>JAOTQK010000001.1:24987137-25009025 GCA_025642025.1 Rhododendron ferrugineum
GGGGCGCATTAAAAGAATCCTGAAATTAGGACCATAAAAGAATCCTGAAAACCACATTCCCTTTGGGTATAGCCACAATACTTTGGTTATTTCCACAGTCTACATTTATCATGCATATAATTCTTTGCGGTTTATTTCGAAATACGTATAGCTACTGCTAAAACTTGAAAGTGAACAAAGTAACTGCAAATAAACACAGATATCCACATCACCACCAAGGCTGGTAGCCTAGTGGTCCATGGCTTACTCCCATGTGGTTTAGGTGGTCAAGAATTCCAAGGTTTGAGTCGTGCTAACGATGCCCTATCGAACTTTTCCCTCCTGTGTAGCCTGGCTACATTCCACTGGCTCTTGGTGGGGTGGTAGTTGCTATGGCTCTATGGTTCTTTCTGGGGCCCGCCGCCAGTCGAGAGTCCCTATGGCCGCCATGCGCAGGGGAGGGCTGCTACATCTGGTCGTGTTGGGATTAAACGCGGAAGCACCCAAGAACCGAGACTCGAAACACAACCACAATCGCAACCAATGGAAATACGATGAAAAATAAAACAGAGAGACACGCAAGAATTACGTGGTTCGGCAATAACATGCCTACTCCACGGAGAGGATCCCGTTCTTTTCACTATGAGAATTTTTAGTACAAGTACACTTGAGTATGAAAGACCCACACCCAACTCAACTCTTATACCCTCACTCATACAAGAACACACTCTCACACCAAGCACTAAGACTTGACACTTGCACACACTGTTTCCTCGTCCTCTCTGTCTGCCGAAGAACTTCTCCTCCATGCAGCCCCTTAAATACACCTACTAACCCATGTATTAAAAGCATAATACATGTTTCCCGGAGAAGACAAAGGGACACACGGCAAATGGAAGCAACTGGCAATCTGGCACTTCGGTAAAATAAAAATGGAACCATGTGCAAGCAACAATTGATTTATTGGGAATTTTCATTTATTGGGAATTTGAACCAACCCAACAGGTCGTCCCCCTTCTCCACCCTTGTAGATTAGCCACACACACACACAGATATCCACATCCACATTCATGCAATTACTGCAATGAAACGCTAATAAAACAATAAATCGAATGAGGGAAAAAAAAAACGATCAAGACGAACAAATAAAAATATCCCAACGCAATATACACATTAGTTGAATCCAAAGCCGATCATGAAAACGTCAAATCAAAACAATAGAACTATATATATAACGCACCCTCGGCAACAGGCATTGGAGGAACAGCAATGGCGAGTTCTCTGACAATAAGTGCCCGGCCATTGAAGAGCTAGGGCGAAGTAATCGAACTCTCTCTGTTTACGCGATTCGATTACTCCGCCAATGCAATCATGGACGCAAACAGATGCGACGAACAGAACCAGGATTTGGAGAGAGAGAACGGATTGTGCGGGGAGAGACGCCATGCTCTTTGCTTCTCTCTCTCTCTCTGGGTGTGGAATTATTGTTCCTTTGCTTCTTCTAATGGCGCCTTCCTGGTATAAACAACTACTTCAACAACCATGACGCTCGATAGGATAAAAAAACGAAAAATTGGGAGGGTAAAGTTGTCATCTGATACTTGGGATATTCCTTTTTCTACACCTGGAACGTAATTGCAGTAGTATACGTTACTGAGAAAATTTTCTTTTCAACGCCGTGAATTTCAAGCCAAACCGAGCGTTAAGAGCAAGTACACCAATAGAGAGCTAAACTAGCATGTGAATAGTTCACAATTTTAATTTACCTATCAATTTTTTCTTTCACAACTACACCAATACTATCTATTTTACCTAACACCTATTAAAATATACATTTTTTCAATTTGAAGTCTTTTTTCATTGGAGGAGAGAGAGAGAGAGGAGGAGGAGGAGAGAGAAACTAATTGTTAAAGCATTGCTCAGGAATAGTGCATCTCTATTAATACCTAATCATTTCCATCCGATCTATTTTACCTTTCCTTTTGACTCACCTGCTGCAACATTTTTTTCTTGATTTTCTTATGTAAAATACTTCATCCGTCCATAAATAAGTGTCCGGCGCGCAAATCTAGGTCTTACAAAAGATGCATGTTTTTCGTTAAAAAATCTAATTTTTTTCCATAATATAATAGAACTCATTGTCATCTATTGATTTGTGAAAAAAAATTAATTTTTTTAACGAGACAAATGCATTTTTTTAAAGGCCTAGGTTTGCGCCGAACACTTATTTAGGGACGGAGGGAGTAGCTATTTTGGCATTTTAACTCCTTTGATGTACTTGTTCTAACAAAACGAGCCGAGTTCGTGAGCTGTTTTTGCCTTATCACGGACACTTGGACTTCTTCAAAAATTGGAATTCTCTTCAAAAATCTCAAGTATATGTGTCTTATGTCCCACTTCATTGATTGTGATTAGAAGTTTCACAAAAAAATTCTTTAACTTTTGTTTAGTTCCAAATCAGAAGGGCGAGATATTTGGTAAAATGGTAGAACAAGGTTTTGTAGAATGAGGGATTGGGAAATTCTTTACAATCAATTGTGATGATGCAAGTTCCAATAATGGCATAATTGATTTCTTGAAGAAGAAGACCATCAACGAGCAACGGTGGTTGGTGGTGGCTGTGTCGGAGTTTGCCGGGATCAGATCTGGTACTGTTGGTCGGCTGCGATTTTTGCTATTTTGGTTGGTGTCGTGATGTGTTTGGCTTCAGTGGCTAGATCCGACAGAGGAGCATGCAGATCTTCGGGCGCCATGGGTGAATCAACCTATTGGTTTTGCTCCGGCAGGAGAGCTGTATTTCTCCTTTTGTTGTTTCTTAGTTGTTGTTGCATTTTCAGATTTCAGTTGTGCTTTTCGTTTACTGCGGGTTTGAGCTAGGGGTCCGTTAGGACTCTCTACTATCTAGACCTAGATTGGTTCCTAATCTAGGCGTTTCGTCTGTCCTGACTACAGGGGGTGCCTGTATCGAAGTCTTGGTAGTTTTGATTCTTTCTTGTATCTTTTTATGGAATTGTATTGCTTTCGGGCTTTGAAATGAAATTGACAGTTTCAAAAAAAAAAAAAAGAAGAGACTCCACTAATATAGAACACAAGTTTTTACATGTTATGTATTGTGCTCATATATTGAATTTAGGGTGCGTTTGATTGGATGAAATAAACTTTGGAATGAAATTATTATTCCAACGGATTGCCTATTCCTGTGTTTGGTTCACAGGAATGTGTTTGGTTCACAGGAATATGTATTACAAAATGAATAACTATTCCCCCAAATGAGAGTATAGGAATTCCATTAAAATGCTTTCTACATTTTGTCGTTTTGTCGGGAAACCACGCTTCATGTCTCTCGCCTCTCACAACTACAGAAAACAAAGATCGAGCAGTTCTCTCGGATAAAAAAGAAGAAGAAGCAGTTCTCTCCTCTCTCTCTCTCACCTTGATAGGGTTCGAAGGGCTTCTCTCTCGTCGATCTGGATCTCGTATGTATACTCTCCTCTCTCTCTCCATAGATATATATGTGTGTGTGTATGATGGAGATTTGCTATTTGATTTTCTAGGGTTTGGTAGATTTCTCCATAGTTTGATAATTGATCTGAACCTTGGTTGTTGTAAATCATCGATTCTAAAGCTCATCAAACAAAATAGAACCCATCCTAGTTTGTGGTGTGTGTGCTTTAAATCTGCAATGGACAATTAGCTCCTACAGTTGTGAAAATTTCGTTGTGGTGACTCAGGAATGTGGTATACCATATATTCATGTCTGTATAAATACATGTATCTATATTTGCCATTAGGTTTTTTTGCGTAAGATTCTCTATAGGCATGACTGCTTTTGTTATCTAATAGAGAAAGTGGAGAAGGGCCAAAATTCCTTATGCAAGTACACATGAGACCCTTAATCACTTTAGTTTTGTAGTTTTGCTCTTTGGTACCCCCGTGACCACCACCGTGACAACAATAAAATATCGTTTATTTTTCCTGTATAAAAGAGCACACCACAACGCAACGAGAAAAAAAGGGTCAGTTGCATTTTTTTTTTGAACAGAGTTAGTTGCATCTCTAAAACTAATTTCAACTATCAAAACTATAGTTAGGGTTTGTTTCAGTTCGAAGACGACGAAAGCCCTCCCAGCAAAAGCCCTAAGCCCCTTCCCCACTCGATCCGCGATTTGAATCGAATGAATCACAATTGACGAGGAAAGAGGCGAGTTCCTCTCTCTACTGAGCAAATTCACGCTGTGGATCTCTCACTCCGATCAGGTAAAGCTTAACCTACCAGTGCCATACGTAGTAGGAATGTATTTAGTTTGAATTGAATTGAACTGGGTACGCGTCGAGGAGATGAATCTTGTTAGTGTGTGAATGTGGTTGGAGTGTTTATTTTTCAATTTGGAGATGTTGAGTTGTTTAGGTCAGGTGTTCGGATAACCGAGTCGAAAGTATATGGTTACGGTTGTGTTAATGGGTATATGTAGTGTGACAATTAGGCCTAGGTGAAGCAGAATGGTGGTTATGTGATATGCTAGTAAACGATAGAGATTTCATTGCTTAAAGGCGATTGTTGATTAGAGACAATCATATGGTGGGTTCTTGAGAGAAAGGGAGTGACCAAAGGGTATATCGAGGTGATTAGAGACATGTATGAAGGTGTTTTCACTACCATTCGATCACTAGTAGGGAAAACGAGTGAATTTTCGATCACAGTAGGATTGCATCAAGGGTCAGCCTTGAACCCGTACCTCTTTGCCTTAGTTATGGATGAGTTGACTAGACAGTTTCAGAGGATATCCCATGGTGTATGATGTTTGCAGATGATATTGTCCTAGTGGATGAAACCGGAAGAGGTGTTAATGCGAAATTAGAAGTTTGGAGTGAAGCATTAGAGTCAAAGGGTTTTCGGATAAGTAGGAGCAAAACAAAGTATATGGTGTGCAAGTTTAGTGGTACCAGCAGAGCGCATGAAGGAAGAGTGGTGATGCAAGTCCAGGAGATACCAAAGAGTGACCATTTTAAGTATTTAGGCTCAATTATTAGTAAAGATGGAGAGATTGCCAATGATGTGACTCATAGGATCCAAGTGGGGTGGCTCAAGTGGAGGAGCGCTACAGGTGTACTATGTGACAAGAGGGTACCCACAAAATTGAAGGGAAAATTCTATAGAACTGCCATAACTTGAGACCAGCGATGCTTTACGGGACAGAATATTGGCCTATTAAGAAACAACATGTGTGCAAGATGAGTGTAGCGGAAATGAGAATGTTGAGGTGGATGTGTGGTAAGACTAGACGAGACAGGATTAGAAATAAAACGGTTCGTGAGATGGTAGGCGTAGCACCTATGGAGGAGAAGTTGAGAGAAAATAGGGTAAGGTGGTTTGGGCATGTCTACTGTAGACCTGGATATGCAGTAGTTAAACGAGCGGATAGGATAGCTTTGAGTAGTAAAGCTATGGGGAGGGGAATACCTAAATTGACATTAGATGTTATTGTGTGCAAAAATATGAGTCTAATAAGTTTGAGTGAACAAGTGGCCCTTGACAGAGCTCAATGGAGAAAAATGATTCATGTAGCCGACCCCAATTGATTGGGACATAAGGCTCTCTTTGGTAAAGGCAATTGTTGATTCAATTGTCACCAAGTGCGTGATTGGCCTCCAAGAAAGTTGATTTCAATATGCTATGGATTTTATTGTCTCCAGGACTGTCTAGATTTGTTCTGACAGTATAAAAGGGACTTGTGGTGGATTGGCACTACAGAGATATGAAAAATGTAAATTTAGTTGAGTAATAAATTAATATAGGAACCCAAAAAAAATTTCGGCTATGTTCAATCAGTTTAAGTGGAATACGCTAGCTGGATTTCTTATTTAGTAATTGTTGATTACTAGAGTTCCAACAATTACTTCCTTATACTTCTTCTTCTTCCTTTTTTAGAAATACCAGTGTGTTTTGTACTTTTGTCACATTTGATCGAATTACAGAGTCTAAATGTTAGGATGAACCTCCTTTAAGTGCTCCACCAACTGTCTTTAAAACAAAAGAACCTACTGGTCCAAGAGTTAGTCAGTATAGGAAGCTTACACCTCTTTTACTAAGAAACAGGCTTGTCCTAGTACACAATTTCATAAAGTAATTTTGACATTGTTTCAAGGTTTTGTACAGGCTTATTTCCTATTAGCTTAACATTTGCAGTTGCCTCTAAAATGCCTAGGAAACAATGATTTTGATGTGTTTGTTGACAATTCATTACTTGTACTGTTTGTACATAATGCATTTATCAGGGAGGTTATCCAGGCTAGTGTGCCAATATCTTAATTCTTACGGCAATAGAACTTAAATTTCTAAAAATTAAAGGTGGTGCTTCGATTGAAACCAATCACCAATCCATTGCATTTTTGCCCTTTTTTGGTCAAATATTAGTGTACTGCACATGCAATATTGACAAGGGTCTGAATAAGTGTTATGGAGGAATTGGAATGAGTTGGAGGGTATACTTTGTGGAGATAAGGTGAATACTTTGCAATGCTAGAGAAAATGTAGGGTAACTGAAAGAAGGTTCTATAGGGAGGGCAAAGTTGCCTTATAAACCAGGTATTCGGTATCTTGGTTTATAGACTGAGCTTGGGAGACCAATGAAACTTGAGGCCTCTCAAGTTTGAGGCAGTGGTTGTACAGGTGTAGGACGAAGAAAGAAGGGACCTGTCATAATGTGATGCCTGTTGATTGTACTGCTCAACAGACCATTGTTAGAAACAGACAATGAAACGTCTAAACGACGTGTATTTGTGTAGTGACTGTAGTCAAAAGAACTTAAGCCCACATATTGCGATGTGGTTGTTATTACAAGTTGTTTTGGGGGTCTTGATTGTTATTCGAAGTTTAAAACTCATTTCCTCCGCTTTTGTGTCATCAAAACTTCAGGCAATAATGTCTATGTGTGTAGTCAAAAGAACTTAAGCCCACATCTTGTGACGTGGTTGTTATTACAAGTTGTTTTGGGGGGCTTGATTGTTATTGTAAGTTTAAAACTCATTTCCCCCACTTTTGTGTCATCAAAACTTCAGGCAATAATGGTCCAACCCTTCATCAGACGTTGATTCATGGATCCTGAAGGCAAGAAGTTTGGAAGAGGTGAATTTCCTTGTCCAAGTCTGTAACTCTTTTGTTTTCCAATTTATTTAGTTATACGTCTATTTTTTTGATTCTTGAAAGTACCATTCAAATACACGGAAGTCTGTTTTATATATTATGCTTCAAGGTATCTGTTAAGGACCTAAGGTCCTGATACGTTTTTCTTACTCTAGTGATCTGCCACGTGCGTTGCACATGGCATGCACTTGTTGGTGTTCCAACATCTCCAATTCAAGACTTTAAACTAGTGACTAGAGATTATTTTCAATAAGAAGGTGGTCCTAAACAATGGTACTGTTCATCTTATCTCTAAATACAAATCCATATTTCTATCTATTTATTCAAATCCCACATTCATTCCCATAATTCAACCTTTTCGTCCAAAGTTCTATTTTTTCTTGTGTTAAGTGCATATAAGAATGCCAAACATTGGTTTCATAGTATAGGTGTTGACGCTAATGCTATCTTTTCAACGGTACTGATTTTATATAAATCGATCAGATCTGCATGGCATGTGCTATGCCTATATTATTTTTTGGTATCCCGATATGTTTCGGATAAGCTCAGATATGTTTTGGATTAGCTCAGATACGTTTCGGATACGCGCGAGGGTAAATATGTTATTACTTAAAATATATGGGTTATGAGTGTAATTATGAATTTATGACTATATATACCATTTTTTCCCCACAATTACAAGAAGACGATGGACCAACAACTGGAAGTCTCTCTCTCGTCACTCTCCTCTCTCTCTCTCGTCTCTCTTCTCTCTCGCCTCTCTCCCCTCTCTCTCTCCCTCTCGCTTCCTCTCTCATCTCTATACAGGTATATATGTATATATATACACAGGTAACTATATGTATATATGTATATATACAGGTACATATATATACGTGTAATGTAAATATCTCTCTCGTCTCTCTCTCATCTGATTTTAGATTGTTTTTTTTAACAATACTCAACTGTCATCTCTCTCCTTTGAATTTAGGTTTTTTTCTATATTCAATAATGGAATTTTATTATTTATTTTTATATTCAACGTATCCCCCAACGTATCGTATCCTACCTTTTGAAAAAATCATGTATCCGCGTATCCGTATCCTGTATCCATATGATAAACAAATTGCTCTTACATGAACATTTCCTCTGTGCAAGCATCAGTCCCCTCTTGATGGTGATAAATCATTGACTCTGTATTCCGGAGGTTTTTTTTATCCGCATATTCTGGAGGTTGAAATGAGTCTTTCTGGTGATTTTCTTTCGAGGTATGATAAAACAGATAGTACTAATTTGGGAATTCAATAACATAAACAATTTACGATTATGTTGACAAAGAATTTCAAATATACCATTGAGTCATTGACATAAAGCATTGCCCTGTTCTGAAGTGGACGAAGTTGCAAACATAAATATTTCAAATCTACCATTTAAATGGTCGGATGGGAAAAGGAATCTACAGTATATTGGGTTTCTATTATGATTGGGAATATATTTGATAAAGGATTTTCAAAGTGATGGGGAAACTTCCGAAAGGGTTGTAGATTGTCAATTATAAAGCTACTCGGCCTTTTATTTTGTATGCCCTATTAGTTCTTCAGGCCCTTTCTTTCGTTGTAGATCCATCAAAATCCTTCAGACATGGCATATATTCTTTTTAATTTTTGATTGGGACAAATCCTTGAAATATAAATATCCAAAGAAACTAGTAGAAACAAATTAAAACTGGGTTTGCAGTCCTATTCAAATTCAAATTCCAGCGAAAAATCAAATCTCATGCAATTGAAATGTCAAAGTGTAAAATTTCAAGAACGGCATAATAGTGTTGGAGTTTTGGACATCCATTCACCAAAATTCTAAACGATAATGTTTAAATGACGGAACTTATATATGACATATATCATCACATATGTCTTGTGCACGTGTCATGATTGCCAAGCAAAGAGCTGAGATGTTAGATTTGGACCACTTTTTGTGTTTGTGGTTATTTTACTGGATTGACGCAGAAAAAGACTAAAAAAAGTCTGCAGAATAACCCAGGGAAGAATACATCATTCTAAAAAAGTCTGCAGAATAAGAAATTGTACTTTGTTTTTATTTGTAGAAGTCTTCCCTGCACCTTTCCGTAAACAAAAGGACCATTATCGGTTCATTAGGATAACATACATGTATTATATTCATAACAGCAAAGAAAAAAAAATCTAGTATGACTAATGTATGTAACGATTGAAAACTAATGTATGTAACGATGCGTCACAAAAATCTTTTAGTCAATTGCACGGAACAGTGTTCCAGTAGTTTGGGCCAATTGCACGGAACAGTGTTCCGGTAGGTTTGGGTTGCACGGAACAGTGCTGTTGAACTGTTTTGACGAGGAAAGAGATGAGCTGAGATAGAGAAGTAGGAATAGTTTTGAGGCCAAGCGAATGGTGTGGTTCACATGAAGATGCACGGAATGGTTTTTGAACCCCTTTTTTTATAATAAAGGAAGCAGTTACATGGAATTGGAGTGTGCCTTGTTGGAAGAGAGAGGGGGTCGTTTTGGAGAATGGTAACAGGTAGAACTTAGGAGGGGTTTGTGTTGGTTGAGAGGGGTTCATAGGGTGGGACATGGTAATCATCTGAATTTGCGGGGCCATTTGTGGAACAAGAAAAGTAGAAACACCTTCGTGCTTTTAGTATAGAGAAAACATAAGGCAGGCTACTGTGTCATGTCATACCTCCTTTTCCCCCCATTGACATGGACTTTGATGCTCTGGGATTAGTTTTTCGACCAACTGATTTGTTGTCATCAGTCACAATTTATCTCTTTGTATCGCCATTGGCCTATATTTAATTTACTTTGTCTTGTCTGAATATCAGGGCCAAGAGAACTTACTGGTGCAGTAGATCTTATAAGTCACTATAAGTTGTTGCCCCACCACGATTTCTTCTGCAAGAGGTCACTTCCCTTGTCTATTTCCGATACCCACTACCTTCACAATGTGGTGGGAGACACTGAAATCAGGAAAGGGGAAGGGATGCAACTGGACCAACTCATTCAGGATACGTCCTATTCAAGAGGGGCAAACGCTCGGATTCAGCCCTTTGACCTAGATGTCCTCAGAGAAGCCTTTCAACTGAGGGAAACTACTCCGATTGATCTTCCTCCTGTAAATCCCTAAACTTTGGGCCTTGGATTCAAAATCGATGGGTTCCGGAAGGGGTGTCTTACTTTTTTGCTGCGTATCTACTGTACTTCATTTCAACTTGTGCAGAAGTATTACCCATTTTTGTGTTGTGTTCTATAGGCAGAGAAGGGGATTCCTACTAGTGCTGGAAAATCTAAAAGTGAGTCCAAAGACAAGGAGAGGAAGCATAAAAAGCACAAGGACAAAGACCGAGAGAAGGATAAAGAACATAAGAAGCGCAAGCACCGTCATAAGGATCGAAGTAAGGAAAAGGACAAGGAGAAAAAGAAAGATAAAAGTGGGCATCACGATTCTGGTGCTGAGCCCTCAAAGAAACACCATGAGAAGGTCGGGTTCTCAGTTTTGGATACAGCTGTTTTGTCTTCCATGCCAAATGTTTAAAGTTGTACAGTACCATTGTGGTTGTCCTGGATTGGCTTGTGGAATGGCTGTGTCACTCGTGGTTTGAACTTTCTAGGATTTGAATTTTAGTTGTCTTGTGCCAAATAAGATGGCATATCGAGAATAAGCTCCGAAAGAACTATTCTTTTAACTGTTGAAATTGGCTGCAGAGAAGGAAAGGAACAAGTCTGATAAGTTTCAGTTCAACAATAGCCTTGATTGGAGTTCTTTAACCAAAGAAAGTTTTTTACTTTTTTCCTTTCTCCGAATTAATTCTTTCAGTGGATGCACTTGTCTTATTGTCTCATTCTCTAATTTCAGAAAAGGAAGCATGACGGAGACGAAGATCTTAATGACATTCACAGTCACAAGAAAAGTAAGGTAACGTGGACGCGAGTGAATCCCTTCAATTAGTTTTGGACGTTTTCTCCGAAGTATTGCTACTAGTAAGAATTTGATTTCTGTCCTTTTTGCCGTCATTTTAAGAATCTTAAATTCATATTATTAATCTATCTTTTGGAGAAAGAATTGTCATTGGAATCAGTTTTTCGGTGGCCTACCTACCCCAATAGATTGAGACATAAGGCCTAGTTTGGGGAATCCGTCTCCATGGTAGACCTGGTGATGTTTGTTATGCTGCAGGTCTATTGCCTATGGGATAATTTTTTCAGAGATGATAAGCGCAGTTTGACTGCATGCCTAATGAGTGATTTTGTTCACCCTCCCCAAATTAGGGTGAACATTACGCTCATTTTTATTGGTTCATTCTAACTTGTAGGGCCGACCAGATTTAACCATAGTTGGCATTAAAGGCCCCCAAATTATGGTAATGATACGAAATCTACTTATTTGGAAACAATACCTTGCAGGAGTGAAAACACATTGGTTCACTCCTAGAAAATAGGGTGAACCATGATTAAAAGTTTGAATGAACCAATAAAAATGAGGGTAATGTTCACCCTCATTTGGCGAGGGTGAACAAAATCGGACTCATGTTTAATATGTTTTTGTATACATGCATGAGTATGTTGGGTGTTATGCTCACACTTGCATATAGGGGCATATTGCTCGAACTGATGACGTTGGTTGCCACCACTGCAGAATTCTGAGCTTTGGTGTATAGGGTCATGTACAATGTAAGAGAGCATGTATATGTTTGCAGGTGCATTTATCTGTTAATTTATGCAACTATAGGCAAATGTATGTACATAGGCATTTTTACATATGAGCTTGTATTTGTAAATTGCATGTACATGTGTAAAAAATCATATGGAATAATGGAAGTGATTAAGTTGTATGAGTGGTTGAGTTTCTGTTTAAAGGTGAATTGCTCCTTTCCTAATTCTTGTTGCAATTCCGTAAGGCATTTACCGGCATGTGTTCATGCTTTGATGTGTGTGTGTGCGCAGCCATACGTTTGTGTCTTTTTGTTTGCGTAAAAGTTGCTTTTTTTGCTCATGGAAAAGCCATACTTTTAGTTTTTTCCATGCCTCTCATGTCCGTCTTCTGTTTGGCTTCTAAATTATGCAGCATAAGAGCTCAAAGATTGAAGAGACAGGCGCCATTAGGGTAGCAGGCTGATAGATGGCATGTAGTCAATTTTTTATTTTTACTTTGTTCAAATGTCACGTTGAAAATTTGGAGGGTCCTTGCTTACTGTTGTGAAATTTCTCGAGGTACCAAATTTCTTATCTTTACCTCCTGTTTTCATCTTTATTATTTTCGGAAGTAGTATTTCAACCTGATCATGATCTGATTACTTGACTTATCTATCCTTTGCTTTTCTTCAATTCAGGACGCTGCACTAACTAAAGTTCATCAAGAAGGTGAATTCACCTGTCGAAGATATAATGAACCGAAGGTGCATATAAACTGAAACTGAACTACTTCTTTGTATCATAACTGAGGCCCTGATATAATTTGCAGTAACATGCAAAACTTTGTTCCTTTTTCTTAGTTTTATCAGCATGCTCAATATCTCAGCACTTGTTCATTGAGTGGTTGCCATTATTGTGACTTCTTAGAATTTGATTTCTCATAATCAGTCGTAATCTGCTTGTAGCTAGGATAAATGGAGGTGGTAGGTAAAGGTAGGTATTTTTCCCTTCTGTCCTAGAGTTAACACCAACATGTCTCCATTGTACTAGAAAGGGTAGCCTTTCTAAGGTTTGGTGTTGTGTATTTATTTAGTTTGAGTTCTCAGGAATTGGAACTGAGTGGGAGTTTGTAAGCACAAATAGATTCTAATGTAATGGGGGTTATAGCTTTCCTTTTGATGTTTATATTTGCTAATAGTAGTCAACTACAACTCGAGGGAATTTATCAGTTGGGTAATGTCACACTCTATATCTGAGATGACATTTTTCGTTTAGGCTTAATACAGTGAGACTATCGGTCCAACAATTTGCGCATTGCTCCAAATTTTCAACTACTCTTCAGTTTTGTTTGTATATTCTTGCAACTTTTTGTACCCATTATTGTACTTTTGATTACCTCTTGTTAGGTTAGGCCCTACCACCCTGCCAAACTTTGGAAGTATATAATGTTGGATTTTGTGCAAGTATTTTGATGTTTGGCATGAGCTGATTCAGGGGAAACAACCCACCTGACCTGATACTAGTCCAAATGAAGGATGTGGTGACAAAGGATATAGAATCAAAGAAAAATATTGCTAGCCCAGTTGCCCATGTGGTTTGGGCCAAGCGTTTGTGCATCGATGACGGCAAAAATTGTAAATGTACCTATTGAAATGTAAACCATGTGTAAACGGTATATGATTTCGTTTTGAATAAGAATACAATGTATATATTATTTTAAGATGAATTTCGCTTCGGGCGCATGCTTCCGGCTTCTCCTACTGCCTCAGTTGGGTGCTGGATTTGTCTCATACTAAATGAGAACATTTTCCATATGACTACATAGCAATAACATCTCGAACATATGGCACAGAAAAGCACTCTCATGATCGTTCTGTCCTCTTTCTTTTGCCTTCTTGTTTTTTATACTTTTTCGGACTTCCTTCCGTTGCAACTAATGATGGAACTCCCGTTAGCCCCTTTTTTTTTTTCCTTTTTCCAATGAGGGTATCCAAGGCTTTTGCTTCGATTAGTTTTCCGGTTCTACGCCCGAACTAGATCCAGATATCAATTTTTTTTTTCATCAGAAACTTGTTTCATAAAGTCCAATACCACTGGCAAGATTTAGTCACAATATAATGGAAGGAGCAACAACCACTATCACACACTGGCATAGCACACCGAAAATTGAGTTGGAGATGGGTAAAATTCTAGGGTGAGAGTACGAACCCCCTAAAATGGGATATGAAATTTTTACAGTGGCTGTTCACGGACTTGATGTACCTATTGTTTCTTTTTTAGGGTCTGCTAAAATCAAAGTAAGTAAAGCATAAATGGAATCTACAACTCTCAAAGGATTGGGGATTGTGTTGTGCACATTCAGACCGTTGATTGTCGAGATCAATGGTCTGGATTGCTGAACGGATGGACGGTTGAGATTAAGCATAGCACCGTGTAATCCGAACCGTTGATTACAGAGATCAACGGTTTGGATGTGCACTGTGAGACCCCAAAGCTTGGTAGAGTCCCACATCGGCTATTAAAAGGAAGTTGATGTGGAATATAAGTGATCCCGACCAGCTACTGTATAACTTGAGGTTAACCTTTTGAGCCACGTGGTTAGGCGAATGATTAGAAGCTCAGCTGGTGCGGGTCTTGACAAGTGGTATCAGAGCTTGCACCAACCGAAAGTGTGAGGCGGGTCCCGCGAGGAGACGTGCTTGGATGGGCCCAACAAGTGAGGAGCTTGAGGTGTTTTTCGTGCTTGGGCAGATCCCACATAGGATGCACCTGAGGTGCTTGTCGTGCTTAAGCGAGTACTCGTCTCACATCGCTTGGTGGGTAGGTGGAAGTGATGGACATTGGGGCGCAACGAGGACGTTGCGGTCCAAGTGGGGGAGATTATGAGACCCCAAAGCTTGGCAAAGTCCCACATCGGCTATTAAAAGGAAGTTGATGTGGAATATAAGTGATCTCGACCAGCTACTGTATAACTTGGGTTAACCTTTTAAGCCATGTGATTAGGCGAATGGTTAGCAGCTCAGCTGGCGCGGGTCGTGACATGCATAGCATCGTGCGCACAACACGCCCCGGTATGCAAAAGTCCCTAACTATAAAAGGGGAGGATACAGTCTACACTGGGAGGGGTGAGAGAAAAAAAAGAAAAGAAGAGGTCTTATTTTGCGCCCTCGTTCCATCACTTGGGTCGACGATGTTATTGCCAGATGGCCCAGATCTGATGCCACTGCGGCCGGTGATGAAAGAAAGTGGCTACATGAGCTCAAGGTCGGCTTTGGGCATAGGCTCACCAAGCCACCGTCTAGGGCCACTAATTTATGGCCCAATTACAAAGTCCCCAAATATATGAAAGAGATATGAAATATTAAATATGTCGAGTATCTAGCTAATAGGCTACTGTGGTACGGTGTTAAGATACGCTTGTTTTATCCACAAGGTCATGCGTTCAAGACTTGCTTAATAAACTTTTTTGGACGGACGGATTTGAACTCTGTACGAAAAGTTGTTCCAAAATAAAAGTACTGAATTGAATTCGCGACATCAGGCACCAGAGGGAATATTTTAATCGTTGTGCCATTGAACCACAATGAGATCTTGCATCTTATGTCGAAAAACATATATATATATCAGTCTTCCGTAAGGACCACTTCATTTTAATAAAATGCGGATCTTTCTTTTTTGATCTAATTTCGATGATCCGAGCCGCTCAATGTGTTCAGACCGTGATTTTAAGAGTACCCGTGAGAAATCAGCAAAAAAAAAGACCGGGAAGGGCTTCATCCGAGCAGTTTTTGTTTATTTTTTATCGAACGGTTTAAATAAAAACTACTCGGATGAATCCCTTACCGGTCTTTTTTTGTTGTTGATTTCTCACAAGTACCCTTAAAATCACGTTCTGAACACATTGAGCGGTTCGGATCATTGAAATTCGATCGGGAAATAGGAGAAATAGGGAGGTCCGCATTTTAGTTAAAATAAGGTGGTTCTTACGAAAGAAGGATTATATATATATATATATATATATATATATATAGACAAACACAAGAGATCTCATTTTCAAATCTCGCTTTGAGCCTTCAAAAACTCAAAACTAAGAGCATCTCCAATAGGCTAAACAAATACTCCTTTTATCTATTTTGAATATGATGAAACCCAAAATCAAGTCCCAACAGTCTCAAGAAAAGGTTCTCCTCTTGCCATATTGCTACAGTACCCCAGACGAGGTACTGTTCACTCAGACCAGATTATTTTAGTATTTCCTCTATGTTCACTTTGTGTTTCTTACTGTTCCACGACGGCGGAATCGGTTTTGACGACGGCAAAATCGAACTTGGCTTTGTCGTTTTCGCCGTTGTTGGCTCTGGCGTCGGATCCAAGCGGGGTTTTCAGTTTGTGGGTTTTCAATTTCAGTTTCCAGCCTGATTTTACATTTTTGATTTGTAGATTTGTGTGTGTGTGTGAGAGAGAGAGAGAAATGAATTTGTGGTTTGATTGGTGGGTCTGTGATTTGGGCGTTTGATTCCGGCAAGATTTTCAGTCGGATGGTGGGTGGAGATGGCGGTGCATATGTATGTATACATATATATTGTGAATATAAGCTTAATAAAATAATGACAATGGGGTTTGAATAGCCTAAACAGGTTAGGCTGTTGGAGAGAGCAAATATTTAGGGGCTAGTTAAATTAGAAAATTGCTCTTTTTCTAGTCATTTTGCTTAGAATTTTATTGAGGCCATTGGAGATACTCTAAGCCCGGATAAGGTGGAGATGGAATCCCCACCCTCTAGCCGAAAACGATTCTGTGCACCAACACAACTCATTTGAGCCCTACCAGGATTCCTTGTGTATTTGATCACTTGATTTTAAAACTGTACAAACCTCTTGCTTTAACAGTATATATTTTAATCGAATTATATATAGTACTACAAAGACTCCGACACCAACTCAATCATAATAGTATACAAAGACCATCCAACCTAAAATCACATGACCAACATCATTAATTACTATACAAGCCTTGACATAATAGAGCATGTCCCTATCAATGCTCCATTACTCCCCCATAATACAAAAAGGCAACCAAAAATAAATAGGGTTAGTGCGCTCTAGCCCAGTTGACATCTCCTGGTTCTCCCCATGTGGGAGGCCAGGGGTATCAAGCCTCGTCGTAGGCGTTTGGAATTCAGGAACATGGATAGCCTGTGAAATCCATTGTGAACTAATTTACTAACTATTTGCTAACCCACGCTGATGTATACAATATTGGGAAAAAAAATAAAAATAAATAGGGTAATGATTTCCATACTCTCTTTTTTGATAAATGCACTCGATTTTTTGTTCTTTAGTGAAACTTTTATGTGTGATTTTTATACTGAAAGACAAGAAGTGGGTGTGACAAAGGATTTGAAAGACAAGAAGTGGGTGTGACAGACAAAAATCTTTGCACTGTTTTCAACGGATTGAAAATTAGAGTATTTGATTTTTAAACCATATTTTTTAATATATAAACAGTCTTCACAAATTAAGTGCTACAATTTTTTATCTATTTGAATTGGTGGAAAGATCTTATTATTTTGATCATTTTATTCTAAAGGTCATAATTAATTTTTGTCTCTAGGGCTTTCATAACAAGTTTATGCTCCATAGGGACCCAAAATAAATAGCGGATACTTTATTATGAGAGAGCCCTAGAGACAAAATAGTATCTTCGCACCATTCTAAACGGATTCAAAATTGAAGTACTTAATTTTTTACCATATTTTTTTAATATAAAACAGTCTAAAAAATTAAATAGACGAAAAATATATATATTTTAATTGGTGTAGATAAAATAGATAGTGTTGGTGTAGTTGTGAAAGAAAAAATTAATGACTAAACCAAAAATATGCACAGTACATGAGATAGTTTACCTATTTATTGGTGTGCATGCTTTAAGAGATAAAACAGAGGGGGAAAAAAAGAGCAAAAGATAAATGGTTTGTGCCCCAAACCCCGTCGTTTTGTGTGGCTGCTGTTTTGTAAGGACTCGGTCTCCTTACTGCAAATTATTTCTCACTCTCATTTTCGATAAATGCATTTCATTTTTTTGTCTTTTAGTGGAACTTTTATTGTGACTTGTACTAACTGAGGTTTTAAAATTCATTAAAAAAAAGTTACAAAATTATTCATGAAAAATGATTATTATTAGTAACTAGTGTGATGTGATGTCAGGATTTAACTCAGTAGTGTAACATGCACTAAACTCTACTTTACTAATCTTGAATGATGTCGACCACGTTACATTTGCCCCTAAATTATTGCCACCCATGCAAGACAAAATAGGGTATTATAATTATACTGCCCATTATTGCCCTTTTCATTTCAACTTTTTTTTCGAATTGCGCCCTTTTCATTTCACCAATGACTGAACTTTTGAATATGGCTTAGAGAAACTGGACCCGCAGGGTTTGAAAATACCCAATAAATTACTATTATACTATCTTTAGTAGCACAAAAAGCAAGATTATTGGGATCATACGCTCATGCAAATTCTTGATTCTGAATGGATAATTAAAAGTTTGGATCGAACAATTACACATATCATATTGAACTGATTTTTTCGCGGGATCACTCAAAAAATATTTTAAAATTATTTAACGACTTAGATTATCCGTACAGGATCCGTAGTGGACCATGTGTGTCATCTGTGCACCGTTGGTTCCCATATCATCGGTGCCTTTATCATTTTTCTGACGGAATGCTTTTGAAAATAGCTTCGAGAAGCGACATTGTACGATAGTCTGGGGGTACCGCTACATGGTACTACAGACCATTTTACAACCACACGTTTCTTTAGAGTTTACCACTAAGTATATGAATTTCACAAAAATACATGATTGTAAAATTATCCAGAATATCACGTGACGATACTCCAGACTATTAAATGATTTACTCCTTTGAGAAACTGGACCTGGAAGATTTGACAATACCCAATAAATTTCTACAGTATTTGGTGGCACAAAAAGCTAAGACCATTGGGATCATACAGGGAATGCGAATCAGAAAGTCTTAATTTAGGACTCCTAAATTGTCTCTAAAGAAGGCATATTGTCCCAAATCCCAAGAGGGACAAAAACATTTATAAAGTGCCCCTAGATTTTCAATTCTAAACAAGGTTGTTGAAAATGCCCACCAGCTACGTCCTATTTTGGCCACTTTCTACCAACTGCTACTACTACTACTAGTAATTAACACATAGGCCACATAGGTACATGGTATATGTTCCTTAAAATAGTGTCGGTGAACTAATAGGAACATCAGAAAGTCTACTGGCACAGCAGATTTATGCACAGATTATGCACAGATCGCATTGTTTGGGCCACTAAGGGTCCTATATAAATAATTCGATCCGTTAATTATGTTTAAAACATTTATTCAAGAGCCTCTGAGAAAAATTAGCTTAATTAGACACCTGTAAGTGCTTGATCTAATCGTCTAACTTTTTATTATCTAAAAACCAGAATGAAAAGTTAGATGATTAGATCAAATACTTATAGGTATCGGATTGAGCTAATTTTTCGCAGAGGCCCTTGAATAAATGTTTTAAACATAATTAACGAATTAAATTATTTTTATGAAACCCTTAGTGGGCCCCACAACGCGATCTGTGCACAAATCTGCTGTGCAAGTAGCATCTCTCTAGGAACATGCCCTAGTACTAAAGTCAAGTTGTAATAAAGGTCCTCATCTCCGGGTCTACCAAGCGACCCCTTCCAATGCACTCCAGTCTCCCGGCTATATGCACCTCGGTCTGCCCAATCGAAATTTTTTCGTCGTGATATGGACTGCTCAATTTGTAGATATCGTAGGACATTTTTTGTGAGACGAAAATTAAGTTAATCAGACAGTGATATATATATATATATACATATATGTGTGTGTATATATATATATATATATGCTGTTGATTTTGTCACTCTTTTTTGTTAACGTCACTCTCCTACACGTGTATTTTTGGTGCAAAAATACACTTGCAGGGGAGTGACGTTAACAAAAAAATGAGTGGCAAAATCATTTCCCTATATATATAGCATTTTTATAATTACAATGAACATTCATTTTTTTTGACTGCTAATTTTGCCACTTCTTTTTTGTTAACGCCACTCTCCTGCAAGTGTAAAATATATTTGCAGGGGAGTAACGTTAACAAAAAAGGGAGTGACAAAATCATTTTTTTTTTATATCTACTGTTGTCTAACCAGAACTAATGATATCCGATCAATCCATTCTGATACAGAATGATACACTAAGCGTACTCTGTAAACTGAACGATTCAAATTACGATGACAGAATTTTAATTAACACAATGAGACACCTTACAATCTGATAGTGCATTGGCGGACTGCGGGATCTATTTATCTCAGTGTCTGTGTAGTTACGGAGTAAAATATGTAGTGTTGGGGCTTGCTTCAGCTCTAAGATAGTATTAACGTGACAGTCATATATTGGTCTACTGAGTGATTATGCCCTTGGGAGACTGCAACGAGGTCGATATAATTGACTATTCAATTCTTGCAACTTATGGCTAGCGATCATCTCCTTTAAAAAATGACTTCACTGGGTTTAAATCGCATGCATATAATTGTTACGGTCAATTATTCGTACCTCGACTAACTATGAAATTCTAAAGTGGAGGCGGACAAACCTTTTTGTAGTACTAAAATCCAACCAAATTTCTGTCCCTCTCTCTCTCTCTCAAGCATCTCTTAGGTTTTCTCAGCCCGCCGCCTTTCTTCTCTCCCTCCCCCTCCCCCCTCAAAGGGTTTCCTATGCCCTTTTTCCGTGGCGAAAGGAAAGGATTTTGCTTCCGTTCGAATGATTTTCTCCATTTGTTCTTGTTTTCTCCCTCTTTCTTTTCCCCTCTCTCTTTCCTCGCCGCAAGGTCGCTTCCAATGATCGGAATAACTTGGAGATAATAGGTTCTTCGATATAGTGTTTCGGATATATTCTTTTCAAGATGAAGGTGTTTATAGCAGGCACTTAGGGGGTGTTCCACATTCCCTTCTTTTTTAAAAATTTCTTTTTTTAAAAGTTCTTTTTTTTTCAATTTTCAAACTCAAATATAATAAAAATGAAAAATATTTTTTTAATTTTTTTTACATCGTATAAAAAGATCTCAATGAGATCTATCAAACAAGATCCATATTCGTAGAGAAATTATTTGCGTAAATATATGATTTTTGAGCTTGAAATTACCTATTTTTTCTAAAAGTTACTTTTTATAGAAATCGGAACACCACCTTACTAATATTCGACCGAGCACATATTTTGCAAATTTATTCTATTTGACGAGTTCTATAAAGTAAATAAAACGTTTCTAATCAATCAGAATGAGACCGGAACGGACCTCACTCGACGGGACAACACGCACCCGAATCCGTTCACTTTTCTCCTAAAAAAAAGGCTAAAGAAATGGTCCCAACTGCATTGCGGAACAATCTACTGCCAGGGGCCCTGGCATGTAATTAATTTTTGACCGTGTGATTCAACCCACCACCACCACCAATCCAATACCAGAACAGAAGAATCTCATAGCTGGAAACAGCACTACTGTACTTTTGTCCCTCCCTCCCATCCCACAAATTTTTACTACTGTCAATCCCCATTTATATCCAATGATTCCACAATCTACGGCTCCATTTTTCCTTCTCTTTCAACCTCTTTTCACACACTCTCTCTCTCTCTCTCTCTCTCTCTCTCTCTCCTGTTTCAACCTCATTTCACACTCTCCCCCACCATTCACTCTCTCTTACACACACACTGACAGTGTGACACACATGCAGCCCTCCATCTCTCCTCACTCCAATGTGTGAATACTGAAAACAGTCCCCACAACAAAATCACCCACCAGGCCACCACCGCCACTTACTCCCCACTCTCTCCCCCCACTCTCTCTCTCTCTCTCTCTAAAAACCCCCCATCATCCCACAATGCCCACCTCCCCATTCTCCCTCATCCTCCTCCTCCTAATCTTATCCTTCACACCCCTCCTCCCCTCAACCTCCGCCGCAACCACCCGCAACCGCCGCACCCTCCACCAACCCTTTTTCCCCTCCGCCCCTCCAACCCCACCCCCTTCCCCT
>JAOTQK010000001.1:25009196-25025395 GCA_025642025.1 Rhododendron ferrugineum
TCCTCCCCGAAACCCCTCTCCTCCAAGCTCGTCACCGTCGCCGCCGTCCTCACCGCCTCCGCCGCCATCGTCACCGCAGTCAGCGTCTTCCTCTACCTCCGCCGCCGCAGCACGCGGCGGAACCCCCCCGACGACAAGTCTATCGTCTCGGACGTCAGCAATGCGAACACGCTGCGTGTCGTTAGTCGCGTGCTTCCGAAGCAGCAGAGACGATCGCCGCCTCGGAACAATAACAGCTCCGAGTTTCTCTACCTCGGCAACATTGCCACCTCCCGCGGCGGTGCCATCGGCGGCGGAGACGGGGACGCGAGCCTGAGGAAATTGGACTCGCCGGAGCTCCGACCGCTGCCGCCGCTTCGCCAGCAGAGTACTTCAAAGCAGAATTTCGCCAATGCTTCAGACGTGGCCTCCGAAGACGAGGAGTTTTACTCCCCGAGAGGATCCTCCGGCGGCCGCGAGAGCTCCGTCGAAACCGGATCCGCCTCCGTGGGACCGTTTGCGGCCGCCGTAGCGGCAGAGAATAATCACGTGGTCACGTGTAGGAGTGTGTCGAGTAATTCTTCTATGTATTCCTCGTCGAATTCGGGGTCCCCTGTAAGTACTTCTCCGCCAGTAAGCTTGAGTCCAATAAAATCATCGCCTGTCACGACCCCATTGAACGATTTGAAGAGTTCCCCGTCCGTTTCGCCGCCTTCTTCGTCGTCACCGGACAGGGGTTCGGAGAAAAGCCTGGTTTCGTCACCCGGGATAACGTACGATGTAGTGGTCCTGGAGGCGGCGAGGATCAGCCCCGTTCGTAATAAG
This sequence comes from Rhododendron ferrugineum, assembly GCA_025642025.1. Classification (NCBI taxonomy): domain Eukaryota; kingdom Viridiplantae; phylum Streptophyta; class Magnoliopsida; order Ericales; family Ericaceae; genus Rhododendron; species Rhododendron ferrugineum. The sequence continues at coordinate 25,010,001 of JAOTQK010000001.1, forward strand.
GTTAATTCTCTGTCCCCTTCGCTGTCTCCTCCTTTATTATCGTCACCAGAAAGGCCTGTGGAGAAAAACCATGATGATTTGTTAACTAGAAAGCCCAGCGTTTCGAATCACAATGTGGCGTCTCTAGTGAGAACTAGTAGCAGTGATGTGGATCGATTGGATCATGAGAAGAATCCGGGGATCCCGTTACTATCATTATCCTCCCCGGAAAGAGATTTGGAGAAAACCCATGATTTGTCACCTAGAATATTCAATGTTTCGGTAGTTAATGTTGAGTCTCCTGTGAGAAGTACTAGTGCTGTTGCTTTGGATCAATTTGGTAGTAAGAAGAATTCTCGATCCCCATCAGTGTCATCATCACCAAGAATATCCAATGTTTCGAATCGTAATGTTGAGTCTCCAGTGAGAAGTAGGAGAACTAGCTTTGATCAGTTGAGTAATAAGAAGAGTTCTCGATCTCCATCGCTATCTTCATTGTCGTCCTCCTCCCCGGAAAGAGCAAATGGAATGTCGTATGCTGGGAATCTTAATGTGGAGTATTCGGGTAGGACTAGTAGTGGTAATTTGAAGGGATTGGCAAATAGGAATTCTCGATCCCCGTCGGTATCTTCATTGTCATCCTCTCCAGAAAGTCATTTGAAGAAAACCCAGGATTCGTTGTCTGGAGTTTCACATGTTTTGAACACGAAAGTGGGATCTCCAGCTAGATTGGGCAATGCTATACCACCGGAGCTACCACGGCCACGAAGACATTGGGAAATTCCAGTTTCCCCTGATTCTTCACCTTTGGAGAAAAGCCATGATTCATCACCTAGAATGTCCATCGTTGTGAGTCAAAATTTGGAGGAATTGGCTTATCAGAAGCATTCTCGATCATCCTCACGGTCTTCTTTATCCTCCCCTCAAAGGCCAACAAGAATTTCAAATGTTTCGAGTCCAAATGAGGGATCTCCGGCCAGAACAGGCAAGTTTACTCCGCCTCCGCCTCCTCCTCCTCCTCCACCACCACCACCACCACCACCACCGCCGCCGCCACCGCTACCGCCATCACGGAAACAATGGGAGGTTCCAGTTTCCACCCAGTCTGTTCCTCCACCAGTTTTGAAACCACCAGTTTTGGTAACAGCTCCGAGACCTGATAATATTCCTACTCCAACGTTGATATCTCCCATTGAATTGCCTCCTGATTCAGAAAATGCTGAGGAGGATGAGGAGACTGAAAAACCCAAGTTGAAGCCACTGCACTGGGATAAAGTCAGAGCAAGCTCCGATCGTGAGATGGTTTGGGATCACCTAAATTCAAGCTCGTTTAGGTATGAAATCAACTTGAACTTGATCTTTTTTTGTTGTCATACAAATGCATTAGTAAATTTTGCTTCCTTTCTTGTTAAAGCTGTATAAAAATGAGTTCTTGATTGCAGATTGAATGAGGAGATGATTGAAACATTATTTGTTGTAAATAAACCGAGCTCGAATCATAAGGAAGCAACACGACGTTACGTTCTTCCCTCACCAAGTCAGGAGAATAGGGTGCTTGATCCGAAGAAGGCACAGAACATTGCAATTGCACTAAGAGCACTGAATGTAACAATAGAGGAAGTTTGTGAAGCCCTTTCGGAAGGTAGTTTAGCTTTCTCTGTAACTAGCTATGTTCTTGTTTCAATAGCTGGTGAGAAAAATGAACATCAATGTTTCGTGGTACTGCTAGCTCCTATTACCTGCATCCTTGATCATCCAGCTTGAATAACCGAACTATGCAATTCTTTGTAGCTTTTGGTCTCAGCATCTCATCGAATGAGCTTCTCTGTGCTAGGTTGCCTTGTGCTCCACTAGACAGGTTTATTGCAAAGCATGTCAAAACTATTTAATATTTTTCCTTTTTTGATGTGTTGTGCAGACTGTAGTACTCTACTGATTTTGGCATGACTAACTGGAAATCCTTCATCTTCTCGACCAATGGCCATTTGCCTACTTTTAGCCCTTTGTATGTTCTTAATCTATGGTGTTTCTGGCTTATTGGCATGTTGTACGTATTGCTGACACAATGATTAATGTTTTCTTGGCCCAGTATAGCCATTAATTAGTGTCATAGGGAGCATAAATGTGAAAGCTGTTGCAAAAGAAGTGGCTTTTGCAGATTATGTGAATAAAAGCAGTCTTAAACAGAGAGAATCGGTATGCGAAATGATCTGCTTCTAGTGAAGTCAACCAGAAGGCTTTTTAGTTCACCCTTGCCCCCCAATTCTTTGATACTTGATTATCTCCGTATATGAAGTCCTATAATTTCAAAAAAAAATATAAGCAAAATGCTCAATGATGTCCAAGAAATGTGGTGTGTAATCGTGGATATTGCGCATAGTTTGAGGATGGATTTCATTAGAGTGCACTATATCAGAGGATTTGAGTGCAGCTTTGCAGTGAGCAGCTCCATGCTTGTTTCAGTTACCATTTGTTCTGCAAATATTTCATTACACTTCTCATGGACTTGGTATATTTCTTGTTGCTGGTTCTATCAAAAGTAGCCGAGCCTTTTTCTATTCTTTTTTCAAAGAAGTTCAGAATACTAGCACTTTATGTTAGAGCTTGGCCATGTAATTAGTGTGGTTTGCATACTGAAGTTTTCCTCTCTCCCTTTTTTGCACCTTGATATGTACAGGTAATGTTGATGCTCTTGGAACTGAGCTTCTTGAAAGTTTGCTAAAAATGGCTCCAACTAAGGAGGAAGAATATAGACTGAGAGAGTACAAGGATGATTCACCTTTCAAACTTGGACCTGCTGAGAAATTTCTGAAGGCAGTGCTTGATATACCTTGTGCATTTAAAAGGGTGGATGCAATGCTTTACATAGCTAATTTTGAGTCTGAGGTTGACTACCTCAAAAAGTCATTTGAGACCCTAGAGGTAAATCTCTCACTTCAGCATTAGTCTTTTTAGCTGCTGTTATGTGATTTACATTCAATTAGGATGGTTACTTGGATCGTGGCATGTCTGCCCTCCATTTATTTATGATCAATCATTTTAACCTTAGATTCTGGCCTCTGTTGCTGCATTTTCATGTACTTTTTCGGTGCTTAAATTGCTTCCCTGCTAAGTAAATCATCCCTTCTGCATAATTTTCTTGCATGTGTGGTTGAGATATTCATTTCCCTTTGTTAATCACTGATACTAGTGGTATATTAGGTTGCCGGGTTTTCAAGGTGAGTGTCCGGGCAACCAAATAGGTCCATTCCTGGTGTAATTCTTAGAGCAATCATATGTATAAATGGACCTAATGATACAATAGGCAGGACTGTAATAAACAAGAACAGATTGCTGGTTTGTTTTGGGGAAAAGGAAATAAGAGTGAGCCATTTTAAACAAATCCCTGTTGTTTATGGTCTGCGATCTGACCCAAAAACATTAAAGCCCAAAGGAAGCAAGAAAATTTCGACAAGATTTCTGATTTAGGTAGGCCAACTTAAATTTGTTTTCGAAATAAGACTTGTATTACGAATACCCGATGATAGACTTGGTGAACTGACCATACTTTTTGTCAAGTGTTTTTTACGAAGTGATAGTGCTCCATCACTTGCAGAAAGATTAGGGTTTGTTGCTAGGTGAATCCAAGTTGTTGCATTGCTTCTCCCCATAGTTCGTAGATTACACTTCAACTTAGTGTTCAGGTTTTTTTCTCTCTCTAAATTCACAGGTAGCATGTGAAGAACTGAGGAGCAGCAGGATGTTTTTGAAGCTTCTAGAAGCTGTGCTAAAAACTGGTAACCGTATGAATGTTGGAACAAACCGCGGTGATGCCCATGCATTCAAGCTGGACACGCTTCTCAAGCTTGTTGACGTAAAAGGTGCTGACGGGAAAACCACACTCTTGCATTTTGTTGTACAAGAAATTATCAGAAGTGAAGGAGCTCGTCTTTCTAGTGGAGATCAAATCCCGAGTTCCTCAATCAACGACGATGCCAAGTGCAGAAAGCTTGGCCTACAAGTTGTTTCTGCTCTCAGTTCAGAGCTTAAAAACGTCAAGAAATCTGCTGCCATGGATTCAGAGGTGCTCAGTAGCGACGTACTGAAACTTTCTAAAGGACTTGGAAACATTGTAGAAACTGTACGATTAAATGAAGAAATGGGATCGGAAGAAAGCATCCGGAAATTCTCAGAGTCGATGAAGAGGTTTGTGAAAATGGCAGAGGAGGATATTATAAGGATTCAGGCCCAAGAGAGTGTGTCTCTTTCACTAGTGAAGGAGATAACTGAATATTTCCACGGAAATTCAGCCAAGGAAGAAGCTCATCCGTTTAGGATTTTCACTGTAGTGAGGGATTTCCTAACGATTCTCGATAGGGTTTGCAAGGAAGTTGGGATGATCAATGAGCGGACTATAGTTAGTTCTGCCCATAAATTCCCAGTTCCAGTCAATCCAATGATGCAGCCTCTTACTAGCGGATTCCAGGGAAGGCGGCAGTACAGTTTCTCCGACGATGAAAGTTCCTCTCCTTAGTAATATGTCTCACATCAAGTAACATTTTTGTTTTTTTCCGCCAAAAAGTGTAATCCATGGCTTGGCTGGTAGTTCTTGAACCTTTTTTTCTTCTTCTGTATTTATATATAGACCCATGTAAAATATTGTGAAATTGTTTCATCATATAGATATAAACATATATATATAGAGAGAGAGAGGCTTAGAAGAATAATGCAATCCAGTTGGGATTATATAATGTTTGGTTCTGTAAAAAGCTTGGGATGGAATACAAAGTTGCTGGTAGCTCTCAGTGTGTACATTGTTTGTTTTCTCTTCCCCTTTCTGTTCTCTTTCTGCAGGATCAGATTTATGCCAACAGATTCTTGGCATGGTGAGAATTTGTGATGCTCTTCACGTGTAATTTCCCTTTGTCAGATGCTTTCTGCTTTAAGTTCTACATATGAGATTTATTAAATCTAAAACAAAAACAGACACAATTTTTGTGCACAGAGAGCTGAAGATGAGAAAACACAAAACCATTAAAACACAGTCCTCTTGGTGTAGTTGTTGATGGTGATTTAAGTTTCCTTGTTAAAAAGGGCTCTAGAGATATTCTTTTCGAGAAAAATATCTCATGCAGTGTCGGAAAATATTAGACTGTTCGGAACAGTTATTAGAGAGGAGTCTTACCTTTCTTTTCCTTATGGCTTTACCCTTTACCCCCTCAATTGTCTTGAAAAAGGTGAAACCTTCAATTTGTCTTTTGACAAATTGTATCACACACATAAAGATGATGGAGTAACAAACTACTCCATTAAAGAAAAGAAACAGCACCCATAATTATATATCAAAGGCTACCTAGTGAAATTAACATCATAGATTGTCTGGGTCTACTATAATAATTGTTGCCTTTAACTTTAGGGACTGTTGGTTTTGCAAAAAGGCCATGATATTGTGGAAGGAAGGTGGAAACTACTCACTCCTCCACCATAAACGAGGCTTAAGATTCTTCCCATAAAGAAAGTGAAATGATAAAAGTAAAAAAAATAAAAGCCTTGGACAGCAATTGAATAAAGGGGTAAAATAGAGATTTGCTCTAGGGTCCGTCTCTGTTTGTCTCTCTACAATTTGGTGCGGGATCTCCATGTCTATATTCTAAATTGCTTTAAAAACACTTTTTTTTTTTTTTTTTTTGAGGAACAGAAACAAATACGTAGTTAAGATCGAAGTGAATCGGATACCAATTACAAGGCTCAAAAAGGCCAAACAAAAATACAACCAAAACAACAACAAAAGCTGCAAAAATCAGCAACATTTCAAATGGGTCACGTACAGAATTGAGTTTGAGAAACATATTTGCATGCTTGTAGATGCAACTGTTTGCCTGTTGGGGTGAAGTGCTGGAGTATCTTTTACTAATTGCCAACAAAACACTGAAAACAAAATTAAAAAGATTGTTTTCTGGAAAATTATTATACACGAAAATATGTGTTACACTATAAAATATTTTACGTCGAAGTAAATGGAGCCTTAATGTCCACAAAATTGCAGAAATATGATACCAATGTTATAAACTTCAGTATCAGAAAATTAACACACTGACTGCACTGGTATCATAAAGCCGACGGGACAACGTACTTTTTTCCGTTGAAAATAAATGAAGCTTATTATATTGAACCACCGCTATAGTATCAGACAATAAAGTACATTGGCGTACAATAAAACTCTCCAGAGAGAAGACGCCTCCATGCAAGGAGGAGAAAGCAACCACAAAGGGTAGACCACAAACCTGAAACCTCCACGCAGGATGTATTATTACAAGAAAAACACAAAACAAAACCTCCACACGGGGACGAAAGAAGATACTAACAAAAAAGGAAAAAACGGCTCTCTCCACGTCTCTAGCCTTAAGAGCTCCACCAAGCCGTCTTGATCTTCGTAAAAAGTAGCCTCCACCATGGGTATAGATCGGTCTTTACTTGGTCGGGGTGGTTGTGCAGCATGGGCGCAACATGCACCATCGCGGTCAATAGCATCAGACTACAGCCATAGAACAAATCTGAGAACAGTTATGAGCAAATGGTGACGGGTTTTGCGGAGAAAGGACAGAGGTGAGGGGAAGAGCAGAAGGGTAAGGGGAGGGACCTTCGCAGGAACAACATTCAGAACAAAATTTAAACCCAATTTAACGTAGCATACCAGCTGTTTATTGTACTATTTCATCTAACCCCTATAACAACCAGCCTTCTTGCTTTCTTTCTTTGGGGAACGGCTCACCATCTGTTTGTGCTCCAGAATCCTTCGTGCTTCCTCCTCTGTAGCTGGAACCACCTTCCGAATCTTCAATCCGTTGTTCTGTGCCTTAGCCACCGGGCAAACGGTGAATGTGAAATAGAATTTATTCGATAGCTGCTCAAAAAGTGCACGCACAAAAGACGGAGGTTATGTGAAAAGGAAACTTTCCGTTCCGATAAAGATGACACTATTACATTATTTGGGTAACTAAAAGTATCAATGATAGTTTGACCTGTAAAAGTAAGAATGAAATTGGGAAACGATATTTATCCATTCGCTATTGCTGGAACATACCTCACTAGACCTGAGCTCAGGCCTTGTAACATGAGCAACAACCTCAACATTAATCAGAGGCTGATTTGTATTCTCGAATTCGGTGAACAAGACGCACGATTTGAAACGCAAGAAATCACCAACATCCACCTGTCTCGACAAGAAATGTACGATTTTACAACATATATGCAGCAAAGGTTGCTCTTAAATGTGGAGAGTACCCTATGTCACAGAATGACAGCTAATGCTCATCTAAACCGCATAAGATTCATGGCACCGGTAATAATTTTATCTGAAGGAATTGGCAACACAACCACAACTTCGTTCATGAGAACCTTGAGAAGAAACACACAAGGCTAGTATTCTACTGTGCAGCCCTCCTTTATCATTTCGATATATTTGCCATACTTGTAAACTCCTCCCAACCCCCCTTGTTCCAAAAGGATAGAGGGTGATAACGTCAAGTCCTCTATACGTGTTTTTACGATTAGCATGTGACAAAGGAAGGTGGAAATGCCAAAGAAATGGTTATGACATGCCTTCACTTTCAGAATTAGTATTTTCCAACAATAGTGAACTAAGTTCAAAGATTAGTAATGCATGTTTTGACAATTTGCTTATGACATGGATATAAATCTTAACAATTAACTTCTGAATATATATATTTTTTAATTAGTTGTCTTTCTAAAGGCCTGCGGCATTACCTCTAGCCGCTACATCCAAAATCCAGTCTGAGGGAGCAGTACAAAAAGAAAGGTTGATAATTCATACTCACAGGTCTTAAGAAATCAACATGATCAACCTCTAGAAAGCATGGCATCATCCCAGCAAAAGCATAAGCTGTTGAGAAAGCCAATTCAAAAGCACGGTGCATCAAAAACCCTCCAAAGATGCGACAGTGGAGGTTTCTCTGTTGTGGCTGGCAAATCAAAGAGTTCTCAAGGCGCGTATCCCTAAGAAGGATGGTGTCTCTATCTGCCAAGGCAGGAATGTCACAGAAAATGCGTCCCTCGGCCAATAAAGCTTCGAGTCTGTTTACTTCCCCATTCTCAATCTCCTTCCTGTCATTAACGTTCTTCTGTTTTCTCGATTCCTGTCTTGCTTCTGCTTCTTCGTAAAGCAACTTCTCTCGTTCAGTTTCTGGAAAGAGTCGGTTCACTAGAGCAGATTTCCCTGTCTTAGAATCACGGGCAACGAATATGAAATTGGCTGTGAGAGCTATTGGTTCCGAAGCATCAGACTTCCCTGCAGAATAAATTTAAGGGTATTATTGTATAGCTGTCTTCAATTTAACTCAAAAAACAAACAATAGTTCTGAAATTGAAGGAAATGTTTAAAGACATGGCATGCATATCGAAATGATTGATGAAGGATTGTTTGGGCGAAATAGTTGCTTGAGGTGATGTAGCAGGCTTTAAAAAACTAGAAATTATGATCGACAAACATGCAAGAGAATACAGAGTCTGATATAAGTAATTAAGGAGAGCCGAAAGAGTTTCTAACCAAAATTGGCTCTAATATGAAGTCCAAATTGAGAACTATCTTTCTGCTAACTAAAAATTCAACGGATCCGACCTCTGCGACCTTGACATGTGTCATCTTCAAATGCCAAGACTCTTGGTGACAAAAATAAAGATGGCTTGAGAAAGGATTCATGCATGTGACTCCAATTGGCTGGAACAGAAGGCTTGGTTTGGTTGTTTACTTAAAAGAAGTAATCCACATCTATCACAGATCATAATGTGGGCAATAGCACCAACGGCTGACCATTATTCCACCAGTCTGCAAATCAAGGGTAAGATATTTGCATCTGGGGTCTTGGCAGTCCATATATGCATACAAACCAAAACAAATGATGTCAAGGGAAATCAATGAGAAGCGTCATACTAGCACGACTGATCTGATGGACCAGATGATCTTATTTTAACAACTCAGGTCCCACAAATTGTCCCCTAGATATCCTCTGGTATAGTGAGTTCTTACAAGATTCTAGATTTGGCTGTGACTGAGTCTTTATAACCGAATAACGTAGAACATAAGTTGGCAAGGGAGTAAAACGTGTAATGCAACATTTAAGCTTCCAAAAACTGAAACTTCAGCTAGCTTTCTGAAAATGGGATAATACAATCAAGTTTATCGTTTTGCCTTTTATGTGTATGTCAAAAACTTTTTGACAGTCATATATTTGTGGGTAAGATAGAAATATATCCTTTCATTTGGGTTTATCGTCATAGACATAAAAAACTGCCATGGAACTGAAACTGTCATGAAATTCTGTACTCTAATGCTGTTATCAACTTATTGCACTTGGTGAGACCAAACATTGAACCCATTCTTTATTTCAAGAAATCATAATATATGCGGAAGCAGGCTCAGTATAATGTAAAATGTAAATGTTTGAAAGGCTGTTACGTTTTTTGAAAGACAGTTAGCTCTATGAAAATACCAAATGTGGGCTGAGTGACTTCCAGTTGAATCTCAATTGACGACCGTCCAACCCATATAACTGCGCCACCCATTTTGAGATCAACAGCAACACTGAGTGCCTTCTTCAGCACCATCTTGTCCACAGCAGCAGTGACCAACAAGAGTGGCCTTGTCAAGCTATCTTCATCAGAACAGTGCTACTCCAAAAAAACAGGTATTTAACTAAAGTTCAGGCAGAATGCAGGTAGCAACAGTTCTAATTTACTACGGAGAATTTCTTCGAACTGCATAAGCTATAAATTGATTCAATTCAAACAATAAATATAAACTGACTAGAAGAATCTCATTTGAGCTGATGTACTTAAGTGAGTTCATATCGACAGTTACTTCAACTTCATCCTACACAATGGATGCTAGCAATCATTTTATGAAGTTAGCTATTCAAAAGTCTGAAATCTGCATACAACTCTTGATCACGGGTTCCATTGTAAAATTTCCTCTATGGAGTAAGAATTGGTTCACAGTTCACACAGTTGGCTACAATCAACCCACCAAAAAGGAAACATACACTCTGTTTGTTTCCGGCAGAAATCTTTTCTGGGAGATCAGTTTTCGTGGAAAATATTTGGTGAAACAGAAAACAATAGTCAACGGAATACGTTTTCCATGGTCAACGAAAAATCAATTGATTTTTGGTGGAAAACGTTTTCAATTTTTTTTAGGGTGGAAAACATTTTCCAGAGTATCACTACCATGGTACCACCACACCACTACCGATGAAGACCAAAATAACCAAAATACCCCTATATCGTAAAAATGACAAAATATCATGCATGTAAAATCGTCAAAATACAATTTCACATGCAAAATGACCAAAATTGCTTCATCTATAAAATAACCAAACTACCCCAAATACCCTTAAGATTTAAAACAACCCAAAATACCCCCAGACATACAAAATGACCAGAAAACCAGTATAACCCTTACATATAAGAAATGACCAAAATACCGATGTTATTTATTGTAATGTGATCAAAATACCCCTTCACGCACAAAACAACCAAAATACTCCTGCATGTAAAATGATCAATATACTATTTCACAAACCAATTACCAAAATAACTATATCTACAAAATGGCCAAAATACCACTGTAACTCTTACGTTGTAAAATGACCACAATACTCCTATATGAACAAAATGAAAATAACACCATGACAACCTTTACGTTGTAAAATTACCAATATCCGTATAATGACCAATATACCCCTTACACAATAAAGTGACCAAAACACCCTTTTATCCGCAAAATGACCCAAATATCCCTCCATGTAAGATTGTGCCCGCGCGTGGTGGATTCACAATCCACTGCCTTGATCCACTTGGCTACATCCACCCCTACCCCCGCATAGGTTTAAGTCTCTATCTACGATAAGATCCTTAATGATCCCATTTGAATGTAAACGAACATTTGGGTGATGTTATTATATACTCCCTCTGTCCTGATTTGTTTGACTCCTTTTTGACTTATGCATGTCCCAAATTGACAGTCCAATTTCAAAATCAATGGATCAGATTATGTAAATTTTCAAATCAATGGATAAGATTTGGTTTCCTTAATAAGTTGAAAATCCGAGATTGGAGAACCAAATCGGGATGGAGGAAGTAATTGGTTAGGCACAGAGCGTTGCGCAAATTCACATGTATAAACAATTGCTCATAACCCAGCATAAGACATTGTCTATTTTGACCCAGAATAAGGCGACCTTAGGAGCGAAGGTTATCACAGCTGAAGGAAAACCCAGTCTTGAGGTCGACTGCAAATGCTTGGGTTAGAGACAGGGCCCAAGTCGCTTGGGGACCGAAGGAGGACTGTGAAATGGAGGCTTGAATGCAAGGAATCGTCTTAAGGTCCGAACTCTGAACTCCCCGAGTTAGACGCCCTTAGAGAGAGGCATATTTACTGATCGAAGGTCAACCTTCATCGAGATTTGTATCATACCTACCCACTGAAACCTAGGACTTAATAGTCAGCCCTTACCTACCACCAGACACTCATGTGGCCCCCGAGGTTGCATGATACAAAGCCTCACATATCACAGACTTCTGATCAATAGGGCCTCAGAGGCATAGGGCCTAGACTTCGCATGGATGATCTTTACCAATGTTCTAAAACAAGGAATTAATCGGCTAATTAATCGCTGGCAGGGCCTAGTCGATTAGATCCGACTAACGATTAATTGCCGATTACTAATTAATATACACCGATTAATCTCTCGAAGGTGGCTGGCCGCCCGACTAGCAATAGGCGTTGACCCTCAGTGTGGCATCCATTTGGGGTCTGCCACATATGCTTCATCCTGCCATCTCTCGGGGTCTCCCCTAGACCTTCGGTTTATTTCACACAAATTACCGAACTAGGTTCCCCACATTACCCATTATTTCCAGTCACAATGCACACAACAAAACTAATGGAGTATAAGAGCCGAAATTCAAGGAATCCATAATCTTGATCGGTCACATTATCACTAACTCAATTGTACTAAGTAAACCCACAACCAGAACCACAGGCAAACAACAAATAACCATGAAGCAATCAATTGAGTTCAGAAAACATAATTGCGCACTCAATCCCACCCACATCCCCAAAAGGCGAGAGATTGAAGACAATACCTTGAATGCGATGGTGCTAGCAAGGGCATCAAGGTCTTCAAGCAATTTCCCCATCCTGACCTCATTCCAAGGATCCCTATACTGCTCTCTCAATATATAATCAGTCGAGAAATTATACAGGATCGTAGTTCGGCTGTGAAACGGAGTCCTGGTTCGCAACTGGCTCTGTGGAGGGGCATCATCGTTAGGGGAATAGAGTCTGTCGAAGATTCTAGACCTGGCTTCCCACAAAGCATACGTCACGGGCGAATGGTACATTCCGGGCCACAGGCTGAGTGGCTTCCGGGCATCATCTTCAGACCGAGGCGAATCCTCGAAAGGGGAAGTGAATGTGGAGCCAACGGGGATGGTAACCGACAGGCCAGAATAGCCATTGAAATCCAAACCGCCGTTGGTATACGAACCGCCGTTGGAATACGAACCGCCGTTGGAAGCCATGGGAATTCCGGGCAGTTGTCGAAATGGGTTTTCTCAGGGAATTCGATGGGTCTCCTTGCGGATTGAAAAGGGTTTTTAATGTGGGGGGGTCTTGGGAGGTGATTCGAGAAGTGGGTTCGTGATGTCATTGATGGATATTCGTCGGAGCGAATTGGGTTCATGAGGTGGGTTTGAATTGGTAAAGAATCAAACAATGCATAGAAAAATACTGTAAACAGTAGTAGAGGGGATTGTGTTCTTCTTGGTTTGAACGCAGAGCCTATCAATGGAGGTCAATTGGGGATTTTGCTGCTCTATTCATGGAGTTTCTTACGTATCTGCAGGGGGCCGCCGTTGACGGTGGAAAGTCTCAGGATTACGCATGCGATCGAGTAGTGTCATTTTAAAGATTTCGAATCAATATTTTTTTGTGTTTGAACAAGATTTCGAATCATTTGTACTGTTTGTAAAAAATACCCAGTATTTATTTAAACACGTCATATGGGTTGAGGATCGTGTGTTCGAGCTCTGTCATTTTCGGATTTCGTATAATTTCGTGTCGGTTCAAAATAGTACCTACATCTTTATTCAGACAAAAAGCACGTTGTATATGTTGACGATCGCGTATTCGCGTAGTGTGTCATTAAAGATTTCGAATCATTTCGCGTTTGCCTCTTAATTTAAACGGGTGTTGCATGCTGACGAACAATGCATTATACACGATCAAATGTACATCAATTCAAACATTGATAGGACACGCAACGTTGTTTAGAGAGTCCTATCGTCACTCATGAAAGGGACATAAGAATTGAGTTAAGATAAGATGCACTCCACCATTTTTGTATGTCTGGGACCATACCGACTTTCTTAAAAACTTGTCGCGTGGGATTCACACTGTTAATTCTCGTAGTTTAAAAACATATTAAAAAAAAAAAAACTCTTGTAGTTTAAAATCTTCAATAGCTACACATAAAAATCTATATCTAGCAGTGTTACATGTAAATGACCTACTATTTAATTCATAGACAAAAAATGAAACGTTTTCAATACCATCATAATCCCATAAACTAACGACCACATAGAGTTGAGCTCATTCTGTTTTTTCCAGGGTTGTGGAGACAGTAAATAAGACCAAAGTTTAAATCAGGAAACAATAAAAAAAATCTTTTAACATAGTGAATCTCCAATTATTTGTCGCTAAGATATGAATTTGGCCGCATGCAAAGAGGCATTGAACTCAATGGAATTAAGAGTGCACTTAATTAGGTGGTAGGAGAATGGTGATCAATAAGGGCGAATCTACCTTCTCTAACAAAATACTGATTTTCGCTAAGGGAAAAAAAAAAATTTTGAATTTGGCCTACAGAAGACCCCGAGGAATTTTTCGTAGTTATAAAAGGATGTCTATTTCATTGAAATGATAGTACATATAACGTTTTCTAACCGAAAGTCTACGCACACGGCAAATCTGTGCACAGATTGTGTTGTGGGGCCCATCACGGGTCCCACACAAATCATCTGAGCCGTTCATTAAGTGTAAAACATTTTTTCAAGGGTCTCCGTAAAAAATAAGCTCAATCCGATACCTATAGGTGCTCGATCCAACCATATAACTTTTCATTATCCGAAAATCTGAATGAAAAGTTAGATGGTTGGATGAAGTACCTATAGGTATCGGATTGAGCTTATTTTTAACTGGGACTCTTTAAAAAATATTTTACATTTAATGAACGGTTCAGATGATTTGTGTGGGACCTGTGGTGGGCCCCACAACGAAATCTGTGCACAGATCTGCTGTGTATGTAGCAGGGTTCGATTTCTAATATGCTACTGTACTAAACAAACTATAGGACGGCAAGACACAGAATTATAATTTTGAGTGTACTGAGACAAAAAAAAACAAAAAAATCAATTTTATAGACCATAGATAAAGGGGTTCTTTGTGCCAATATTATATACACAAGTGGAGGTTAGCAGAGGAGGGAGTTAGTCAATCCATGCAGGGTCAAATGCTATACATAGCCCAGAACCCCAAACGCCTCTGACGAGGCTCGAAACCAGGAGATAATCGCGTGCTAGGCTACAAGCCCTTGGTTAATAAAGGGGTTCACAAGTTGAGCTTTCAGCATCTTCCATGCATTTGTAGGACGAGATAATAATGTTCAGAAAGTTAAGCTAATTTCATTATCAATATCCATGCATTTGTGGAGATCAATATATATAGAAGCCAGATAAAGGAGGAGGGTTGTGCGTTATATAGCTGACAGCAAACACTTAAAAAGCCCGTAAGATCTTTACGACATGAATAAATAGCCAACCCCAATTGATTGGGACATAAGGTTTGGTAATATCCATGCATTTGTGGAGATCAATATATACAGAAATCAATATCAAAAAAAAAATATACAGAAATCAAAACATTACCATGAGATCTGATGTTAGATTTATTGGAACATGATTCGTATTTCTAGCAACAGTGTATATATCAAAGTAAGCAGGTGGACGGTTCTGGGATTGGTTCCACGGGATTAATCGAGAGAGGGCACCTGAGTTATAAAGACAACAGTACTACATCAAAGACTTAAGTACATAAATAGATAAGACTGGCCGCTTTGTTTTCTTGCCAACATTGTATGCATAGGGGGTTTGAGGGTAATCAAGAGGTTAACAATCAAAGCGGGTTCGACATCTCTTAGTGAACTAGAACCCCGGACCTCCTCTTTGGAAGCCAAATGGTACTACTAGATAGGGGTGTGCACGGGTCGGGCGGATCGGGTATGGCCCGCTACCCGAACCCGACCCGACCATGTCGGGTAAGGAAATTTCAGGGCCGCAACCGAACCGACTGATGGTATAGA
>JAOTQK010000001.1:25025495-25039638 GCA_025642025.1 Rhododendron ferrugineum
AGACCCGAAGTCCGAACCGAAACTCGTTTTTTTAACAGAACCCAACCCGTACCCGACCGAAGCACCTGTTCGGAGCCACCCGAGACCCTTCGGGTCTAGTCGGGTCGGATCGGGTTGGTCGGATTGCGGGTTTTTTGCACACCCCTGCTACCAGATGAGTTAATAGAGACTGGCCAGTTTCTGTAAAACCAACAGAAACATTATCAAAAAGACAAAAACAAATTTCCTATGGTTTTATGAAACGGTGAAATACCATCGGCTTTTGACCGTTGAGAGAAGATTTTAAAACCATCATTTTAATCAATACAAAGAGTTTAAGCAAGTTGATTAAATACTAATAGGAAATTAAGCTCGAGTTTGTCAAGATCCACATCAAGCTGACGAAATAGGATTTCTCAACCAGATTGTAGGAACTAATCTAGATATCTATTTTTTAAATCGCGTCGACCTAACGTACTTCAAAATAAATATCTAAGATCAGCCACCTAATAATAGCTCGAAATGCGAAAGATTGATTGATCGAACAGATGTAAGAAGACTATTGGGCGAGATAATAAAGACAAATAGGATGACATAACTCACTACCACATGGCCACATAACTCAAACCTGAATAAAACATGACAAATTCGCTGACCATAATTATATTGAAAATAATCATAATATAAAAGTTGTTGATTTTGCCACTCCCTTTTTTGTTAATGTCACTCCCCTGTAAGTGTATTTTTGGTGCAAATTAATGCATTCGGTTTTCTGGTATATAAAACTTGCTCTGATAACAATTTTGTCACGACCCAAATCCGGGATTAGAATCTGTGCATGGCCGGTAGTATATCTCACTACCAGACTTCCGTAAAAAGAATGCGGAAGAAATATCTTAAAAATATCCACCAAAGCTTCTATTAGTGAAATTGAATGACAAATAGTCCGAAACACAATTTGTACATCCCACGGATATTGCTCATGTGAGTACAATGACAAACAGAAAGTCTACCACCAACATAGATTTCGTGCTCATCGATTGAATACAGATCACAGTTGGGCCCACTTTGAATTTTACACGAACGATCTGAGCCGTTCATTAAATTTAGAATTCGAAGGCACTCTCGAATTATCAGCTCAATCCGATACCTATAGGTGATTGATCCAATCATTTAACTTTTCAGGATCCTGAGATCTAAATGAAAAGATAGATGATTGGATCGGGCACCTATAGGAGTTGATTTTAAGTGGGAGCTCTCGAAAAAATATTTTAAATTTAATGAATGACTCAGATTATTTTTTTGGGACCCGAGATGGGTCTTACACCGTGATCTGTGCACAAAATCTGTGTGGGTAGCATCTCCGAAAATACGCAAAAGGATATTCGGCTCGACAACACTAACTCCTCCTCCTCAATCAAGATTGCCGGAAATGGGTAAACCGCATCAGGTGAGAATTTCAAATACCGTTTTTATACGTTTGCAAATAGCGCGTATGGATTGACCCCAAATGAGTCAATTTAAGAACTACGCTGCTCATAGTAATGAACAATTTGTATGAATTGATCCGAAAGGAGTTGTTAGTGCCTGTGATGTTTTGAACTTTGATATGAGTCACTTTTGGCTCATTGCATCATGTTTTTGGACAGACAATTGTTTCAATTGATTTGAGGTATCGGTAAAATGTACACAAAAACCACAGAGGCTTCATTGTCATTTCTTAAACATGGAGGAGGTATCCATCATCAAGGAAAACTTCAAGGAGTGTCGATGAAATTTGCCCTATGATTTCTATGGTTCTGTAAAAAGCTTGAGATGGAACAAAAAAAATTTTTATTTTCTCTCTGCTTTTAGCTTCTCAATTGTCTTGAAAAGGTTGAGACCTTTAATTTATCATTGACATACATACTTGTATCATGAACATAAGATGATACCAATCTATTAAACCAAAAAATCAGTATCCACAAAAATATATATTTGAAAGGCTCTCTTCTGCTGATCTGCTCCAGTGAATTGAGAATCTGTAGAAATTTGGGATCCGGGGACGCTGCCAAGCGGGTGCAGGGTGCATCCGGACCGTCCATAAAGTGTTTTCAGCGGTCCGGATTAAAAAACGAATTCTTCCAGAGAAGAGTTAAACTCTACCCTGGAAGAGTTTGTTTTAAATCTGGACAATTGATTGTTGAGATGGACGGTCCGGATGCGCTTGGCAGGTACTAATAATGATCAGAAGACAAGTTTGTTGTATTTTTATAACAATAATGATCCATGGAGAAAACAGGAAGCTATGCATTATGGGAACACAGCAGTATCATAGATATCCAACTTTTTTTCTCAGTATCAGATAATTAGCCCAATGATCTCAATGTCTCATTGGTCATATTAGGCCAGGGGAACAACATCTAACCACAAAACCCCATTTAACTTGCCTTCCTGCAGTCTAAGGTCCTGTTTGATCAAAAGGGTTTGCTTATTTCTTCATATTTTTGGCTACCTGCAACGACTCCAAATCCATGCGCTCTAGAATCCTTCGTGCTTCCTCCTCTGTCGCTGGAACTACCTTCCGAATCCTAAATCCGTTCTTCGTTGCCTTTGCCTCTGGGCGGACGGTGAAGGTGAAGTAGAATTTATTAGATACCTGCTCAAAAAGTGCATGCACAAAGACACAGGTTATAAAATAGGCAACATTCCATCACAATACGGACATCACTTGTACATTATCTGGGTAACTAGACGATTCGATGAAAAGTTAGAACGAAATTGTGAAACGGTAGCTTATCCATTTGCTATTGCTGGAACATACCTCACTAGACCTGAGTTCAGGCCTTGTAACATGAGCAACGACCTCAACATTAATCAGAGGCCGGTCTGTAGTCTCGAATTCGGTGTACAAGATGCACGATTTGAAACGAAGGAAATCAC
Organism: Rhododendron ferrugineum; assembly: GCA_025642025.1. Lineage (NCBI taxonomy): Eukaryota > Viridiplantae > Streptophyta > Magnoliopsida > Ericales > Ericaceae > Rhododendron > Rhododendron ferrugineum. Next base: position 25,028,397 of record JAOTQK010000001.1, read on the forward strand.
CAACATCCACCTGTCTCACCAACAATATACAACTTTACTATATGAATGCAGCAGTTGCTCTTTAAATGTAGAAAACGACAGCTAATGCTCATCTAAATTGCGTAAGATTCATGGCACATGTAATGCTTTGATCGCAACATGACAGGCCTTGTTCATGACAAGAAACACATATGACCAGCATTCTAATGAGAAGCCCTCAGTCATCGATTTGTGAAATATGCCTAACCTGTAAACTCCTCTCACCCCTCTTCCCTACTAGCACCCAATGTTGGTAAATACCGAAGGATAGGAGGTGGTAACGTCCAGTCGTCGTTTCAAATTTTTACAATTAGCTCGTGAGTCGTGACAAAGGAAGGTGGTGATTGGCGATGCCAAAGAAATGGTTATGACATGCAATTTCCTTTTGGAATTACAAATTTGCAATAATGGCAAACTAAATCCATAGATTAATTACATCCCTTACGACAATTTGCTTGTGACATGGATATACTTTTTAAAATAGCTTTTGACAACTTCTGAAATTCTTGTCATTTGGAAAAACTGCAGCATTTTCCTTGTAGAAACTGCATAAAAAATCAAGTATAAGGGAGTAGTTAAAAACAAAGGTTGAGAATTCATACTCACAGGTCTTAAGAAATCAACATGATCAACTTCTAGAAAGCATGGCATCATGCCAGCAAAAGCATAAGCCGTTGAGAAAGCCAATTCAAAAGCTCGGTGCATCAAAAACCCTCCGAAGATGCGACCATGGATGTTTCTCTGTTGTGGCTGGCAAATCAAAGAGTGCTCAAGACGCGTATCCCTAAGAAGGATGGTATCTCTATCTGCTAAGGCAGGCATGTCACAGAAAATGCGTCCCTCAGCCAATAAAGCCTCGAGTCTGTTTACCTCCCCATTCTCAATCTCCTTCCTGTTGTTACCTCTCTTCCTTTTCCTCAGCTCATGTCTTGCTTCAGCTTCTTCGCAAAGCAATTTCTCTTGTTCAGTTTCTGGAGTGAGTCGGTTCACTGGAGCAGCTTTCCCAGTCTTAGAGTCACGGGCAACGAATATGAAATTGGCTGTGAGAGCTACTGGTTCCGAAGCATCAGAGCACTCTGCAAAAAAATTAAGGGTAATAAAGTACAGCAGTCTTCAATTTAACTCACAAGGTCAACAATAACTCTACAATTGAAGGAAATGTTTAAAGACATCGAATGCAAATTGAAATGATTGATAAATGATTGTTCGTGCGAAATAGTTGCTTGAGGTAGTGTAGTAGGTGTTAAAAAAAGAAGAAAAATTATGATCGACAAACGTGCAAGAGAATGCAATGAATACCATAAATGTACTTAAGGAAAGCCGAAAGAGTTTCTACGTTTCTGACCAAAATTAGCTCAAATATGAGTCAAATTTGGGAACTATCTTCCTGCTAACTTTAAAAATCCGACAGATGTGACATCTGTGACCTTGACACGTGTCATCTTCAAATGCCATGACTCTAGCTGACAAAAATAAAGATGGCTGTCTCAAAGCATGCAAGAAAGGATTCATCTATGTGACCCCAATTGGCTGGAACACAAGGCTTGGTTTGGTTGTTTACCTAAACAAGTATTCCTACATAATCCGTATCTCTCAAAGATCATAATGTGTGAAATAACTGACCGTAATTGGTCATTCTACCATTCTGCAACTTCAGGTAGAGATCAAGATGGTTCATATGGATTGAAAATCAAGGTTAAGGTATTTAAAAACCAACAAAATGAGAACTGACAAGTTAAGAGAAGATTTGCATCCAGGGTTTTGGAAGTCTACATAAGCATACAAACCAAAATAAACGACGCCGTGGGAAAATGATCTGACACGTCATACTAACATGACTGAACTGAAGGCAACCAAGAAACTGATCAGCAATAGTTTTGTCTCATGATGGACCACATGATCTTATTGTTACAACAAATCAATCCAACAAATTGCCCTAGATATCTTCTGGCATGGTGAGTTCTTAAGAGATTGTCGATTCCGTGCAGTCTACATCTCTTTATGGATGTATATCATAAAACATAAGTTGGCAAGGGAGTCAAAAAGTAATGTGACATTTAATTTTCAAAGAAGTGCAACTTCAGCTATCTTTCTGAAAATGTCGCGACACATTTAAGTTTATGGTTTATCCTTTGTGTCCTGACTGTTGTATATATATATATGGGCACGATACAAATATATTCTTCATTTGGTTTAAGGATCATAAGACATAAACAAACCTGCCATTGAACTGAAAACTGTCAAGGCATTCTGGACTCTATGCTGGTATCAACTTATAGCAGTTGATCAATATTAGACTACGCATTGAACCTATTCTTTATTTTAAGAAACCATAAGGGATGTGGAAGCAGGTTAATATAAACCTTTGAAAGGCTGTTAATTCTAGGTAAAATACCATTTGTGGGCTGAGTCACTTCCAGTTGAATCTCAATTGAAGACCGCCCAACCCATATAACTGCACCAACCATTTTCAGATCAACATTAACGCTGATTGGCTTCTTCAGCACCATCTTGTCCACAGCAGCAGTGACCAGCAAGAGTGGCCTTGTCATGCTATCTTCATCCGAACAGTGCTACTCCACAAACAAACAGGTAAGTTACTGAAAGGAAGGCAGAATGCAGGTAGCAGCAAATCTAATTCAAACAACTACGAACTAAGTTAAAGGTCAAATGATCATAAGAATCTCAGACAGTAGTTCAACTTCACCCAAAAAAAATGGATACTGCCAATCATTTCATGAAGTGAGTTCTTCAAGTATTCAAAACTGGAATATATCTCTCGATCATTGGTTCCAATTTGTAATTTCCATTTATGGCTTAAAAATTGTTTCACACATTGTATTACGATTAACACGTCAAAAAGGAAGCTTAGGCAATTGTTATTGCACATATATGACTATCAAGTATCAACAGACAGCCAATTGCTCAAAAACCCAAAACAAGACACATTGTCAATTTTAACCCAGAATACGGCACATAGTCTATCATCTGATCACTGGCTAAGATGTCACACAATGTCAAACCAGGTTCATTGCATTACCCATTTCTTCCAATCAAAATGCACACAAAAGAAAAAGTAACATTGAGCCGAAATGCAAGGACTCTCCTTGACCTTGTAACTCAATTGAACTAAGTAGGGCTACAAACGAACCAAGCTGTTCACGAGAACTCAAGCCTCGACTTGTTACATGCTAAGCTCGGCTCGACTCAACTTGTTTATTGACGAGTCCAGCTCAAACTCAAGTTTTAAGCTCATTTAGTGAACGAGCCGAGTAGTCGCTTGGCTCGTTTACAGAGGCTAGTTTAGTAACCGAACCAAGCTTGAACAGCTAGACACTAAATGAGTCAAGCTCGAGCTCGATTATTGGGGCTCGACTCGAACTCGAGCTAGACTAGTTTTGAATGAGCTGAGCTCGAACACGTCGAAGTAAACCCACAAGCACAGGCAAACATCAAATATCCGTGCAGCGATCAATTGAGTTTCTGAAGGCAACCAAAAATTCCCAAAAACCCGAATAAATTGAGGACATACCTTGACTGAGATGGTGCCAGCAAGGGCATCAAGATCTTCAAGCAATTTCCCAATTCTGACCTCATTCCACGGATCCCTATACTGCTCTCTCAACACATAATCAGTCGAGAAATTATACAGAATCGTAGTTCTGCTCTGGGACGGAGTCCTCGTCAGCAATTGACTCTGTGGAGGGGCATCCACATTTGGGTCGAGCAGTCTTTCGAAGATTCTAGACCTAGCTTCCCACAAAGCATTGGTCACGGGCGAATGGTACATCCCGGGCCACAGGCTCAGTGGCTTCCGGGCCGGATCCTCGGGCCGTGGGGAGTCCTCGAAAGGAGAAGTGAAAGTGGAAGCAACAGGAATGAAGGAGGAATTGGAATCCATGGAAATCCTGGGCAGTTCTCGAAATGGGTCTTGATGATTCAAAAGGGTCCTGCTCAATTTTCTAGGGCAGTTCTCGAAATGGGTGTTGACGATTGAAAAGGGTTTCTCTCAATTTCCTTGGGCAGTTCTCAAAAGGTAAGGTTTTCAGCCAAATAATGGGTCTTGATGATTGATTGGAGAAGTGGGTTCGAGATGTTTTTGATGGAAAAGTGTAGGAGGGAATTGGGTTTATATATAAGGTGGGGTTGAATTGGTGCAGGATGGGTGGAGAAGTAGAAGGCAGTTGTGTGGTTTTTGGTTGGTTTTTTTGAGGTGGGGAGTTGTTTTGTTCTTGGTCCGAACGCAGAGCAAAACATATGATCAATTCAATGGCGGTCAATTGGGATTCTGTTGTTGGATTGGTGGGGTTTTCTTTCTTCCATAATTATGGGAAGCCACCGTTGACGGTGGAATGTTGACAGATACCCTTCTGCTCGTCATCCACGTGAAGCCACAAGAATAGAAAAAATGCCTCAATTGTTAATCTAGGGCTGGCATCTGTTCAGTTCAGGTATCGTTGAAACCACTAACTAAAATTAAAACCGTAATTAAAAGCAGCCGCTTTTCTTTTCTTTTCTTTTTTTTCTACTAAACCACAATCAAAATTGCGGTTATCGCTTCGGTCAAGCTCGGTTAATTACCAAAATAAGTGGGTCAATATTTTTAATCACGAAACCTTAATCAACTAAAGGAAAGTGGAAAAGAAAAAATGAAAACAGTGAAAATAATATCGGTTCGGACGACCGTGTCATCCCTACTTCAGTTTTATCTTTCATACACACTATCAAATCAAGCGATAGCTATGAAACCTTCAAATTTGGTTCAAATTCGACAAGAGGTGCCAAATACATACTTTGAGCATCTCTAATGGGGGAGAGTCAAATCTCAGGTGAAGCCCCAACAATTAAAAAAGGTGCCAATTATTGCTCCAATTTGGCTGGAGGTGCCAAATAATTTTATTATTAACCCTAACGAGCATCTATAATGGGAGAGTCGAGTCCTCCGTGAAGTCCTGACATTAGGGAATTGCAGTGATTTTTGCTCCAGTCTTACCTGCGAATACAAAAATGAATTAAATCTAACATGGATTTGGCAGCGTTTTAAGTCTTCAAATTTGGCAGGAGGTGCCAAATAACTATTTAACCTTTTGAGCTTTCAAAATAGAAGTTTGTTCGTTAAAAATAGCCATTTGACATTACAGTTGTCGAATGTAGAGGGAGGTTTGTTGATGCCAATTTGAAAGAGTCAAATTGCTACTTCAAGCCTTTAAAAAATTGGCATCTCAAGATTTGGCATTCATGATTTCATTTTTTCTTTTTTGGTTAAAATGATAATTGCTTCATTTATAGAAACCAAATGTATACAAGATAATACTTAGAAGTAACATCCGTCCTTAATCACAAGGTTAGAAAGTCACAAAGAAGGGTAGCTCTTCCAAGTACAGACATCTGAACAAATACTATCTACCTCTCTTAGCCAAAGAATGGACCACCCCATTTTCACTCTTATGCAAAAAAGAAAACTCATGACAGTGATTAAACACACACTTGAGAGATATCCTCAATAATCACTCCCACCAACTAATGGAAATACCATTGCAAAAACTAAAAAGAAAAAGGAAGGGGGAAAATGTCACAATATCACGAACCATCCAAATCCGTCATAGACAGAACCACTACAATCACGACCATGAACCACGAATGGATGGCAAAGATTTGGCGCATGAGGACAATTGGGCCAACCATACCTAGCTTCTATGTACTTTGGGAGAAAAAAAACTGATGACTCATGAAGTGGCTAGACCAGCGCCAAGATGGGTCAGTGGTCTGCTGTCCTTTGGGAGCATGGCTGCATGTGCTAGGAGTCTAGGACTTGAGCAAATGGAAGAACTGGCTTGGGGCATGAAAAACACCCATTGCTACTTCTTGTGACCGGTGGTTAGGGCCACAGAAGAAGGCAAAGCTTCAGAAGAACTTTGTGGAGGAGACAGCTCAAAAGGGCTTTGGTGGTTTCATGGTTTCCCCAGTTGGAAGTTTTAGCCCACAAGGGAGTTGGGTCTTTTGTTACACATCGGGGGTGGAATTCTACTTTGGAGGCTTTGAGTTTGGGGGTTCCAATGGTTGGAATTCCGCAATGTATGATCTGGGAATACCGCCTTTGTCTCTCCAGTGGTGTTTGCTTGTGGTGGTGGTGATACTGCGGCGATGGGGCTGCGGTGTTTTGAGTTTTCTCATAAGATTAGGAGGTTTTGGACTTTTTTGGGCTGGGCTTTATTGTATGATCTGGGCATTTTAGACCCACAGGTATTTTGGACTTTGTCCCTTAAGATGTGTTTAGGCTTTGTTCCTAGCTAACTGGCTGTATTTTCCAACCTTTGGTTGACATCTCCTCCCCTTTGGCTTTTTCCCTATCAGTAATAAAATGTTATTTTTGTCGATAAAAAAAGGTTCCCTAATGGATTGACCAAACAACGAATGTGAAGAATGTGATGGAAATGTGGGGGATGGGAGTCAGGGACATGCAGGACCAACAACAATGATGGGTTGGTGAGGGGAGAAGAGGTGGAGAGGTGCATAAGGAAGGTTTTGAATGGAGATCAGGAAGGGAATGAGATTGGAAACAATGCTGTGAAATGGAGCGAATTGGCTAGAGAGGCAGTTGGCGAAGGCGGCGGTTTGGATAGAAACATCGACGAGTTTGATTCGTTGTTGAAAACAATGGAAATTGATAGTTATAAAACTCCAATTGCTACTTCTTGTGGGCGGTTAGGGCAACAGAAGAGGCAAAATTTCCGAAGAAGTTTATGGAAAAATGATAGTATTATATTGTTAATCAGGTGGATTTATCTTCGATATTTTCATCTATATAATATGGGGCAGCGTTTTTTGAATTCCTTATATAGTCTTCCAACCACAATTCAAACCTCCCATTTTGCTTGACATATAGTTTTACATCAGAAGACTGCTGTATATATACAGAACAAGATTGAAGTTTAGACCGATAAAGAATTGACTATTTGAGGAAAATCATTTTAAAAATCAGTAGCAAAGCCCACTGGGAAACACCCATCCTATGACACAATAGAGCGCGCACAGGAAAAAAAAGGTCCACATGAAAACAGAAGGCCTACAAAATTAGCAGCTGTATATGTTAAACGCAAATTGGACTCTTGGATTAGTACACATTTTTTCTACGGCTAGTGGGGCTAGAAATATGGAGTATTTGGAAAGAATGAAAACGTCTCTCTCTAATTCCAAAACCGACGCCTCTTCCTCCCATGAACGTTAAATCCTGAGTTTTGGTGAAATCTCTCTCCTCTCATTTCATATTAGTATTTTTTTTTCTCCCATAGGAGTTTATAGATTATTGCAGACGAAACACTCCAATTTTTTCTCCAATGTTTGATTTCGATATTGATTTCTGTCTTTCACTAGCTAGGTTGATCAGCAAGGGTTCGATGAGAGAGAAAATGTACGAGTGATTTGGTGGTGTGGATGTTGGAATTTTGGTTTCATGTTGGGTATCAAGAAAATATATGTGCTGATTTTTCATGGGTGTGCTTGGGTAAGTTTTTTTGTATAAATTTTTTTTTTGAACGGCTCGGATGATCCGTATACGGAGTCCGGAGTGGACCCCGCGTGGCCGTCGGTGGCTCCCTTCGTTTTCTCTAGAGTTCTCGCTCACATATACATCATTTTTAATTCAAAAAATAAGTACTTATTTTTCTTATATAGCGGGACGGGACTTACTCAAATGCAATTTTTTAATTCATCACCAAACCTGCAAAAAATAATCGAGATACCATCCTTACGTGCACGGCTGGATCAAATGCAATTTTTTAATTCAAGACGGATTCAAGCGGCCGGCTGGGTCGGATTCAATTGTCATCGCTTACGTGCACGGAAGATGACAAATCTCATGACCTCATGCCTCATGCCAAAATTTGTTATATGTCCAACTCCTCTCTCTCTCTCTCTCTCTCTCTCTCTCTCTCTTCAGCTGAGCTTCTTCAACCAAAAACACAAAGAAAGTAGTACTAGTGTCACTGAGCTCTGCAAACAGAGAACCAGAAAAGAAAATGGCAGAAAATGGAAACAAACCATACAAAGCCCATGTCCTAGTCCTCCCATTCCCAGTCCAAGGCCACATAAACCCCATGCTCCAGTTCTGCAAGCGCCTGGCTTCCAAAGGCCTCAAGACCACCTTTGTCAACACTCTCTTCATCTCCTCCAACACTCAACCCTCCGCCACCTCCCTCATCTCCACCGCCACCATCTCCGACGGCAGTGACGCGTGCGGCTTTGCCGTAGCGGGTGACCCCATTTCCTACCTGGCCAGGTTCCGCTCCGTCGGATCCGAGACCCTCTCGGATCTGATCAAGAAGCTGGACGAGCAGGGTCCGCGGGTAGACGGGCTGGTTTACGACCCGTTCCTCCCGTGGGCCCTGGACGTGGCCAGGGAGTTTGGGCTTGTCGGGGCCGCGTTTTTTACGCAGTCTTGTGCCGTGAGCAATGTTTATTACCACGTGCATAAGGGGATTCTTAAGCTCCCGTTTGAGGAAGGGAATGCTATTTTGGTCCCTGGGTTGCCGCCGCTCGAGCGGTCGGAGACGCCGTCTTTTGTTGGTGACTACGGGTCGTACCCGGCGTTTTGTGATATGCTTGTGAATCAGTTTTCGAACATTGATAAGGTGGATTGGGTGCTTTTTAATACTTTCTACGATCTAGAGGAAGAGGTACGTTTTATGTCACTATGTAGCTATAATGAACCATCAAAACAACTTAGCCAAAAAAAACTATCAAAAGAAATAGGGTGATCTGTAATCTCTATTCACCGCCTGGATTTAAATATCGGCCTCTACGTTCAGTTTTTCGGTTATCCGATACTGTTACTGTGGGTTTCTGGTTTGATTTGTAGGGCTAGGGCGGTCCCCTGGTTCGCTCTGGCTGCTCCGTTCACCTTCCTCCAAGCGACCCTCCATCGATCGTCTAGGAAGAATAAGGAGAAAGTATGTACTGTTCACTAGAAGCGGCATACCTTGCTAGGGTAGCCTCCTCCTTTATATAGAACCTCCTGACTTGCTCACCAAGTAAGCACGTGCTTGGCAGGTTCCGTAACCGTCTTATTAGACGGTTACCAAGCACGAGCTGGCTTTAATGATTATGCTCGCCATGTGCTGTAACTTCCTCAGGCCTACGTCATGATGACGTTCGTGGCCAGACGGTTAAGTGCACATGGATCACGCAGGTTGCTCTGGTCGGATCCGGGTCGGCTGTGCCCGACCTGGTTGGTTACTCCACGACGGCCCGGTTGCACCAGGGAGGACCCATCAGTGGTGTTTGAGCGATCAAGCCGATCCGAGCGATCTATAGAGCTGGAGGATCTTGTTTGCCTGTTGAGACTGAGCGGACTTGACCGAGCCATACGGCCCGGTTATGGTTTGAGCCGATTATTTGGGCCACTACAGTTACACACCCTGTTATAATGTTGCTACCAAAAAAATCAAACCCGTATCGGCCGATTCCCTCTATGTATCGCTTCGTAGCCAATTTCTTGCCCGCTTCATGGCTGTGGCGGCCGCTACGTGACCGCTACAACTTTAGGTGCTCTGGCGCCAAAAATTATTTTAAATAATTCGCAATCCCTACACCCGATTTCCTCTACGTATCAGTCGATACTAACGCTGCACCGCTACGCAGTCCGCTACTGGTTTTTAAAATCTTGGTTCACTGACTTTTGTGCTCTTGGAAAATAAATGTTTGTGGTTTTGCATAGGACCGCACAGAGAAATATTCAATCCAAAATATTTTCAAGTTTTTTTGATGTGCTGTAATAATATAATAGTTCACCACTTTTTCTTTTGGTAAACATACGACTCACCCACTATTGGGTGAACGTGACGCTAAGAATATACTGTACAAGCCTTTCAAAAACAAAATACTGTACAAATCCTTTGTATAGATTTTTATACAAATATGATATGATATGACATGTCACCCACTATTGTGGCTCGTAATGGGCAGTTTGGGGTCAGGGTTATGGATAGTCTCTGCACTCTCTGTGTTAACCTAACATTCTCCGTTAATCCGACGCTAACTATACCGTGTGGCAAAAAAAAAATCTAAAAAATGTCATAACCACGTCCTTTTAGTTTTTAATTTAAAAATAGAGTTATAAATCATTTTAATCTTTAACTTAATGGTATTTCAATCAAAACATTTATGGTATCTTAGGTGGTGGATTGGATGGCAAAACAATGGAGAATGAGGACAATTGGCCCAACAATTCCATCAATGTACTTGGACAAGCAACTCCCAGATGACACAGAATATGGCCTCAGCCTCTTCAAGCCAAAATCCACTGAGTGCATGAACTGGCTCAACACAAAGCCAGCCAACTCTGTCATCTACATCTCCTTCGGAAGCATGGCAGATCTCGAAACAGAACAATTCGAAGAAATCGCATGGGGCCTAGAAGAAACCGACTACTCCTTCCTGTGGGTGGTCAGGGATTCCGAGCGATCCAAGCTCCCCGAGAACCTCGTGGATTTGGCGCGCACGGAGAAAGGCTTGCTGGTGACGTGGAGCCCGCAGCTCGAGGTCCTGGCCCACGAGTCGGTCGGGTGCTTTGTTACCCACTGCGGGTTCAACTCCGTCCTTGAGACGTTGAGTCTGGGTGTGCCGGTGGTGGCGGTGCCCCAGTGGACGGACCAGCGGACGAATGCGAAGTATGCGGAGGAGGTGTGGAGGGTGGGGGTTAGGGCTGGGAAGGATGAGAGGGGGATTGTGAGGAGAGAGGTGTTGGGGGAATGTATAAGGGAGGTGATGGAAGGAGAGAGTGGGGAAGCGATTAAGAGGAATGCGGTCAAGTGGAAGAAGTTGGCTAGAGAGGCGGTTGGCGCGGGCGGGAGTTCGGACAAGAATATCGATGAATTTGTCGCCGAATTGATGAGTAAATCCTAGATGTTTTGTAATTTATATTGTTCTCAAATTCCAAGGAAGCGCGATTCTTAGAAATCTTTTGTGTATTACCGATTCGTATGCATTGGTGGTCTTTAGTAGTACTTTCAATAAAACGTAATCTTTGAAGAACTTAATAATCGTCATCCTACGAGCATTCACAGTGGAATAATCAAAAATGAATAATCAAAAGTTGCCACATCATCTTTTGGTTATCCATTTAAGAGATTGCTAAGATTAGCAATATAGATGTCCACAATGGCATAATCAAAATTGAATAATCAAAACTTGTCACATCACTTTTCCAACCTATAAAAATTGTCAC
>JAOTQK010000001.1:25060243-25094893 GCA_025642025.1 Rhododendron ferrugineum
GGGGGTGGGGTTGTGTTGGAATAGTTTTGTATCCGGGACTTAAGGAAGGAAACAAATACCCCTACGGGACTTCTTGTGGTAAGGGGCAGTAGCGCCAGTTGTTTGTTTTAAGGTCAAGCTGTATACTCCTATCACTTTTTAGGTAGGCTAATAAATAAAGAGAATGCCAAGAAACAACACACTTATTGCAACCATGCAAATGAGGAATCTGTTGTTTGAATTAAGGTCTTGATTCACTTATCAAAAAGAAAAAAATAAGGTCTGGATTCGCATTGGTATTCAACCTCAGTTACTTCGAAGCATGACATGTTGGCAATTAGAACCGAGAGGATAAGAGAGGTGGAATGGTGTATTTACTTGTTAAAGTGCAGGTTTGTGTTTTCTGGTAATAAAATGCTACTGGATTGTTTTATGAAGAAACAGCTGCTATAACACTAATGGTTATAAAAAAGTTCTTGTTTGCAATTTCCTTTGGAAATAACAAGTTGAAAAATGACTGATCTGTAGCATGCATCTCAGCATGCATGGAATTTTTGGACCAAGGACTTGGAAGTATGCATGCTGATTGATCTCAGCAGGAAAAGAAATATCCTATAAGATCTCTACAGTCACAAGAAAATCGTTTGCACACCAAAGATGAGAGCTATGGCATATTGTAGACTTTTGACCCGACTCTGTATCTTCAAACTGTGATATGCTCTTGACTTGGTGACTTGTCTTCATCAAGCACCACCTTCCCACTTCCTTCTTCGCTTGCCCCCTTTTGGATTTTACTTTCCTGTTAGTATTCTTATAGTGATGTTAATACTTGGAGGAGGAAGGATTGAAAGGCACTCAATGTAAGATTTGTCATGGTAGATAATTATATGCCAACCATTCCCTTTTTCAGTCAGCATATCTGGGATTTATGCCACACTTAGTTAACTAGGGTCAGCAGATCTGTCTTCTTGTCAAAAAAAGAAGAAGAAGCAGATCTGACTTTGACTCCACTACTCCTTTGCAGATATCAACAACACCGGATATAAACCCATCTCCACTATTTCTATTGCTTCCTACTGAAATATTGCTTCCTACTGAAATATTTCGACTCCAATCAAATCACCTTCATCTCTGACTGTCGCAACCAGGGCCGATGTCCAGGTCATCGCCACTTTTATTCGTGAGTATCACAGGGGGAATGGTGTACTACATAGCGGTCGACGGCGGGGAACCACTAGCGACAGTCAGAGATGAAGGAGATTTGATTGGAGTCAAAATATTTCAGTAGGAAGCGATAGAAATAGTGGAGATGGGTTTATATCCGGTGTTGTTGATATCTGCAAAGGAGTAGTTGAGTCGAAGTCAGATCTGTTTTTTTTTTTTTGGACAAGAAGTAAGATCTGCTAACCCTAGTTAACTAAGTGTGTTCTTTTTTCCTCTATACTCTTCCTGAATATGGCTTCTTGGCTCAAGGAATGCATTATGCCATTCCACACGTCTAAATACTTGAACATCGGGCATTGTAGTTGCTATGAGCTGTGGATTCGTAGATTGTATCTTTACTTTTGTCCTATAAAAGAGCACATCTGCAATTTTATCGCTTATTCCTTTATTTTTCCTGCAAGGTAGTTTTGATGGCAACTCCATGGAAGTGGCTGAGTTATTGTTCAAGAATGGTTTTAAAGAAGCTTACGCAATCCGAGGTGGAGTTAGAGGCAAGAAGGGGTGGCAAGTATGATTTCTTTTTCTGTTTTTAAAGTTAGTTTACGTGCTTTATTTGTTCAGCATATCTTCCATTGCTTGGTTATGGTGCACATCATGTTAATAGTATGTCTACATATTATTCGTTTTATGATCATTGATTCTGCACGTGTCGATAGAAAATGATAGTAAGTAGTGATTTGACTGTCTCGTTTTTCCTAGACCATCCTATGAAGGTGGCCGTATAGCGATTTTCCCAATCATACATCTGCAAAGATGATTGCTTGTAAAGTTATGCAAATATACTTGTGTAAATGGTTTTTTCGGTTACCATTCCCAGCTTCTAACTCTGAGAGCTGCCACGACTGGCACACTGGGCTATTTGTGCATGTTGATGTCCTTCAAAAGTGAATACATATTGTATATGTTTCTACTGGTATGTTGTGCATGCACACGCCTACGTTGATTTTCATTTTATCTGGGATCAGTCTAGGATTCTTCTCTCTGGCTAATTCGTGAAATTGGTTAATTGCTATCTCTCTCACATTATGGAGTTCACGAAGCCCCGGGTGTTGAGAAACAAAATCTCTCTCGAATGGATCTCTGACTTCTAGCTCTCCGGATCTTCTGTTCTTCTCAAACTTTTATACATACTGGCGTACATCAAAAATCGGTTTTCAACACAATTTTCTTTTCAACTTGCAGGAAATACAGGAAACTCTTCTTCCACCTTCTGTCCATATCTATCCTAAGAAGAAGGTCAAGAAAATGTCAGAACAACTTGAGATGAATGGAGGAGTGAACCAGCAGACTTGAAACTGAGTCTACCTCTCCTACATCTCTTTCCGCAGGCCAAAACGAAAAGGCAGACAAACAATAAGTAAACAAGGCTATTGCAACTACCCAACATGTGGAGAATGGTTCCAAATCATTTTCTCTTAGCCCAAACGCACTCCCATGTTTTCTATTTCCTCTTCCTACAGCACAGGCACACTAATTTGTTGGTACTTCCCCATGAAGATATCTCTATATAGTGGGTAAAAGCTGCACCTGCTACCCATATGAAAAGATTGAAGAAACATCGGTGGTGTCGTTACCTGTGACAGTTTTTTCGATCTTACGGTTCACTTTGGTGTCAACTACTGCAGACAATATGCAAATGCTTTGCATAATAGATGTTAGATAATACATTTAGTTCAACTGGTGTAAATTTTACTATTTTGTTCCTTGATTATGTATTGGAATACCATGGTTTGGCCTCAGATGCCGACAAGTCATGCGTATTATCTTCTGTTTATTGATAGTAGAAGCCAGATAATTGCGACCCTGCCGTTAAGCAATCTTGAGAGGTTCATCTGTTATCATTTCTGCACCTACAAGCGCGGTCGCTACCATGGCTCACTAGAAATAGATTTATTGAATAAAACTCCTCTTAAGGTATCAAAACAGAATCTCGTACCTTCTGATTACATTTTTTTCCTTTCGTATTGAAGTTATTGTCAGGATCAAAAAAATTGAAGTTATTGTTATTTGTGCATACAGTATTATATAGTAACAATCATTCTACAACCATGTAAAGCCCAGTTTGTAAAATGCACTTATGTGACTCTAATTAGGTAACTACATACTATTTGTAGGATAAAAAGAAATGTGATTAAGGTTAAGCAGATATTTCCGGTCTACATCTTTGGGGTACGAGGATAGCACAATATAATTTTAGGGGTTCAGTACTTCTCTTTAGAAATCGAACAGTACCATAATGATCTACGCATTTTCATCAGTCTATGTCTAATTTTTCATATTTTTTCGGAGATTGGAACGCGAACACAATTGATCGAGTCGGAGTGATGTTCATCCAAATTAGTACCGTGACACCTCATTCCAGATTAGGCGACGACCATGTCATTCCTCTTGGCTATTAAGCTGCCATGTGTGTACACCAGTCAAAAAATTAAGGCTCTGTTTGAAATTAAGGGAAAAGAAAGGAAAATTAAAGAATTTTCCCTCCTATTGTTTGGTTAGAAGAGAAAGAGAGAAGAAAATAAAGATTTTCAAGTGTAGTGAATAGTAAATTTTCCCTTTTATTTCCCTCTTATTTTCCTTCCCTTTTATTTTCCTTTTCTTTCTTTTCTTTTTCATAGGTTCCAAACAGAGAAGGAAGAGGAGGAGGTGTGAGTAATAGGTATATCAAATAAAAAGAAAACAAAAAAAAATAAAGAAAACAAAGCTCTCTGTTTGGAACTTATAGAAAGAAAAGAAAATAAAAATGAAGAAAAATGAAGGGAAAATTTACTATTCACTGACTTTGAAATCTATCTTTATTTTTTTTATTCTTTTTCTTTCAACCAAACAATAGGCGAGGGATTTTTTTAATTTTCCTTTCTTTTCCGGAAGTTCCAAACATAGCCTAGTCGAGAGGTTCTGTACAATAGAAAGGAAAAAGAAAGAAGAAACAACAAGAAGAGAAAACAGTGGAAGAAAGGAACGATGGGCAGTTCGTGCACCCCCTCCTCTGATTCAAACCGACTTCCGATTCCTTCTGTGCGCTGCCGGAAAATTAGTGGGTAATTAATCTCTCTCCCCGTCTCTCTCTCCTTCGTACTCGGACCACCGCATGCGGTGGTGGCCATGACCGGCCCTTCCCCTCACCTTTTTCCCTCTCTTCGATCTGACCCAAAAATAGAAATAGCGATAGCAGCAGCGGTGTCGGTGCTATGCAAATTGTGTACTTTTATTGTGTGATATATGAGGGTGGAATACATATATATGTGTAATTAGTTATGGGATTGCTAAGTATGCCTTTACGTAAGTTATATTAGACCTTAATCTAGTACTATTAGTTTTGTTGGAGTAAAAGAATTGAAAACCCCAGACAATTGGAGCCCTAATTAGCTTACTGTTGGGAACATACATGTACAGCTTTGTAAAGAGTTTAATTGGTTAGATACATGATGCAAGTTTTTCTTATGGGCTTTATGTTAAAGTTATGATATGTTATGTTCAAGAAGTTTATGAAGATTATTTCCATGGTAAGACGTATAACTCTGGTACTGTATCTCACACGAGCTGTCGGCTTATGAAAATTAATTATTTTCCTACAAGTATTGCCAAGTAGGAATGAGAACGCTGCTGCTGGGGGGACATGTAAAGAAGGTGTTTAGTCAATATTTTGAAAACTTCAAAGTTGGGAATTGACTACTCCCTGTTTGGCGTAAGGTCACTTTATATTATAAAGTTTTTAAATTTTTAAGGCTCTGATGGTATTTTTATGTCAATTATGTTTTCGCACTTTTAAATTTTTACAGTCTTTGCATCTCTTGGACTGAGTAAAGAGGCCTCGGGTGGAGGTTAGATCTACTGGCCGGTCACGATAATCCTATCACTTTAACAACTTTTGGGATTTTTTCGTCTTTAGTGGTCTTTTTTTAGGTCAAGTGTTTACTTTTTAGATTTCTCCTGTCGAGACGAATGATTAATCTAAAAGATTTAGTGCGAATATATGAAAAATTTGGAAAACACAATCAAAAGTACCCAAACCGAAAAAAAAGGTAAGGAGAATGGGGAGTTATGAAACTATAGACGCGTGGGCATTCTATATAGTTAACATAATTCAGGGGAAAAGTATTCAATAATCGCCCCCTTTCCGGTTTTTTGAGGCTTATTTTATAATTTTTTGTGGTCCGATATATGAATTTTGTGGTTACTTTTACGAATTTTTGTGACTGTTTCCAAATTTACGTGTAGGGTTGTTTAATGAATTCTGTGGTAAAAAAAAAAGACGGCGCAAGTTAAAAAAGACGTTTCTTTGTTATGAGTTTTTGTGGTGGTGGTGTTACAAATTTTTGTGGCGTGGCTTATGAATTATTGTGGTTTAATAAACAAAAATTTTAATATTCAATATTATAAATTTTTGTAATAATTTACGAATTTTTATGGTTTAAAATACAAGCCCATACACCATAAGCCTAAAATAAGCGTGTTTGGACTTCCCAATTAGTTAAACTCCCCNNNCTTTTTTGATCCGCTCTCTCTCTTCCTTTTCTATACGTAGAAGGCGTATACTCCTCATCGTCATCTTTTTCCTCGGATTTTGGGTTTTTGCTTTGAAAAATCATAATGAAGATTGACCAATACATAAAGCATAGTGAAGATTTTTTTTTTTTTGAACGGCAAGCACAGTGAAGATTGATCAACACATATATGACACAATCGTCTTCAACCCAGAAAGTGAAACCCTTTGGTCTCTTTCATCTTGTTCAGGCTCTCAGAATCTCAAATGGAGGAAGGATTTGATATCTTGAATTGGGATGGTACCCTTTCATCAAGTGAATTCCATATTGCTGCGCTTGCTTTCTCTGAGAAGTGGAATAGATTTAACTCTACTAGTCTCCCTCAGTGGTCATGGAGGCTTTGCCCTAAACACCCTTGGACTGCTGCCCACGAAGTTAGTTTTTTTTAACCCATATGCCACTCTCATCTGAATCAGTTCATGCTCTGCAATTGTGATTCTTGTATCATGTATTTGTGTATCAGGCAGAAGGATATTTATCACTGGAGAATGTGTTTCTTCTTGAGTCTAGTGAGGTATGGCTTTTGAACTTGTTTGATTCTTCGGATTGGTTATGAGATTGGCACATTTTGGGGGGTTTGATTCGTTTGAATGCAATAATTGGTGGAGAATTTGCAGAATCGTTGGACATAATGATTTTACAACACATGATTCATTCAATACCTTAGGATGTCGAGTTGTTAATTTGCCCCAATATTAGTTCGGTAGGATTACTCATCATAACAACACATGATTCATTCAATACCTTAGGATGTCGAGTTGTTAATTCGCCCCAATATTAGTTCGGTGGGATTACTCATCCTACGGGGCCAAATATCCCCCAACTATGATTCATGCCCATGAAAACACGGCCTAAAGGGGTGTTTGGTAGCTGATTGTTTTTAGATTGTGTATTGTAGATTATGTAGTTTTGGATTATAATGAGAATATGTAAATGTGTTTGGATGATATGTGCATAATAGATTTTGCGAAAAGATTTTGTGAGTAGAAGTATAATTAAAATCCAAAAAGCTCTGCCTTTTTGATTCTCCGTTCACCAATTCATTTCTGATTATCCATTAAGGTATAATATACGCTTAGATTGGCTCCCAAATGCCCCAAAACCAAAACTGCATCATCCAAAAGCCACAAATCAAGTGGCCAAACAGGCCCTAAATCTACTGTGACATTCACTCCCTTCGGGCTAATTTGTCTTTTACATATGGTCTGCAACCGCCTCGGACAGGAAGATGATGATGAAGTCAGTGACGTAGGAAAAGAGCAGCCTAGTTGCTCCGGTCAAGATGACGGTATTGATGGTGCAATTCTGGTATGCTTATCTTGTTAGTTTCTTCATATACCGTATGTTATCATTCCTGATAAATGATACTAAGTAGTCGCATATCTTGTCTCCTTGCCTGCCCTGCCAAAGTTTCAACAAGGGTAACCCTGTCAAAAGTTGTTTGTTACTTAATGGTTATCATCTCCTCTACTAAGTTATCAGCAATCAGACATTGTGATACTCTTGAAGTTTGATTTTTTACTTTATTCTATAAATAACCGTGTTGTTGCCAGGTCCAGAGTTTTGGTGATGAAATACATTGTTATGACTTCCACATAGTGTACAGCTCGTCATATAGGGTTCCAGTGCTTTATTTCCGTGGATACTGCAGTGGTATGGACATCCTGTATAATCATCTCATTTGGTGAATAGTAAACTCAATATTTGACTGAGTACCTTTATATGATATTCATGCTATGCCTTTCTAGGTTTGTTATAGAGGAGACATCTCATGTCTCTTGTGATTTTAAATGTTAAGATATATCTAATTCTTAGGCTAAGTATTCTTAGTACACTACGATTTTGCCTTTATCGTTTCCTTCCTCTTCTCTACTTTCCCCCTTAACTTCTTCTTCTTCTGACAATAGAAAATAGAAACCAAAAAATTCTCCCTTTCATTTGTTTCTCGTGGACAATCTAAACGTTTAAGCCTTAAGGGTGATCGATTGTTGAACAAAAGAAAAACAAAATTTTCATGTTCAACTTATTCACGTTTGTTAGCAAATGCTTATGGATGTATACCTATTACAGGGTCATGCCACATATGCATAAACTCTCATATTCAGATGAAGGAAAAAGTTACAGCAGTAGGATTCTCTAGGTTTTTGTGACTTATTGGTATAGCATTAGTTCTTCCCAGTGCCTACACATGGCTTCTGATTTTTCTGTACAGTTTAGTTGGCTCTGGCCTACAAAATGAATTGTTTACTTTTACATTTTCTCTTGTTGTCTAAATAGATGGACAACCTTTGGCATTGGATTACATAGAAAAGGATCTCCCTGGCAATTCTGCAAAGCTGCTGATGGAATCCAAATGGACATTCATAACTCAGGAGGTACGATTTTTCTTATTTTGCACTCACTCTTTCTGTTTCCTCTTAAGATTATTAAGGAAAGGGGTGTGGGTATGGATTTAGTAAGTGCTTCACCAAGTTTTATAATGTAAGGGGTTTTGTAATAAGTTTCGTAACCTTTTTTTCATGTTGATAATATCGTAATAGGATGGTAAAACTTGGCATTGCAAGTAGTCATGGTTTTGTGTCCTTGTAAAAATCACTTGAACCTTAGTAGTCATTGGTAGTCATTTTTTCATTTGTATCTATCCCTGTATATCCTTTCTTGTTTTAAATTATGAAACTGAGTTTTTAATAGGGAATTGATTTTGTCACTCCCCTTTTCTCTAATGCCACTCCCCTTCTCTCACAAAACAAATCATCTAATAAAGACACAAAAGGGAGTGGCATTAGCAAAAAGGGGAGTGGCAAAATCACTCCCCTTTCAATACTATCAACTCAGATCTCCAGATTTTAACTAAATTGAGAAATTTATCACTTGTAGGAGCATCCCTTCTTGAATAGGCCATGGTGTACACTCCATCCGTGTGGGACCAGTGAATGGATGAAGCTGCTACTTTCAACTGATGCTTTTCGGGCCCAACATCGAGTGGAATTTGAAAATTATCTTGTATCGTGGCTCTCAGTCATCGGGCAGGTGGTTGGTCTTAGGATCCCATTTGAGATGTTGAATACTTGAATGATTCAGGCAGTTTTAGCTGATGAACTATTCATTGGACAAGACTGTCAATCAGTTGTAGGTCAAAAAGATTGTAAAGCAACATCCTCAGAAATTGTTTTGGAAATTAAGGGAAATGCATTTGTTACAGTGTATATACGATCACTTTGAATAACGCAGATGGCATTTCGTTTGAAATATCCTTTACAACCTCTAGCCAGGAAAAGAATGAATACATACAATAAAGCACAAGAAAGGGGTTTTCCATCAGAAGGGGCAAGTTCTTGCAAATGGCATTTTCTGCATTCTGGTCTGAAAATGCACAGTTCACTTTCAGAATTCACCTCACTGTTTATTTGCTTTCGTCTATGGATTGCTGGCTTGCAAAATCGTCAGCTGTTCGGGTGAAGCAAACCAGGAATTCGGTGTTCCCTGCAGCACCCTTTAGAGGGGATTCGATCCACCCTTTGCAGCGGAAGCCATGATTTTCAACACCATTAATGATCTTCTCACGAACCTATAGCAATGAATCTCCATGTCAAAGAAAAATACTTTAACCATGTTCAGTTTATTCTGTAGTCCAATATCAATCCAATTTGATTGGTAGATAAGACAGCAAAATATAGTTATACGCATATACATATCTAGTTAACTGGGATATACATCATAAACGTCAAAAATTATGCTGCCATGGTCTGATTAATATTCTAAAAGTGTATTGCATTATACGAAAGTGTATAGAAATATGCGTGAGTGTAAAAAATGTTCCAGAAACATATTGTAGTTCTAAGTTTGTTGACATTATTTACGTCTTTATCCACCACTTGGCACCGGTTGTTAGCATTGTCGAATTGATATACATGCTTCCGAAATGCAACCAAACAAAAACAACAAACAATCAAGCAGGGAGAAAATACATACCTCTTGATGGACTAAGGGATCTTTCACTATTCCACCTTTTCCCACCTGCAATGACATCGAAGTTTTAAATTCAGAATTAAAAAGATCTTCATTTTTTATCTTTCCTTTTTCTTTACTCTTAAGAAGCAATTGACGAAGATATACAATCTGCTACACAATAGGCATAATTTGCCGCTGCCCTAGACCCCACACAGAAAGTGAGCACATGCACACATGTGAATTCTTGATTTCTTTCTCTTTTTTTCCCCACTTTTTTTTGGGTGATGACCTTCCCATCGGGCTTACTACTTACTCGGATCAAATCACGAAAATGAATGCATTCTTACTTGAGCTCTGCGAGCCTCAAATTGGGGTTTCACTAGAGTGACCAGTGTAGCTTCTTCCTTCATTACATGGACCACAGCAGGCATGACCTGCACTGGGGTAAAGAAATGGATCAGACCAACAAATAGAACAAAGAAAGCCTTTAATAGGACTAAATATTGATAACGACTAATATTATCGAAGTAATACTAATGGAGATAGTTGCGATTTCACTCTAAAACATAGAATAAAGAAATGGACTGCCTTTTAGAAGGGGCATGCAGAAACCAGAGGCTGCATCTATCAAGGAATGAAGACCAAAGAGTGGTAATGTTCTAAACTGAGCTTAGAAAACCGAATTAACCTGATGGCGGTTAAGATTATTTCAGCAACCAAAAAAAAAAACTCACCAGAAGGATGGAGATGAATGAAAGATCCAATGTCACCAAATCAACTTTTTGTGGAAGTCCAGAAAGATATCTTAAATTGGTCCGCTCCACGACTGACACACGTTCATCATGGCGAATTTTGTCAGCCACCTAATAGGAAATCAACATCAACCCTTGCTCATGAACATGTGAAATCCAATTTTATACAGATAGCTTGAAAAAGGTGAAAAGAAAGGAACACACTAAGGCGCCATATGTATGTTTTTAGCATGTTCTGTGCAAAAAAAACATCCACTAAAATTCCATTTCAGACTGACCGAAGTAACATTTGCATTACTAGGAAATCTCAACTCACTCGCCACTCTAGGATGCTAGGCCAAAAAGGCCTTTTTGGCTTATCATGAATCTAATCTTCCACCTTGGCTGGCTTTGTATAGAACATTTAATCTATGTCAATTGTCACCCAACCTTCTTAAGTAAGCTTTAGCATGGAATGTCGTGAACAGAAGCGGGCCTACAGTTTTGCATCTTGCCCGTGATTACAAGTTTCACACAGCTGTTTCCTTTACTGAAAATTTTATTTGAATTAGCAGTAGAAATGGAATGCAGAAGCACCACCATCACATTTGTTGCATTGTGATTGCTTTAGTGAGTTGAATGAGCAGTTAAAATAGAATGCACAAGCAAAGAAGATGTTGTATCTTTGGGAAAGCAAAGAAGACAGGAAAGCTCTGGAGAAAAATGTGCCAGAGTCCTACCTGTCCATATCCAACATCGACTCCATAAACAAATGAAGCACCGTACTGAAGTAAGCAGTCAGTAAACCCCCCAGTGGAC
Organism: Rhododendron ferrugineum; assembly: GCA_025642025.1. NCBI lineage: Eukaryota > Viridiplantae > Streptophyta > Magnoliopsida > Ericales > Ericaceae > Rhododendron > Rhododendron ferrugineum. The sequence continues at coordinate 25,071,495 of JAOTQK010000001.1, forward strand.
AACCCCGAATCAAGAGCTACTTTTCCATTGACATCCACACTCAGTTGTTCGATGGCGGCCTCTAACTTATATCCTGCTCTGAATAACAGGACCAACAAGAGACAACTGAATTCCGCATATCTCACAAAGTTCCAAGATAAATGAGACATCATGCATAGAAATGCCATATTTGTTTCTGGAGAATAATCACCTACATACATATTTCGGAACTTCAGCCCTAATCTCCACCACAGCGTCATCAGAGACAGGGTTCCCCGCTTTGTTTGCCAATTTACCATTCACAAACACTTTACCTGAAGCGAGAAAGAGAAGGCACAAAGAGAGGATCAACCAACAAAAGTCAATTATAGCATCGGACATGTTATTTTATTCTCTCCTTACCAGTTTTTTGGTTGATAAATTATAAAGGATGCGGTCATTTCAACAATCATTAATAAGGTGAATAAGTTCAACTAGGTGCCGAAGACCAAAAAAGAACGACGTTCAATCTGGAAGTCCTTTGCCACAACGTAGAATAAGAGGCACAGAAGAAAGTGAAGACTATATAGATGACAGGCTGTACGCATACTCGAAATATATCATTAACAAAACCAAAGTCGCTAATGAGTTATGCTGTTATCCTGACAATATCTAAAGCTTGTACAGCATTCTAAGTCTTTTAGCTAAGTGCTGGATCAGCTTTTAATTTATCATGCAAATATCAAGTTATTTTTTCTATCATTCTCTTACAGAGACTCATTCAATAGCATTCTTTAGAAAACAAGCCGTGTAACACAACCAATATATCATATGCATATTTGAGATGTCAACTCATGTCTTCTATCATTCAATTAAAGAGCCTCACTCAATTATTTAGAAAACAACCAAAATGAAATCAAAGAATCAGTTTTGTAGTTCAAGGCATGTTAGATACTAATTTAAGTACCACAATATGATTTCTACTCTAATATAGTGTACAAAGCTTAACAGATTCCCCAACAAACAACCAAGAGCACATCTCGCCATCTCAGCAGACTATCTACCTTGCAGAATCCATGATTGTATGAAGGTTTTACTGTATTGCTGAAACCTTTCAACACATAACTCATCAAGTCTCTTTTTCCTGAAAACATCGACACCACTAGTAATCAAGAAGAGGTAAAGATTTTCCATAAAGCCATCGTTATAGGTAACAAGATTGACACCGGTACTCTCAATCCTAAGCTTATTAAGATGACTGCCAAAATTGTGTATGATGCCAGTTCTTAATTCACATTCTTCATGCACCAATGGCGCACAAAAGCATGCACTGTGCCTAGATAAAAGAGATGAATTTGCTCCAAGAACTTGCATAAGATATATATGAACATGATTTTTAATCACATTTGCCAATGTACAACATTCTTCAATAGAAAATAATTTACCAGTCAAAAGAAAAGGAAGAAGCTAAGAATTGGTTGAACAAGATTAGGAAAAAAAAGCCACTGCCATTTTACTTTATTTGATTCATTTAAATAGCAACATTACGACGGCAAACTAGATTTGAAATAGTGGTTGACACCGTTGACCATCTACTTGTCAGATGCTGACATACAGAGAGAGGGAGAGAGAGAGAGAGAGAGAGCTCACTTTCTCTTCAGTGGAAGCTTTTGTGACTTATTAGCCGCAGCAAAGCATCTGATGGCAAAATGCATTCGGGTATTGCCCCATCTCACTGAAAATTAGTCTAACACAATCAGGACACATCCAATATAACCCAAAGATCACAAAAGGTGAGGAGTTTCATATGCACTTTGATATACAATCTACCCCAAAATGAGCACAGTAAGGGTGCTACTAAAATCAATCACGTCATTAAACATTTGTTAGACAGCTCATGAAAACCATAACCAAATAAAATTACAGTCTACGCAGGTATTATAACACTCGAGAAATTTTTCAATGCCGGGTGGGTACCACGTGGGCACGCCCAAGTGGTGCCTGAGCAGCGCATCCGGGCCGTCCAAAATTGTGTTGGACGGCTCAAATTAAAACCTTCTCTCTCCTCTCTGCCGCCCTCTTTCCCTCTCCTTTTCTCTCTCCAAATCCGAGCCGTCCAAAACCAGAATGGATGGCTGGAATGCACTGCTCGGGCACCACGTGGTGCCCGTATGGCACTGAAAAATTTCTCTATAACACTCCTTTTCTCAAACGCCATGGGAACACAATGAAATACTACTATTTCCTTTGGTAACCCCATTATTGGCCCGTAAATATCATCCATAAATCCATAAAATCAACTAACCGAGAACCAAACTTAAGGAAAGCATCACAGGTACAATATAACAACACAACAAACCAAGATTGCTAAAGCCTAAAGGGTATGGAACTAAAATAAAGAATCACCAAGAAAGTAAACAGTGAAGCCCCAGAAGCCCAGATAGATGAAGACAAAGAAACGAATAGATTCGTGAGATGGGTATGAGAGAGAACAGCAATCCATACACGCATATACGTAGAGAGAGAGAGAGAGAGAGAGAGAGACTACTTGAACTGATACTAGCAGTGGTACTACTACAACAGCGGGGTATGATGGGAAGCTTCAAAAGGTGTAAGGCCATTTTCGTATCCCTCTCAGATTATTTCTTCGCCAATCGCCCCACTGCAGAAACGCTATCTACTGTACTAGAAACCCTCTGCACCAAATATATTCAGACATCAGAGAACCTCGTCAGCATGAAGAAGACAGGGCCGTTACATATTGGGCCGACCTTTGGGTTATTATAGAAATTCAAGGTAGGTTGATAGGCCCAAGGTCCACCCTTATGGATAATTTGGCCTCAATCCAACTACACTAGGGTACTTAGGCTCAGTTTGGAACCTGCGGAAAAGAAAAGAAAGGAAAGGAAAAGAAAAAGAAGGAAAATGAGAAGAAAATAGGGGAGAAAATTTACTATTTATTGAACTTAAAACTTTTATTTTCTTTTCTCTTTCCCTTTCAACCAAACAATAGAAAGGAAAATTTTGTAATTTTCTTTTCTTTTCCTTTCCTTTCCCTAAGTTCCAAACAGAGCCTTAGTGTGGGTTTTCCGTAAAAAGTTTGTCTATAATTTAACCTTAGACAAATTCTTCCCGCAAAATGAATTTTTAAAATGTATGTGAGTAGAATGACCTATCTCAAAATCTGTATTTTATGAACTTTAGCCCGTTTAGTCCGTTTAGACTGAAGAGGAAATCCAGCCTTATTGGCGATCCTAAAAGAAGGATTTTATTTTTGACAGAAATAAAGAACACTATATCAGCCCCTTAACCCTTTAATTGGCTTTTTACTTTGAAGTGATAAAATAAGACCCCCATCTGCTCGAACATAATTTTAAAGCTCGATAAGTTTCAAGCATATTTTTGAAACTCGTTGTTATGTTTTTAAATCAAACTTGAACAATCACTTGCTTCTCTAGTTTGGCTCGTTATTAGTCCTACCCGTACCCATTAAGTCCATCACAAAATGTTAAGTATATCAGGTCCCGTTCTACTAAGATTCTTATTTTCTAAATACTTATTTTTCGCTTTGCGAGACAGGTCATTCTCTCATAATTCATCATCTTTAATTTAAAAATAAGTCAAATAAGTACTTATTTGAGTTAGTGGAATACTCAATAAACCAGAGGGTGATAAATGAATGAGCCAACAAGATCTTATGATCAACAGCAGAAAATAACCTTGATGGAAAACCATTATCTACAGTCCAATACCTAAACCCAGCTAATGTGGATAAGGGGATAAGGTCCAAAACACCTCTCATCCAATGGAAAATGTGTAAGTTCAACCCATCTGACTTGACAACCACAAGTTTTCCTGTGAGCAAAGATACTTCCTTTTCCTAGCCCTAAAATCTTGCATTCTCTATCCACCCCCAAACTTCTTATGTACCACATTTTATTCTAGTTCTTTGAGGAGTGTTTCTAAGAAAAGGGCAAAATGGCAGCCACTGCTTCCACCATGGCCAGTGCTCAGCAGCTCAGAACCAGCTTTGCTGCATCCATAACTAGGGGACAAGTAGTCCCCAGGGGCATCTCTGGATCTCCATTGAAAGTTTTCCCCTCCAGGAGGAAGTCTTCCTTCACCATCAAAGCAATCCAGGCAGATAAGGTGAGCAATTAAGCAGAGAGTATTTGGAACTGTTCGATGCAAATTAAGCAGAGAGCAATTAAAAGGACAGATTATGTCGTAATGTGTTTGGAACTGTTCGATGCACGTAGTTCCATATAATACACTTTGAGATCGACCTACACTCCTCGGATGGCTACGGATGCATCAGTGTCCGGATCTATCTCCCAAAACATTCTCGTAATCAAAACCATCAATACTCAGAATAATTGGAAGGTTTTTTTTTTCTTCTCAATTGTAGTCTAGCTAATTGGTTAACAAAACACATTATTCTCATGTTCCAAATTTGGAGTTCTTAAAAATTTAACTCATGGAGTGATAACATCAGGAGTACTTGTCTTTGTTAGGAGTATTGTTTTGTTAATTGCTGATGCTTGAATTGAACTCATGCATGGGATTCTTTTTTTCCCTTTTTCACCACTGGTGCAGCCCACCTACCAAGTTGTCCAGCCCATCAATGGTGACCCATTCATCGGAAGCCTCGAGACTCCGGTAACATCGAGCCCGTTGATTGCTTGGTACCTCTCCAACCTCCCGGCCTACCGGACCGCCGTGAGTCCACTCCTCCGAGGGGTCGAGGTCGGCCTGGCCCACGGGTTCTTCCTCGTGGGCCCATTCGTCAAAACCGGCCCACTGAGGAACACAGAAGTTGCAGGGGCAGCTGGGTCTCTAGGAGCTGCAGGCCTTGTTGTGATCCTGAGCCTCTGCTTAACCATATATGGGATTTCTTCATTCAAGGAAGGGGAGCCATCGATTGCACCTTCACTAACACTGACTGGGAGGAAGAAGGAGCCTGATCAGCTGCAGACTGCGGAGGGGTGGGCCAAGTTCACTGGTGGGTTCTTCTTTGGTGGGATTTCTGGTGTCATTTGGGCCTATTTCTTGCTCTATGTCATCAACCTTCCTTACTTTGTTAAGTAAAACAAGTTTGGGTCTTTTGTGTTTGTAGTGTTGAATCCATTTTGGATTCCAATGGGAAAATGAAACTTGTATATTGTTGTGGGAGTAATCACTTCAAGGATGATCAGTGATGTATGGAATTTGTCATTTGTTGTGTGAACTTGGGTGGATCGATGTCGAATGGTGGTATGATAAATTCGAGATCCGAGCCGTCGGATGTACGATCCGACGGCTCACAACACTAACCCGAAGTCCGATAAATTCACATGAAACTCTTCTTATATTTCTTCCCAAACTAACATGTGTAACATCAGATATGAGCCATATGATAAGGTTATCTCTGTCTTCTGGTTTATAAACATGAAGAAATCTAGGTTGTTTTGGGTAAATAGACCAATTGATTTATTTTTATTTTTATTCAAAAAGATTCGCATTTGTTATTTTCACGTCAAATTTTTGTAAATTATTGATTTGTTTCGACGAGATGCATCGAAAAAGTAAAAAATTATGATCGAAATGCAAATTTTCTTGTTTGAATAAGACAATCTTTTTGACATATTTTTATCTTTGTTCAAAAAAAAAGTTTTGATCAGTATTTTTTTTACTCTATTTTTTATGTTTTTTTTTTGTCAAGACTAACCAATCACCCATCAAAATTTGATAAAAAATTAACAGATGTGAAACAATAAAATATTGAATAAAAACAAAACATCGATAGTAATTAATGGACGGTGGTTTGGAAAATTTTCAATGGATAGTCCTGCAATTGTGTGATGATGATAGAACATAGTACTTCAATTTGGAGGACAAAGTACAGGGTACTTTCGGAATAAAATAACGGATTAGAGATAATCACTTCTCATAATCCGATAACGACAAACAGTACAGAAATGTCTGGCCCGTAAATATAGTCTTTTAAAAATATGCATTTTTTTTGTGTGTATAAAAAGCATAAAAAAAAATACAAATATGAGTTTTTTTAGGGAAATGATTTTGCCACTCCCTTTTCTGTTAACACCTCTCCCCTGTAAATGTATTTTTGCACAAAAAATACACTTGCAAGGGAGTGGCGTTAACAAAAAAGGGAGTGGCAAAATCAACAGTCTTCTTTTAAGTTCTGAAAAAAAAAATTGTTACGAAAAAATCATCTTTTTAACGGCTTAGGTTTGCAGGCCGGACACTTAGGCTCTGTTTGTTTAGGCATAAAATGTTTTCTTGTAAAATATTTTACCTATTTTTCTGTGTTTGATTGTGTAAAAAATGAGTAAAACATTTTATATGTAAAACATTTTTCATCAATTGGATGAAAATGACCCTTAAATCTTCCGTAAGTTATTTTTCGAAATGAATACGCTGCCCTCTACTGCAATTCTCAGTGCTCAGTTTTCTTGATCGTCAGTCTTGACTCACGTTCAATTCCAATATTCTCATATCTCTCCATCTTTTAAGCCCCCTCCCTCTCTAAACTATTTTATCAATTTCTGAAAATATTTTCATGTGCCAACTAAACACCAGAAAATAAAAGTTTGAAGTTTCTTTTCAGAAAAAATATTTTACATAGAAAACATTTTACATTATAAAACATTTTACATCCAAACAAACGGAGCCTAGGCGTAAAATATTTTTTGATAAAATGTTTTACCTATTTTTCGGTGTTCAATTATATTAGAAATGAGAAAAATATTTTACATTAATTGAATGAAAATGATATATCTTCCGTAATTTTAACCAAAAAAAAAATCATCATTTTAAATGTTTACTTTGCAGGCGGACACTTATTAGTGACGTAAAGTAGTAACTTTTTTTCCTGCCAAATGGTACAATTGGATAAGTACAGTATTACTTTTTTTTTTTTTTTCGGTAAATCGGAATTTCTGCTTGGGTTAAGTACTAGTACCATGAGAAGCCAAACTTGTCAAGTTGGCTGTCTCATTTATCTTTCTAGTGGTTACCGGAGTTCGAGTTTTATGGGGAGCAAAGTTTGAGGTTCAGGGCTATGGGTAGCTTCCGAATCTCTCGTTGACTAATATACTAACACCCGGTTGATGTATATCGTATGACAGAAAAAAAAATTACTAGTACCATCACATTGGTACGTGGACGAATTTCAGCCGTATATATAGTACTACTCCATAGTACGCGTCTCATGAGTCATGATTAAAGGTGATGGGCCTGACGTGTCATGGATTGGAAATACTACTACTATTGGCTACTCTTCAATGACCGCCACGGTGCCCTAATACAGTAGTTTTTTTTTGAAAAGACTAATACAGTAGTTTTAAAATTTTAGTAAATCATCACATCACATCTCATTTTCATTTTCTTATGCACTTATTTTATACTCTCAGTAGGAGTACTCATTTCGTCCCAAATTGCTCGTCTCTTGCGAAAAATTGAGCAATTTTTTTGTTCGGAAAATAAAGTGCTTCAAACATCATTTTTCAAGGTTTTTATTTTTTTGCACAAAATTAAAGAATTTCAAGAGCTTTTTAATGTGGTGCAAAGAAATTTAGAAAATGATGCGCGAAAGTAATTTATTTTTTGATATCAAAATTACACGTTTTTCATAGGTGTCCAACAATTTGGGATAGATGGAATACTTTTATACAAAATGTAAAATATACACATAATTTTACTTGGAAAAGAAACTATGTTCAATCAAAAACCTAAGAAATGGCACACTACACACTAGTTGTCACGATCCTAATATCCCGCATCGCCTAAATATGAATTTGACCACGCGCATATAAATTTTTGGACACGTTTCCCCTTGTAAATCGGTTTTCAAAAAATGAGTTATACCAAAGAATTAGTATCATTGGTATTAGAGCCCGCCACCACGCCGAGTATATACACTACAAGAAAAGCCAAATCCTTCCAAGAACACCTGATAATTTGTCCCAAGAAAGGGATTAGGAAATCATGCAGTACAAACCTCTGTAAGACACCATGTAGGACGCATGCAGGTTATCGATCTTGATAATGAATGGTTAGATATAATCCGAGTTGCTAAAAATTCTACCCGTCTATTATTTGGATGAAAATTCAAACCGTCCATTATTAAGATGGACAGCCAAATTAGTTCACTACGCATATAGTACCGGGTGCACTACAACACCCTGGCCCCCAAGAAAGAGGTGGGATTTTGTAAATTGTAGTACCCTACGTCCCTACAAGAAAAGGAAGCCGTCCCTCTTTCTCTCTCCACATTTACCTCTTGAAATTGATAAGTCATGCCTTCCACAATGGAAAAATTTCTCTCTTCTCCATTTGCCAAGCAAAAATATCTTCCCCCATCTTAGTCGGTTCTCTCACTCGGATCTGGAGTTCTCCTCCACTCTCTCTCTCTCTACAACTCTCCGGCACCAAAACCAGGGACAGTCTCTTCCTTTCTCTCTCCTCAACTACACCGTTTTCCCTTTCTGTTCCATTGTTCCCCCCCCCCCTTTCTTTTTGTAGATCTGGAAGTTCAGTTCAGTGTTCATATATATCCATGCATATAATGAATCTGTTAGTAATTTATTTGTTTGGATTTTATGTGCTGGTTGTTTTCTCGTTTATGGGTTTGTCTAATAACCCAAAGAGTGTTCTAGTGGAGGGCTTGAATATTTGACTGACTCTATATCTCCTTCAATTACTTGATGCTTCTCTTTTGAAACTAGGGTTTTGAGAATGTTGTGGAGGGCTTGAATATATGAACCGTTTTGGGGTAGTTGACTAATATTCATTGTAGCCTCCCCTTTTGAGTTTTGGGTGCTCTCTCTCTCTCTCTCTCTCTTCCTTTTTCCCCTTTTTTTGGTTGGATTGCTTCTTCTCATTTCCTTCTGTGATAAAGGGTACTGGTACTACACTGGTGTGTGTCTTGTTGTTGTGAGGAGTTGATGGAATAGTGAATTAGGTTATGTGTCTACTGTTTTCTGTGAACTTTGGACATAAATTACTTGGCCTTTATTGTAAATTTTTCTGAAACTTTGGAAAAAATACTCTAGTCAGGCCTGAAGATGATCCTATGAGTTGTCCTTATGGTCATGCTCACGGAGAAGGCTTGGAAAAAATTGATTAGCCTATGAGTTTGTGTATGAGGGGGGTCAACCACTAGGCCACCTTCTTGTTTTTTTTTGGTGTTCCGTGGGGAGATGTTTTTGTTATATTGGCTTTAATAATTGAGCCAGTTTATTTTTTTGTCTTTATTCAATTTTTTCACATTTGTTAGTTTTGTATTGATTTTTTTTTTTGATTATTGCTTCGTCTCGGCGAAAGAAATCTAAAATGTAGAAAAGTACGGTAAAAATCTTTCGAAAGTTCACTAAAGACCAAAAAAAAGACTTTTTTTTAATTATTTTTGTCTTTATTAAAATTTTTAGTTTGGTTCATAATTCTTTACTCCTAGTTTTTAGATTCCTCCCATCGATACGATTCAATGATTCACAAAAAATGACACAATACTAATAAATGCCTAAAAAATTTGAATAAAAGAAAAAAAAAATCTGACTTTGCTGTGTTTGGATTGTGTTTTGAATTTTTTTTTGAAAAATAGTAGGGGTAATAAGTGGAGAGAGATAGAGAGAGAAATGTTGAAAGTATGAGGAATTTAGAGAGAATTTTTTGGAAAATTCTTTTTGAGAAGGGAAGAGAACAAGGCTTATAATTATTAAGCCAAAACACCCATGTAGTGAGTGGACTGTAGTTTGTCTTTAATAACATTAAGCCAATTTAGGGCCTTTAGGTGTTTTATATGTTTTCGGCTAGTCTACACAACAGTGGTCACTGTCGAGAAAGTAATCACATGCTTATTTGTGTCTGATTTTTACTTCATTTCAGATCTTGGGTACTATCTGAATGTCATCATGCAACAGTAGTTGAGAAATCTTGAGTTGTAGTGACCAATTAAGTTTCACATTGACTTTTCCATATGCAATTCTCTTTGTATTTGTACTATTAAAATTCCATGATTGAATTGGATGGGGGAACGCATATCCTTCTAGTCCCTATTCAATTGCTGGGAAAGGAAAGGAAACGAAAGTATTCAACTTTCTGGGAAAGGAAAGGAAAGTATGATAATATTAAACTTTCTTACATTTTTTTGTTCTTCAATTAGCATAAAATTTGTGGTGCCCACGTCTTGAAATTTCCCACTAAGGTTAGTTTTTCTCAAAATTTGACCAGGAAAGAACACAAGATTTAGATCATGTATGAATCTTGTTTTTAAAGTGGTTCCCTACACAATTTAGTTAATAATCTCATAATTTTCTTACAGAATCTTTCCATCAAATGAACACGTACATGACAATATTTATCGTTTCCCTTAAAGTCGCCTCACTCCAGTTTTCTCGAGAATAACTTTTCCGCACCGAATTCTTGTGCTTGATAAGTTTGTGTTACTGGTCAAATCACTTTCTAAATGTTAGACCAGGAAGAATGTGAATTGTAAATGTTCTTTTGCTGGTTCCTTATAATGCCAAGGAAGAATGAAATTATTATTGCACCCAAAATGATTCCAAATCCAAATGGAGTTAGCCATGTTGGATGAATACTTATATGTAGGTACGAGGTCAAGGGATGATTGCCCTTCCTCCAAGCAACAACCCAAGATAGTAAGAAAGTTATTTCCCTAGTGTCATGTTAAACATTAAGTTTTGCGGTCTTGAAGTTCTTTTTTAGTCCTCCCAGGCGATAATGTGGTGAATTTGTGGGCGACTTTTGTCTATAGATTCTCTATTAATCCTGGTCTTTTCTTTTCATTGCAGGTCTTTCATAAGCCTTGAGGCATGATTGGTTGACGACGAGAGAGAGCACGCTAGTAAGCATTCATGAACAAGATGTGATTGTCTACAAGCGTGCTCCCTATCGTTGTCATATGATATGCTGTCAAGGCATGCTTTGTCGTTCTTCGGTTGTGCTTACTTACCAATTTCCATTACCTGAGGAGGTGATTATACTTTTTCCCTATGTCTTGCCGTTAGTTTTTCTGTTGCTCTGATCACTAGTGGAAGGTAATACCTTATGCGATGAAGAAAATAGTTATTTTGAAAGTATTCATGCTCGCAATAGAATTTTTAAACCATTACTTGTATTTACTTGTTTCTTGCATAGGATGTGGTCTTCACGGTTGTGAATTTTGGTTGTCAATCATGTGAAGTTTATGTTTCGTAATTAGCTGAGTTGATCCTTTATGTTCCTTGTAGACCTATTGCCGCTAATAATAAAATTGATGGCGTGGGATTTCAATCAGTAATCACAGTGTCTATTTCGTTCGATTCAGAATTCAGTCCGTTATTTGGTTGATGATCCATTTGATATCAATACGAATTAGTAGGTAAAAATATTTTGTGATAGAATTGGTAATGAATCTATGGTTGACAGTTGACTATTCGATGCACGATTCATGTGGTTCTTGAAACTGCGTATCGAACATACTTGGCGTACGTTTTTTTGTCAAATAGTAAGAATACAACTTTATACTTTATACAGTTTTTAGTACGATACTAACGTATACCCACGCAAACTTTTCTATTTAATAGGATCAAACCAAATTCCGAACTTTTTTTCCCTCCTTATTTTAGCTGTGGAATTGTCGCCATACATAAGGTGTTGTATGGTTGGTAGCTGTCACAATACATGTTTGTACGTAAAAAGATGTTCAAGGCTAACATAACTTGTACTCATGAATATCTAAGTATTACTCCTACCACTTTGGTAAAATAAACATAGTTTAATATTGATATGAGTCAAATAAGATGGACTCAACATTTGAACAATAAGTATATAAAAGTTTTTAGTTTTGTTGGGTATAACATGGTTCATGAACATATATCTATTTTGTGAATCTATTTTCTTCTCATGATTAACCATAATCATGCAATGTATATAGGATCATATTTTTGTGTGTGTGCACGCTCGCGCGTGCACCTCTGTTAGGTTGGGGGTGTTGAGAGGTGGTGTGCACACCGAGTTCAGATCTCGCACACTTAGTTGGATGAGATTTTAGTTCACACTTTACAGGCACCTGGTAATCCCTATGTCTTTTCCCCACCTTAATTGCAAAAAACATGTCTCTTCACCTATTTTTCTCCCTCTTTAGATCTATGTTCTTGTCTGTTCGTTTTAAAGCCTTACCAAATAAAGGTGGACTTTAAGCAATATAACAAACATTCTTGTAAACAGTTTGGCCGTTATACTTGGTCCCCAACTCCTTTTTTTCTTGTTTAAAGCTTACTTCCTAAGTTTGATATAACATTCGACTAATGTTGATCCTGAGTACTATTTTGCCTCGACCCTGTGTAGGTCATCAGCTAATCTAATTTTTGTCCGTTTGAGTGTTGATAGATATCTCTTTCGTACAGTGGTTATTTTATTTATTTGTCTTTCGTACAATGGGTCTTTTATGAAGCATTATTTGACGTGGTCATTATTTTTTTGCTCGGCAACATGGCCATAAATAGGACTAGAATGTTCTTAGCATTCAACGTTTAATTTCTTACCTTTCTGCCAGCCGAGTGTTAGTAGAATGGGACAGTCGTTAAAGCTTGGGCTACTAAGTTTGAGAAATGAGTTCAAGTCTGGGTGCAACCACTCTGTGCCAATAATAACAAGGTTTAGCTTCATTTCAAGGTTCTTAAAGCTGTCTTGCGTTGGATCTATGAGCCCAAACTAATGGATGGAGTTGGTGGAATAAAAATCCCACTTGAATTTTTCCCCATGAATTGTTGTCATTTACCAGCTTCTATTCGGTTTGGTTAATAGATTCGTCCATAGTGCTTCTACCATCTCTTAGGTTAACTTAGGACTAATAAGGGATTGAAGTGCAAATAGGAGTTGGCCACCTTTCCATTGCAAAATGTTCCAGTGGTAACATTGGAGATTGCCTTATTTCATAATTTGTTGATACCATACTTCTCAGGCTTTGCTTCTTCGAATCTTCGCACATTTGAGTTTGTTTCTGGACCTGAGATGCGTATTCACGACAAATTGGATGAAGAATAGATTGAATTTACAGGAAATAGGATTATCATTTTTTGGAAGTGGTTAAATTTGTATGGGGATTTTAGTCCTTATCATCTGTTTCAGTAGTGGACTGTCCAGTTCATTTGGCTTTAGATTTCTTCATAATATAGTATTTAGTAAGATATGAGCTGATGCGAAACCCATTTGAGAATCATTTGACCATTTTCCAAACATACTACTAGTACAAATATTCATATCTCAGCTAGTCCTTTTTGCTAGTGTTAAGTGGACGTCACAGAGAAATTTGGCTCGTTGATTTGGTCGATCTAAAGGTGTCTAAAGAATATTAATGGGATAATTATATATGCTCTTGACAAATCTGGGTGAGATGTCGGTTAATGATTCATTTTGGGCATTCCACTATGCATTAGGACTATGTATTTACTTAAATTTCTAAATCCCTGTTATCATGTACTACGATATCCCGTTTCAATTTAGGTTTTCCTGATCCCCTTGCATTTCCATAACGCATGAGGTTCTGTGTTTGATGAAAATCTGCTATGATGTGCGAGTGCAAACACAAACACATATGAGAATGGCATGCATTACTTTGTTTTAACTAGTCTTTGGGCTCTTGTGGGGGGTTGCTATCATAATTTAGACATCTGTACCCTCATCTCTCTCTCTCTCTCTCTCTCTGTGATGCAGAATGTGCAATCCAACAATGCTTAAGTGCTGCAGAAAGAAGGTACATGAGTGGTAATGCAATCTTCTAACGGTGCATGCAACCTTACTAGTATATGTTACTGGCTTTGAATTCTGCATGCATCACTGTGTTGTTTTTGAATATACACCCTATAACTGGTTTTTAGAGGTTTTCTATTTTTTAACAATATCAGCTGCAAGTCGTCCAATTTTGTCTATAGTCGGTGATTTTGACAGATTATGATTTGGCCGAAAATGCGAGATGGCCTTTCTCTTCCCAATTGGTGGCGATGTTGCATTCCAGACTGTTAACCCTTGTTGCCTAAGAATGTGCTTTTTGGCTGAAAAGGAACAATGTATGCCTGCTCGTTTGGATCCTTGTGTGAGAGATGATGGGGAAAGGATGCGCTGCTGCATGCCGGCCGTAAAATCAGTGTCTATTCTATTGAACAATGGATGCACGATCCGACGGCTCGGAGGTGCGCAACACGGATTGCACAGCACCAACCCAAAGTCCCTATTGAACTGTGTATCTTTGGTTGCCGTTTTTCCTGAATTGTCTTGGGACAGATAAGATGACCTAGCTGAACTTTTTCGGGCACTCTGAAATGATCTCTTTGTGAGTGTCTTCACATCGGGTTTAATTTTGAATGTGTTTTGAGTTAGTTAACCGACTGGGGCTAGCCTAATTGACCATTTTGTTCCCTCTGTTGACAGGTTAAAGGGTCAAAGTGCAAGAATCGAGTATTAGTTCTCGTGTATGGAAGCTTTCGTTGTTTTTCTTTTCTGTATCTATGATGCTAATGAACTTGATTTAGTTATTGCGAGTCTCACATGATTACTGTAGTGTTTATTATCTATACTCTTTGAATGAAACCCTCCGAATCGAATAAAGTAAAAAAGATGAGAATAAGAAGCGTTTGGATTGCAATGTTTTTTTCTTGTTTTTTGGATTTGGTCGTATACTTTTTAATTTCATATTTTGCTCAAAAAATACCTTTTCAACTTGTCCGATGAGAATACACACTTATTTTTTGACGCAAAACTAGTGTATGTTTTCGCTTGTATTTATTCAAAAGAAATAATTTTGAACATAACTGTTTTGTTTTATTATTCCTCTCGCCGGGTTGAACTAATAACTTAAAAAAAAATTGACACAGGACTAATAAGTGTGTAATTTTTTTTGACTTTATCTAAAAGAAATAATTTTAAACACAATTTTTCACTTTTTAAATTTTCCTGCCGAGTCAAACTAATAACTTACGAAAAAAATTGACAAAATTAAAAGAGAAATAATTTTGTCACTCATTTTTTTGTTAATGTCACTCATCTGCAAGTGTATTTTTGCAGGGAGTGGCGTTGAAAAAAAAAAAAGAATGGCAAAATCAGCTGCCAATTAAAATCCTATAATTAAGCTGAAATAGCTTCGGCTGCACCCTTGCTTTCATTCCTGTTCGAGCAGCCTAGTAATTGCCACAATGAACTGTTCCGTAAATGAGTCGAGTGGAGCCAAGTCTTGTAGAGCTCGAGCTCGGCTCGTTTATTAAACGAGTCAATAGTAAACAAGCTAAAAATTTGAGTTCGAGCCTTAATAAGCTGAGCTTTGTCATGTGCCAAATGAACCACTTTAATTGAGCCTAAGTTTCCTTTAACGAATTGAGCTTTTGTTTGATTACTAAAGCTCTGTTTGGAAAAGTTTTTATTTCCAGTTTTTTGTTTTTGTTTCTGATAGTTTTTGAAACAGGCACCATAAATATGTTTGTGTTACTTTTTTTGTTTACAAAATACATAATCAATTTCACTAATTTACAGAAATTCCAAAAAACAAAAAAATTATGTTTTCATTTGTTTTGAAATACTTTTGGCAGCCCAAAAACAAAAACAAAAACAAAACTATTATGATCACAAAACATGTTTTTTGTTTAAAAATTGGCAACATTAACAAATAAAGCCTAAACAAGCGGAAAACTCGAGCTCGAACTAGTAAATGAGCCGAGTCAAAGTCTTAATAAGTCGAGCCGAGCTAGCGAGCTATTCGGTCATATGCATGGTTGTGGTCTATCCAAGCCGAAAAGTACAAAATCTTGTCCACCAATCAGAGGGTTACAACGACGTGCGTCCATAACTATTTCTCCCCGAGTTCAGGGGTCCACGATCCACCTGATTATTACTCTTATCAACCCTCAAAAACCGGTCGGATCCTTGACCTAGATCCCACCAGTCTGTGACTGCGATCCTTGAGGCCTCATAGACCCTCTCTCTCTCTCTCTCTCTCTCTCTCTCTCTCTCACAATTACTGTCGCGCGAAATCTTCAGTAATCGAGGGAGATTCCATTTTCTCTTCAGTCTTCACTTTGATGAGAAGCTCTTAATGCGCTAGGGTTTATACTGGTACGTTGTTGATCAGTTTAATTCTCTCTCCGTTTTGTATTTCATTTTGAATTCAACGATTAAATCCTCTGCTTTCGTGATCTTATATTCAATTTCGCCAATAAAGTTCTGCTTTTTATTAAATGATGAAAAGTATTTGTTAATTTTAGCTCAAGCTCAACATAACCGAAGGGAGTGGCTTTTGTTTTCTTTTTTAGAATCTGATTGTTTTGGACTATTTTTCTAGGCGAACAAATTCTACCCTATTCAAGTGGGAGCTGATTAGGTGATACTTGAACTAGAAACTATGCTTTTGGTGGCATTTAGGCTCTCTAGTTTGGGTGACCAACTTAGTTGAACTGTACTCAAGACTGTCACAAGCTGCTTTCCAAATTAGCTTTTGATTCTAGATATAGTGACCGATTGGACTCAATTTTCTGCACATGCCAACTTCATTATCTGAGCAGTAGAGTGCTTGTCTCTAATAAACTCGTCTGAACTTGACTAGACTAAGCTTCCAACTCACCTATTTGGTTCAGTAAGTCATGAAGGAGAAGAGCCTTTTTTAAACATTTATGCGAGGGGTCCTATCGAGCCAACTCAAATGAGAAAGGGGTTTACAAGAGGCATCAAACCAATTTCTTTTGTGTTCACTAAGCAGTTAGAGGGAATGAAACGATTCTGATTATGTTTTAGTTTCTTTGCATCTTGTGCATTTGTCTTTGTAGGATTCTAGTTCCTTTGTTTGAACAAGTGGTTACTATATGCTGTATATATTTTGTTTCCTTGCATTCTTATTTGTAAATTATAGGTTTAATTAAAGAAATGAAAACGGTGGTTTCTTTTCTGAATTCGCTTCCTACTTGCAGCTCCCAGAAGATGGATAACTGGTTTCTCTAGATTAGGGGTCTTTATGGAGAGTGCATCTAATCAAGCTTTTGATTCAGATGAAGATGAGAGGTGCTTGTCAATTGAAAGCTACTGTCAGAACGAATTCACTGATGAAGAAATATGCAAAAGTATGAATCTGTGTGTCAATGAAGATGAAAAGATATTAGAACAACCAATTGAAAATTTTACCTCAAGTGATAATGGCCAAGAACCTCAGATTGGTATGGAGTTCAATTCAAGAGAAGAAGCTAGAGAGTTTTACGTTGCTTACGGCAGGCGTACAGGCTTTACCGTACGAATTCATCATAATCGGCGTTCTCGAATCAATAATACGGTTATTGGTCAAGATTTTGTGTGTTCAAAAGAGGGCTTTCGCGAAAAGAAATATGTTCATCGGAAAGATAGGGTTCTTCCTCCACCACCTATCACCAGAGAAGGCTGTTCTGCAATGCTTAGGGTAGCTCTTAGGGATAGTTCGAAGTGGGTTGTTACCAAATATGTAAGGGATCACAATCACAGTTTAATGTGTCCTAGTAAAGTTCCATGGCGAGGATCCGGAAAAAATATGATCAGTGAGGTATCTTCTGTTCTCTAGTTTATGTTGTAAATTTTGTTTCATAATCTTTTAGCCGGTCATAATGACGTGCTTGAGGTTCCTTCATTGCACATCTTTTGCATCATATCTACTTGTGAAGTTGAGGGACAGGGCAGGGGGAGTTTTGGGGTTTTATGCGTCGGGATGAGCTTCAATTATTACCTGAAAACAATGGTTTCCTCTAATCAACATAAGTTGACGCTTATGTTCAACTCTGTGCTGAAGCTTAAATCCAGCCTCTGCCTGGCAGCTGAGACCTTTTTGGCCAAGCCAGTTAGAGAGAGCTTTAGATTGTAGATTAAGCGTTACAAGTTGTGTTGACTTGAGCAATGCACCATCCATTTAAGGTTTTAGAAATTGCTTTCAAGTCCCACTGATGAACGACTGAAGGCTTGTAATTATCTGTTTTCAACATGTATTTTTCTTCAGGTTACGACCACTAGTCTAAACTTTAGTCTTTTGGCTCAATGAAGACTGTTGTAACATGAGTCACATAACCCATCTATGGTTTCAACCTCATGTTTAGTTGTAGTGAGCCAAATTGATTCCATGTACATCCTTTCTGCAGAAAAAATTCTTAGGTTTTGGTAGCGGAAAACAGATGAAATACATTGAGGTATTGTGAAAAGCAAAATCTAACTCTTGAAGTGCCTAACAAAGGGTTTTTTTTTTTATTTAAAAAAAGCAACATGGGAATATAATTCGCAGCTAGATTTGGAACCATATTCTCTTCTTTGTTGCATTGGAAGTTGGCTATCAAAACCTTTGTTAGGCACCAGTAGAGGGCTTATAATTGCAAACCACCCTCATCTTTGGTTGGAAAATGGTTCTTTTATTTTTCTATTTTTTGGAGCATTACCTATGTTTTCTTCCTCTCTAGACGGTTTCTGTGCTTCTTTCAGGATGAAAAGGATCAAAGAATTCGAGAGCTGACCCTTGAACTTTACAATGAGAGACAACGATGTAAACGCCGGTGTGCAGCTTACCAGGAGCAGTTGCAAATGGTGTTGAAATTTGTTGATGAACACTCCGATCACTTATCAAGAAGCGTTCAAGATATGGTCCAGCGAATCAGAGAGCTTGAAGATGAAGATGTAGATGTATCAGATTAGCGTCAGTACATTGTGTAGGAATTTTCTTGTCGGTTATTAGTTTTTGCACTTCTTTTTGTTAATCTAATGTGAGCTTTACTATATTCTAAGCCTTGATTAATCGGTTCAGTTTATGCAAAGCTTGTATTGAATATATTTTGATGAGAACGTATGAGGTTGATCTGTGTAGCATATCGATTATCCATGGGCAGGATCCGGGAATAGGTCTGTAGAGGAAGAGATGAACAACAATGCCTTGATATGGTTGTTCAGTCTGTTAATTATTTTGTGAAGTAAATATCGTATAATAATTTGATTTTGTGAAGTTGACATTGCTGGTTTGCAGTTTGAAAGTTGCCGATAGATAGTGAAGGTTTTCGTCTGATTTAAGCAGATGAAGTTATGATCCTCACAAGTTACGGAATTTCTGTATCCTTCTTGCTTGTTCGGTATTGTTTTCATTTTATGTTTTCTATTCTTATTTTCTGGAAACACATGAAAGACAGCACATTGTTTCTGGAGGAAGCAAGGGGCTGCTGTGAGCAATCACAGCAGCGTGTAGCTGTGCTGATTTCACCGTCCGTCTCGACAATCAATGGTCCGGATTAAAAGAACGTCTTTTAAAATCCGGACCGTCCAAAACACTTTTGGACGGTGAGATCGAGACATTGCTGCACGTTGCTGTGATTTTCTCACAGCAGCCCCCGCTCCTGTTTCTGGAAACTGTCTGTAGGGAAATTTTCTGCAATCACCACTTTCCCAAAACTGCTTTCATACAAAAATGACCATGATACGAGTGAATTGTTTTTGTTTATGAAAGCACGAAAAAGGATACCCCACAGAAACTATCAGTAAGAGAGAGAGAGAGAGAGAGAGAGAGAGAGAGAGAGTTACACAAATGAAATCATGAAAAGCTTAAAACCACATAAAAGGTTGGATGAAATGAAAATCCACAATTATGGGGTTGAAACCCATTGGAAACATACATACATGGTATCAAGAGACACTCTCCAATTAAGTGTACTAGATTTTTGTTCTATCAATTTGAACTTAGGGAGGCAAACCCACCACCCTTCATCATCTGCCTGAACTCCTTGTAATTGACCATTCCATCCCCATCCACATCCACCTTCTTTATCATCCTCTTGCAGTCTTCTGTGGTTCTTCCTTGCTTCAACCCTAGCGATTGCAACACCGATCTCAACTCTTCCACCGTGATGAACCCATCTCCGTTTTGATCAAACACGTTGAACGCCTCCCTCATGTCTTCCTCCTCATCCCTCTCGTCCATTATCGTCTTGTACAATTCGCCAAACTCCTCAATATCCACATACCCATCCCCGTTTACATCGATCCTTTCGATCATTTGCATGAGCTCTTTGTCCGGTATGTTTATGCCCAAGTTCTCTAACGAATCGCTAAGCTCCTTCCTGGTTATCTTTCCGTCCCCATTTTGGTCAAACATTTGGAAAACTCGGCGCACCTCCCCTGAATCCATCTCTCATTGACCTAAACCTAAACCACGGAAATCTGAACGAGACAAACAAAAAGAATAGAATAGAAAAGAAAAGAAAATTAGGAATGGGGATGACCCGAAAAAGGAACAAGCGAAATGATTATCGGTAAATTTACATGGTTTTAAAGAGCTATATAGGAGATTAAAAGGGAGGTTATGGTAATGAGATGGTTGCAGACATGGTAAAAAGCCTTTTGGCAAGATGGTTGGGAGGAAAGGGGTTGAGGACAAGGGTGAATGAATGTGTTTTAGGGGTGAGTTTTAAGATGTGTTGAGTAAAATGTGGAGAAAGTAATGGGGATTAGAGGAAACCCACTGATTTCGTTCAATCAGTGGTTCATATTGTGAGTGCCATGCACATCTTTATCTTGTACTAGAAAGTTTGGTATCTATGACCTCTCTTATCTATTTTTAGAATCACTCTCTATGTCTTGGAATCATCTGTTTTCATCACCTAATATTTGTCATGCATTTTGAAAGTACTTCAACCATGAAACTATTTATACAAGCAGTATATAACCAAATTTGTTGTAAGAGGAGCGGTTATGAACGCTGTAGACCATATCTCATACTCGGAGATAGAGCCAAAATGTTTTTATCTTTGAGGACTTTCGGGAGTATAGCCTCAAGGAAGGGAACCTTCTTCCCCTCGGCCATTTTGAGATGTGTGAAAGCGCATTTCTCCCTGTAAGAACGATGCGTTCCGACTTCCGAGGTGTGGAGTGACCTATTAGGATAGTGTTCTGTTTCCTCCCCATATTAGCTTTTAGTTATTTGGTTTGCCAGCGTAGCATTAGGGTCTTGGGTGCGGGTCTTCTAATATGGGCGGGCCTAGCCTCGTTTTGTGGAATGGGCTGTATGAAGCTAAAAAAAAATATAACAGAAGGGGACATTAATCCAGCACAAGAAGCTTTCAATCGGAGGATTCCGAACACATCTATATCCTTAAGTCATTGCTCTTCCTTTTTCTAGGACACCGAAATTATATAACAAGATGCTGAGATATTTAACAAATGTTTAATCAGGAAAGAACATACGTACATGTGTTGCAGATAATCGGGTCACATAGTGCGACGCAAAGCACTTACAAGAGATGGGTCGCATACCCACACGTTACAGACCCATATCAACAAAAATTCTAAAACTACACGGTGCACAATGTGCGGGATCCACCTCCCACGTGAGTGTGTCTTAAGTGTTTGTGAATGTACATGTGTTCTTAGCAAAATTGCTCGTATGACTATTTTGCGGCCGAAATTTCGTGCGCGTAAAATCCTACTCAAAAGAAAGCAAACCTCGTATTTTATTGTCGACTTGGCGTGGAACGGTGGAAACCTAGTATTCTACTACAGTATGTGATGGTGAACTCAATTACCAAATGGCCAATAAAGTGATGTATTGCACTCTTCTCTTCGAGTGCGTAGCAATAATAATACTAACACCAAACTTTTGCTTCCTTATAGTTTCCGTTAATGGAAGCACAAATTATTAATGTTGTTTGCAATTATCGCAATGAAATGTACGTTTTTCGGGGGGTGGGGGGTTTCACCGTATAAGGGTGTGTTCCACTAATGAAAATAAGTATTGTGAGAGAATGACCTATCTCGTAATGACCTATCTTATCAGGGCCTAAATGTATTACTCCATTTAGGTTTTTTGGAGAAATTTTTCAGTGCCGGGTGAGTACCACGTGGTGCCCGCTCAGCACATCCGGGCCGTCTATTCCGATTTTGGAGGCTCGGATTTGGAGAGAGAAAGTGGTGGAGTGAGAGGAGGGAGAGGGTTTCAATCTGGGCCGCCCATCACGTTTTTGGACGGGCCCGTAGACAGCCCGGATAGCCGGCTCAGGCACCACGTGGGCACAGCGCCCACCCGTACCCAAAAAATTTCTTGGTTTTTAGGGTTGTGCAGATACTAATAGGGAAATGAGCTCGATTTGACAAGAGAAGTGTCCCTATGTAAGTGTTGCAGACGAAAGAGCTCCTATATGAATCGTACAAGTGATGGGCTGTCTTTGTTTTTTAACATAGTGTTCGAATCAGTTTATGTACACATTGACTAATTCACTGAAATCAATCCTACCATCTGTTAGCGGGGGGCTCCATTTAAAACCAAAACAAAGCTCTGCATGAAACGGGTCTCAAAAGAGTTAATAGCACCTAATAAATTTTGAATCTGAAACTTTAGGAAAAAGTAAATCCCTATGTCTCGGCGGGTATTTTTGCCATTAATTTGTGGGGAATACTGAGGTGCGGCCAAATGGTCCATAATTAGATATTGGGCATGCTATACCTGATTTAACTAGCTAGACATCCTGGACCAGTGGAAGTTCATTTAATTTGGAATTATTTGAAACAATTATTAATTTAGCTCACCCCAAATTGCTATAATTGGACTACCGACTGGGACAATGGTTTATGCAAAGACAAAATTATAATTATTGACACGCCAAACCTCACCCATCCTCACATGGCCTTCTCCTCCACCTCTCTCTCTCTCTCTCTCTACACACATATGTATATGTAGAGAGCGTTTCACATGAGGACAGCTAAAATGCGGACTATCGTTTTGACCGTTGGATTGTGTTTTAAATGGTCAGGATTTGCGGACAATATATTCGGGCAAATAGGTATCTATTCGCGTGAATAGATTATCCGCAAATCCTGACCATTCAAAACACAATCCAACGGTACCTGAGTAGTCCGCATTTTAAGCTAAAATGCGGTGTTTCTCGTGTGAAATACTCTGTGTATATGTGCATGAACTCATATTCATGTGCAAATGTCTATAATGTCTTTTTGTATGTATATTACTGTTTCCACTCTTTTGGGAGTATATGTTAGACTGGTTGAAATCCTTCTTTGGATCCATCTGTCAAAACAAGCCCACTCTCTTTCCAACTTCAGCCTCTCCCTCTCTCTCTCTCCTACCTACATCCACTTTCATATAGGTCGTAGCTTATCCCTTGAATGAGGTGGAGTTTATGTGAAATACAACCACAGCAAGATGTTTAGGAG
This sequence comes from Rhododendron ferrugineum, assembly GCA_025642025.1. Lineage (NCBI taxonomy): Eukaryota > Viridiplantae > Streptophyta > Magnoliopsida > Ericales > Ericaceae > Rhododendron > Rhododendron ferrugineum. The sequence continues at coordinate 25,094,649 of JAOTQK010000001.1, forward strand.
TTCATATATATCGCTTAAAAAGGAATATATATATATATACGGGGCGGTTTCGTGGACAACTAAAAAAACACCCCAAATCTCAATCTCATAGTTCCCGATCAAATTTTTATGATCCGAACTGTTCAATATGTGCAGAATGTGATTTTAAGGGTACCCGCGGAAAATTAGCAAAAAAAATGACCGAAAAAGGCTTGATTTGAGCAGTTTTTATTTGAACCGTTTAATAAAAAATTGTTTGATATATA
>JAOTQK010000001.1:25095361-25106443 GCA_025642025.1 Rhododendron ferrugineum
AAGGCCATGGATTAGGATAAGGATGCTAATTTACTAGATTCAAGGAGGCATTTTCCAACATTATTGAAAGGGCAAAATTCTTGGTTACCCAATATTATATTTGCCACAAATTAAGGACTACTCCTATAGGGTCTTAGGGTTTGTTCCTTCTTACGTTTTCAGACTCGAAATCCATCACATGTTAGTATTAATATTCTTTTGGAGTCGGTTCATACTGAATTTTGTTTTGGGTTTAATTGAGACCTCTGCAAAGGGAGATAGGATTGTTTTTTTTAAAATTAATCGAAGTGCGCATAAACTATCCGGACACATGTATTTAAAAAGAAAAAAAAAACTATACATATTTTGTTCACACGCAGAGAGGGATGATGAGTGTCTGTGTGGGCCTTTATGGTGTAAGACCACCATTAGCTCATGTGCATGGCTTGTGGAACCACCATTCCTCATGTGAACGGATCTGGCTGTAGAGCGCATGCGGATTGTCGAAAAATATTTTCAGCGGTCAGGATTAGAAATGAATTATTCCAGGGAAAAGTTAACTCTTACAATCTGGACCATTAATTACCGAGATAGACGGTCCAAATGCGCGTAGCAGGACGCTCTACAAGGAGCTGCTTTGCAGCATCTCCGGGTCCGTGAACAAGAGTCCTCGTCAACACACATGCTCATTGCTCATAGATATTCCGGTCGGGTCCAGTCTGTAACACAGAAATTTTCATGCCAGTCTCATAAGCCTAAGTAGCAATAATGTGCATGTATACGAAAAATTTTAAGAGCAAAGTTTAAGATTTTAACTCTTGAAAAATTATTACAAGCGTTCATAAAGATTTTTTTATCGACGTATTTTCAGATATTCTAGGATTCTTGTAAGCTGAAAAATGATCTAAAATTTGATTCTAGGGAAGCTAAAGTTTGGAGTGTATTTCATATTAGATTTTAGTTTTTAAAGTATTCTAGAAATTAATGTTTAATTATACTTTCTTAATTGTAATGAAAAAGTTTATCTACTTATACGAGATTTTAGAATCTGAGATAAAGTTTAAAGTTATAATCTAAAATCTGTTACCAAATCTATCACAAATCTTTGTGGAGTCCAGTACTAAGCATATGGACCTTATGATAGCGTGCAGTTGATAAGAGTGTTTAGAGTCTTGAGACACTACTTGGCGGTAGCCCGAGACCGCTAAAAAATTACTCTAGTAATGGAGAAATTTTTCAGTACCAGGTGGGCACGGACTACGTGGTGCCAAGCATGCATCTTAGCCGTCCAATGGACGTGTTTTGGACAGTCCAGATCTGTTTGGGCTTGAGGGGGTATTTTGATAATTTTATACTAAAAAATGTTTTGATAATTTTATACTAAAAAATTAACCAAACAGATCTGAGCCGAGATGGTGCTCGGCAGCACGTTGCCCGTGCCCATCCGGCACTGAAAAATTTCTCGTAGTAATGGAACCTAAATCTGGTGGCAGATGTTTCAGAGGACCCTACCTCCACAAACCAATTATTGATAATTCTCCTACTCTCCTCTGTAATCTTGCTGGCTCTTCTCTCCCCTCCCTCCTACTTCTCCTCCCTCCTCTTTCCTCTCTCTCCTCTTGATCATGTTCTCTCTCCTCAATTCCCTTAAACCCTACCTCCAACCTCCCTTCTCTAAATTTCCATACAATCATTAAAAAACCAACCACTCCTAAATATAGCCCAATCCCCCCCTCTGTTCCCAAATTCATTCTTCCTCTCCAATTCCCTATATGCTCTAACATCAGAAAACAAGAACATAAAAAAAAAAAAAAAAAGGAAGAAGAAGCACAACCCAACATGATTCCTCAATTCCCAATCCTATTTCTTCTTTCATTTTCGAATTTCCTATGTTTTTCGGCCTCCAAAACGATATACGAGGCCCTTAAATCCCACGGCCTGCCCATGGGGTTGCTCCCAAAAGGCATCCAGGACTACCAATTGGACAATTCAGGAAATTTCACTGTTTTCTTGGACAGAGAATGCAATGCCAAATTCGAGAACGAATTGCATTACGACCGGAACGTTTCGGGCACGCTGTCTTACGGTCAGATCGCCAATCTGACCGGAGTTTCGGCCCAGGATTTGTTCCTCTGGTTCCCTGTCAAGGGAATTCGGGTTGATGTGCCGAGCTCCGGGTTGATTTATTTTGATGTGGGTGTTGTTTTTAAGCAATTCTCTGTTTCTCTGTTTGAAACACCAAGGGAATGTTTGGCTGTGCAGCCCCCTGAAGCTGTCTCTAAGGTCCTTAATTCTTCTCTCTTCTTAGTATATGTTTCCAATGTGATATTTGCAAATTGTGGGATGGTTTAGGAGTTTCTTGATTAATGTACTTGATGGGTCATGAGGAGCTTGCTGATGCTTTTATTAATCTGAATGAGGGTTTGAGTCATCTTTTATGGGAATTCTAAACGTTGAGAACTTGAGATAATTCTCGAAACAAAAAGTCTCGATTAAAATACAACTCTGGACACAACTGTGTCCGGAACCGTTAGATGTATGTGAATCCATGTGTAACTAACAGTTCCGAACACTGTTTAAGATTCTGTTGCTTCTTGAGAGGAATTAATCATCAGTTCATGGTAATTACTCGCATTTATGACCTTTTTTTTGGTGTGATTCTTGTTGAAGCCATACATGTTCCCTTTTCGATTTAGTTTGTTCTATCGTTTTCTATCAGCTCTGTTCGATTAAATCTGTACCTTTTGGCTTTGCTATTTCCATAAGCAATGGAAGTTGATTCTGTTTTTGTTGCTGGTTTACAGAGTCACTATGGCAAGCTAAGATATCGACGTGATCCGGGCTATTTCTGGAGGGCTATTTTATAGGGTTGGGAATCGCCGCATGCAGCAGCAAAAAGATTCAAATCACTCACAGTTTGCTCAATCACTACGTGAGAGTTCTTCCGATTCGCTGTTCGTAAACGTATTTCTGCAGAGAAAAAGTCCGGTAGAAGGTCATATGCTTCATTTCAGTGTGCTTTCTTTCTTTCTTTCGTTTTTTTTCTTTTCCCGTATAGCACAGAGTCTGCAAATTTGTGATGCCTACAGCTCCTACCAACATAACACGGTTGTTCCCGGACACCTAAGTTATCAAAAATACATAACACGGTGGTACATTACTACATTGGAGTAAGAGGAAGAAGCTATAGAAGTCGCTGGATTGTTTGGTATAGAGAAGAGAAGAATGAGGTAGGACGTCGGAAACTAAGGCGATTCAGGTGATAAAATCTGGAAAAAGTTTGCTTTGTATATTGAGACTTCTTATGAATACGAAAAAATAAACATGCATGGTTGCTGGATCGAGCCTCGTTTTGGTAGTACAAATCATTAAAGAGACGCGTAAGCTGGCTCGGAAACCAAAAACACCACTGCTATTTGTTTGCCCACAGCTGTTATCTTATCCATTCATGGCCTTCAATTTCAAATTCTGCTTTCCCATTCTTGTGCTGTGAATCTCCAACCGAATTCCCACCTGTCATAAATGTTTTGAGAAATTTCCTCAAGGGGGATTCAATTTGACAGCTGAACTCAACCACTCCAAGTGTGCAGATAATGGCCAAAAAAACCCATGTCAGTGCCACACTTGTTTTAGGCACATCAGAAAGTGACTAGTAACCGTTAAGTCCCATTCATTTGTGTATATCAGTCGTTTTCACGGTCTGGACCGTCCGGACCTCCCATTTCCCGATCGATTTGCGATGATCCGAGCCGCTCAATGTGATCAGAACGTGATTTTAAGGATACTTGCGAGAAATCAGCAAAAAAAATGATCGGGAATGGCTTGATCCGAGCAGTTTTTTATTGAACGGTTCAGTAAAAAAATGCTCAGATCAAGCCCTTCCCGGTCATTTTTTTTTTTGCTGATTTCTCGCGAGTACTCTTAAAATCACGTTCTAAATACATTGAGCGGCTCGGATCATCGCAAATCGATCGGGAAAATGGGAGGTCCAGACTGTGTGGACTTGAACATTTGTCGGGAAAATTTGATTTTCAATAGCCTCAAGTAATATTCGAACCTCGGAACCTAGAGGATAAGTCTGTTAAGTTGTGTTATACTCAGACCAGTAGACCACCCTTCGGTATTTAGAAACTAGACATTTTATTAACCTAGTGATCATAAAATCTCCTCTTATATATGTTCTCTTTGTTCAAATTCAAGACCCAAATGCATGGAGTTTTGCAGGGGTGGATATCAGTATGCTTCTTTGGTGGTAGCTTTTCCTTCTATTTTTGGTCCATGCAACTTATTCTATGCAATAAATTAATGAAAGCGAATGTTCTGTCTTTTTTATTCTACTTTTGGATTAAAAGATAAAACCCATGTTAATTTCAGCTGATTTATCAACAAATGCATCAAATAGTACAATATAGAAGGGCAAAAAAAGCCCTGATAAAATGAACTCTGATTAGAATGTAGCATGGCAGAAAATAACAAGATTTAGTTATAACGAGTTTCCTTATTAGTTCTTTTTGACAGAGCCAGAGAACAGGTTCATCAAACAATTCTGCATGTTTCGAACTCTCCGAAATTTATGTGGAATAAACTGGTTGGATCTTAATTTTTGTATTGGATTTCCAGGGAAGAGGGGACCCTGGAGTGCATTAATGCATCATCGATCGGATTGTAGTGCACCTTGATAAGACTTTTCAGGATATTTATCACCCCTGATAGGCACCATCCGTTTATAGAGACCGGCTAAGCTTTAACTTAATTTGTTAAAAAGATTAATACTATCCCTTGTCAGATGAAAATACAACATGTACATTTGTTTTTAAGAAATGGATGGCCAATAAGATTTATCAAAGGACATGTAAGGAAAAAAATATGTATCTCAGATCATGTGGCTGTCAATGTCTGATTAACCTGATCTATTATTTCAAACACGCCTAGCGTTCCGCGACCACTATTAAATACAGTAAGAAGTATCGATATATCTCGAAAGATCCAATCGAGATGCACTCCAATTTTGAAGTGCATGCATTACATGCAGAGAAACCTGTTTAAATTTTTGGAGGGAGGATGAAAAAAAACAAGGAATTCTACAGTATCTATTTCTGTGCTAGTAGTAAAAATGATTTCTTGATCTGACTTTTCGTCCCTAACATCATTCCATGAATCCGACATGGAAAGTGGAAACCTTACCATTTTGGCAAAAAAAGAGAGAAAAGAAACCTATAAAAGTCATTCTTTTGCATGAACCTGTTACTGTAAGTGCATGTGGGGGTATTCGCATGGCTTTTCATGTGAGTGGGACCCTCCCTCGAATCATCATCTTTCTCGGAGGCTTCTGTAACTACACTTCACTAGAAAGAAAAAATCCAAGACCTACCTACTACTGTACACTCGAAGGGGCCGGGGTCCGATTTCTCTATCTCGAAAATCCACGTGTCTCTTTGTGCCGTGAAAATTTTCGGCCGTTTGGTGTCCATTCAATTACATTTAGAGTCTCAATATCAATAATCTGCCGAAAGTGTCCATTCCATTACAGTATTTTCTGAAAATGTCAAAGAACTAGCTAGGTTATTGTTTTCACACTCAACCGTCCAAGCTATACTCTCTGTCTTGTCAAAGTTTGAGAGGCTTAATTAAGTACTGAAAGTGCTACTCCATATATAGTACTACAATGAGTTATGCCAATTAGAAAAGTGAGTATAACAAATATGTGAATAACGTATAGTTCTATCGTGTGTGTAGGGCCCACACCGATTCTACCTCGATGATCATGAGAAATTTTGAATTCTAATATAAGTGGATGATCGAATTAACATGCTCACTGCATGTATAATTTTTGTGAATTCTAATTTTTCGGCATTTAATCTAAAAGTAGAAGTCTCGTTACAACATACTGCATTGTGTGTGGGGCTTTCCATGTGTGTGTAATCATCGGTGTATGTTGCGTGTCGTGTGTCCCTAGCATGATTGTTTAACCGTAGAGTTGTACCATCGGACAAGTACGTACAAGACTCTTGGCAAGTCTCCAATGAGAAATCTTATAAAACTGTTATACGACCAGCGATATTATATGGGACAGAGTGTTGACCTATCAAGAAGATATAAGTGAGTAAGATGAGCGTAGCTGAGATGAGGATGTTGAGGTGAATGTGTGGTAAGACTAGGAGAGATATAATTAGAAACGAAACTATTAGTGAGATGGTGGAAGTACGGGATAGGTTGAGAGAAAATAGATTCAGGTGGTTTGGACAAATTTATCATAGACCTACAGACGAAGTAGTCAAGAAGAGTGACATGATAGTATTAGATAAGTCAGGCTAGAGAAAAAGGAAGACTTAAACTGACTTTGGATGCTGGACAAAGCTCAATGAAAAAATAAGATTCATATTACCGACCGGAACACAATGCTCGGTTTTGTTTGGTTTGATTTGGGGTCTAAGGTTTTTTCGCGAATTGGTTTGGACCTTCTGGTGGTCCAGTAAACACACGATGCATGACAAAGGAAACTAGGCCCATATTTCCTTTTATGGGCCTGAGCAGTGTCAAGTTTCTCAAATTACCAATTTGGATTAACTAAGGTTTCGTTTCTTCATTTTCGAAAGTACAAATATACTCCACTTTTTTGTAAATGCACTTCAAAATATGTTTTTTTTGTACTTGGAAAAATAACGGTCAATGACGTGTTTTGATAATTAACACTCACCAAAGACATTTTCAGCATTAATAAATGTTCTTAGCTTGTCTTTGGCGAGTATTAATTATCAAAACACGTCATGAGCCATTTTCCCTTATTACTTCTTATGTTGTCTGAAAAAAATATGCAAAAACATAAATATCCTTCAAACATACACTGTCAAGAGGATCAAATTCAAAATGGATACTTCTACTCGAATCACCGAAAAATAATTCGTCTCATGGTACAAATAAGTATTTATCTTAACAGGCCAGAGACATGCATTCCTAAGGTCGAAATTTAGAGCTCATCATATTTTGCCTAACCACAATGTTAGGAGACACAATACAATTGAAAAATACTAATTTAACAAAATAAACTCAACTTTCCTTCAATTTTTTTTTCTCCCAACTTTCCCTCCACTTTCTCTATCGGAGTAATTTTTCCTTCTTTTCTTTTCTTTTTCGCAAGTTCCAAACAGAGCATTACTGTAATCCCAGATAGGGTTGTAAACAAACCGAGCAGCTCGCGAGCTCAGCTTTGCTCCTAAACGAACCAAGCTCGAGCTCAAATTTTTGGCTCGATTAAAAAGACTAAATTTAGTAAAAGACTGAGCTCGACTTGTTAAGACTCGAGTCGAGTTTGATCTCAATGCTGTGTTTGGAACACTTTTTGAATATTTTTTTTGAAAAAGTAGTAGGGGTAAAGTGGAGAGAAATAGAGAGAGAAGTGATTAGAAAGTAGGGGGAATTCTTTAAAAAATACTTTTTAAAAATTGTTTCAAACAAGGCACAAGTTTTTGCAACAAGCCAAGCTCGAACCCGATAAAACTCGGCTCGGCTCGTTGCCCTCCCGGAAAGCTCAACCCACCTCATGACAAAATGTTGCTGTTCTGGAAATTCCACGCGAAGGGGAAAAATAAAACATTAACTCGCCGTCTGTGGGAATCGAACCCACGACCACATGGTTAAAAGCCATGCGCTCTACCGGCTGAGCTAAGACGGCCTCACACTTGGAACTTTTGAGTAATTAAAAATTAATAGAATTAATTATTCCGTTGAAATCTTTCTCCGACGCTTTTCCCAACGACGACTGGTGGCACCATCGTAAATAAAACATACGCAAAGGGTGATATTTGTACTTCGAACGATGCCCGTTATTTAAATGACAATCTTACCCCCCGTAAAACAGCACCAACCGTTTCGCTTCCTCGCCGTTATAAAAATCCCCCTCGCCTGATTTTATCCACATTCTTTCCGTTTCATTCCTCTCACTTTCTCTCTCCTAGGGTTTTCTCTCACTCCACTCTCTCTCTCTCTCTCTCTACAACCACCTTCACAATGACTCAGGAGGACGTTCAGAACGGCAGCGCAGCAGCAAAGACGGTGACGTTCTCGGCGGTGAAGCCGCAGCTGTTCGTCGAAGCGCCTAAGGCCAACGACGCCGTTCTCTTCTACAAGGCCGCTTTCGGAGCTGAGGAGGTGAGCCGTGCCGTGCACCCCAAAAGGAAGGCGGAGCAGGAGATTCCTCTCGTCCTCGTTGCTGAACTCAAGCTCGGTTCCTCCTCCATTCTCGTCTCTGACCTCGTTGATGACTCGTAAGACACAAAATATCCATCTCCATTTCTGTTTTCTTTGTTATTCTCTCAGATCTGCGTTGATTAAGGACCTGTATAGCTGTTTCTTCCGTTCTCCGGTTGTTTCGTGATGGTTTAGATGTTGAATGCGCTGAAGGCCGTTATATTGGATCTTGTTTTGCGGATTTTTTGCTCGTTTTTCATGTAGATCTTGCGTATTGATGAGCGCTTAACGATTTGTATGGAGTTTTCACTGTTGTAGAGCGTTATTCGTCTAGGCCTGTTTTTCTGTTCTCATTTGTCTTGCATGAGCTTTTGTTTGTTCTATACTGTCCTTTTCCGCTTTGTATGATTTTATCTGATTATCGTTTCGACGCTTTTCTGATGCTTCTTGTCTTTTCTGTTTCGCACTGTGTGCGTTTACCGATCGTTTTCACTGTTTTCAGCTTTTGTTTGCTTGTTTAAAAGCTTGTGTATCTGGTCCTACTTGGTTGGCCGAACTGGTTTCGAGGCATTTTGCTTTATCCGTATATAAAGTAGGGTTTAATACATATTTCATGGATATAAATACACATTTGTGGCTCTTGAAATACTTATTTAGATATTGATACACTTAATTATTATTTGGAGCCCGGTTCTCTTATTTAATGACCCTAAAACTCAAGCTGAAGACGAGCCTGGCTAATTTACTTAACAAGCCTCTTTAAATGAGCCAGGCTGAGCTTTTGAGTGTCGAGCTCGGCTTGTTTAGTTTAAAACTCAAGCCCGAGCTCGGCTCGTTTGCTAAAGGAGTCGAGCCAAGCCGCGAGCTCCCGCGGTAGCTCGGTTCATTTGCAGCCCATTATTTACCGTCCTTATGGATGTGGTTAACATTTTCCTTTCTCCATTCGTTTTTTGCACTGCTTTTTGCAGCCCATTATTTCACGTTTTTTGCACTGCTTTTTCCTGTGTTTCCTTATACGTCGCTGAATCAGTTTGCGTCTATGTTAGAAGTAATTTCCTTTTGGCAAAATAAATTTGCACTCGAATAATCACACGTCTGCTTTTAATGTTCTGTTTAGCGTGTCTAGAGATCCATTACTCTTACAGCTTAAGTGTGTTGTTGATGCGAAGAATGTTTGTTTCTGCCAGGGTGAAGACTGTGGGGTCTGGATTTGCGATGTGCCTGGAAACTGAGGATGTCAAAGCTGCTGTGGCGAAGGCTGTTAGCGCTGGCGCCGTCTCTGAGGGGGAACTCGCGGAGGGTGAAGGCGAGGGGCTCGTCGGGAAACTGAAGGACCCCTACGGGTTCGTGTGGACGGTTTGCTCTCCTACTAAGAAGAGTGTTGACGTGGAGGCTTAGAAGCGGTCCGATCTGAATCTGAATCATACCCTTATCTGATTTTACTAGTTGGAGTACTATGTTTCTTGTTTTGTCACTCGGATGGTTGCTCTAAATTCTACTAATATCATAAACAGTAGTAACTAAGTAGTAGTAGTAGACTAGTAGTAGTGATGAATGTGGCCTTGGGAGTACGATCTTGTTGCTGTTGATTTTGAAAAACTAAGTAGTAGTGGTAAAAATAAATAAATCTAAGTAGTAGAGGTGATTAGTAAAAGAATGTGGCCTTGGGAGAGGATACGATCTTGGTGCTGGTGATTTTGAATAGAAACCCTGGTTATCCGTAACGACAGTTGGCATATTTTAGTACTCCACTGCTTTTCGTGTTTAAAGTCTCTATTAGTAGTATTTTCTCATGGAGTAGTTATTCTGTAGTCTTGAGCTCAGCACCGTTATATGCTGCGCTACCACTCTTCACCGTCATATGATGCTCAAACACTCTCTTCCACTACGCATCTCTTGCCGTTTTCTCTTTCTCTTTGTTCAGCCATGCTACTAGCGCGGTTCTCACTTTGTTCATGCATATTCATTCTCATATTAAAATTGGTGTTCATGTGTTCACCGTTGGGAGGTCCATAGACAAGTGGGGTAGTTGCGGCTTTTCTGAAGATTTGTTTATTTGAGAACTATTCCTATTGGTTGCTGATTTTGCTACTCCTTTTTTTAACGTCATTTCTCTGCAAGTATATTTTTGCATTAAAAATATACTTGCAGGGGAGTGTCGTAAAAAAAAAAGGGCAAAAATACACCTGCAGAGGTGGCGTTAACAAAAAAAAAAAAAAAAGTGGCAAAATCATTTCTCTCTCTATTTTATTTCTATTTGATTTAAGGTCTTTGTGGAATTTCTCTTCTGGTTTCGTTGGAGAGGCTTGACCGTGGCACCTCTAGGTAGGAGACCGAATTAGATCGTGACACGCGTCCTAGACCGAATCAATGGTTTCAAGATACGTGTCCCCGAATTCCGGTAATAAGCGCAGCAGCTGTGCTACATTTTCCGACCCATTTACATATATATATAAAATATGGAGTGTTTGGATTGAGTATCTATACACATCGGATGCCGTTGATTCTTGAATAAGTCTACTAGTTTTTCTTTTATAAATTTTTGGACGGCTCGGATCGGTCATCCAATGGCCGGAGTGGACCTGGTGGAGTGTCGGGATCCCTTTGGTCGGGAACCGAGACTTTCTGTAATAAGCGTGGCAATGGATAGAGAGTGAGATTTGTGGTCCCCCTGGATCTCTGCGAATAGGGACGGTGTGCAACAGGGACACTGGGACAGGGTGCGTGCCGGACCCACTTGCTCCTGCTTTGGTGGGGACACACACCAAGGATGGGAAACAGTCCTGCTACGAGTAATGACCGTTTGCAGGGATCCGTGCAGAGACAATCGCGTTTGGTCTCATTTCGGATCCTAAAAAAATCTAGAAAAATATCAATAAATTTTTGAATATTATTTTATAGGGCCTTGTAAAAAAT
>JAOTQK010000001.1:25120943-25133957 GCA_025642025.1 Rhododendron ferrugineum
GAGAGAGAGAGAGAGAGTGATTCGTGAGAAAAGAGAGGGTGGCCGTTTTGTTTGTGTGGTAGTTCTTGTACTATAGGCACTTCGACTAAGTAAAAAATCGTAATTTTCAAAATCATAGTAGCGTTGCAATGTGTGATTCTAACTGTTCATATTGACCATGGATAATTGAGATCACTCACTACACCCATGCAATATAGAATCCCAATTTGCAATTTGCCTTGTGATTCTCATACGAAATCTTTGCTAGATTTAGGCCCTGTTCTAGAACACCTTTTAAAAAAATAAATACTTATTCTACATTTCCAAACTCAAAAATAATGAAATAAATTTTTTTTTTAATTTTTTTTACACCATATAACAGATCTCAAACAAGATCCATATTCCATAATTTTATATTTCAGTAAGTCTATTAGTTTTAAATTTGAAATTGTCTTTTTTTAAAATATGAACTTATTTCACAATCTGAAACGGGGCCTACATACTCGAGTGCAAAACACAGTACTACCACTAAAAGCGGCAATATTAACTGTGTGACTGGTGACCTCTGGCCGTTGTCCTTAACTGACTTATCTTTCACCCCGTTTTAATACTCCTGTTTCTTCACTTTTTCAGCTTTGGCCTTTGGGCCATACTAGGCCTGTTGGCCATGCATTGGCACAGAGCACAAAGCTCACTCCCAGCTCCCCCGCGTGTTGTTGGGTCATTGAGGCCTACTAAAAAGCGGGAGCGAGACACTCACTGCCGCTGTTTAGTGCGCGATTCGAGCCGTTTATCTCCGTAATTAATGGTTCAGTTTCATATCGATTCTTAAGTAGTATACTAGTTTTAATATTCGGTGTTGAATGCCAAAAAAACATAGGAGTAAATGTTAAGGAAACTTGAGGCTCCACGCAACGGTCCCGTCTCTGAGCTCCCTATGAACTTTTATTGAGATGGGACTTGGGAGTGCAGTACCAATCTGCCACAGAAACAAAGCCCCACTCTACTTCTTTGCTTGAAAACTCATTGGGAAAATGCAGTAATCATCGACAAACATGGCCAAATGGCCCAAAACACACTTGACTAGCTAGCCTAGCCCCATGATTTTAAACAAAAAGGGAAGTTTGTTATTAAAAGAAGAACTAAACAAAGTAAAAAGCAAATTAAATTAAAGCAAACCCCATCTCTCCCTTTCTCTCTCCCACTTTTTAATCTTACTTTGTCACTTTCGTGTTTGCGACCGTGAAAACTTTTTTATTAATCTTACTTCTGTCACTTTCGTGTTTGCGACCGTGAAAACTTTTACTATCACTCTGGGTTGCTAAAGCCTAATCCCTTCTCTTTTCCTCCTTAATTTTTAAGAATATCTCTCTTTGGATCCTATCATACCTGCTGCTCTCTCTCTCTCTTTCTTTTCCACGATCATGAATGCGGAGATCATTTTACACCTCAACTAATTCCTTTCCTTGTCTAATTAAAAATAAGCCATTTACGTCAGGATTAGAGAATTCATCTTTGAGGGTTCCCCTAGCTGATCCAAAAAATCGAACTCTAGTCGATTGTTTAGATGACAAATTCATCAACCAACCGGACTCATTTTTGAGGGTTCCCCCCTTGCCCTTCTAAAACCATCTACACGCTACACCCAAAAATAAAGCAACAAAAGAAACTTTTTTCACACCCTCCTATCCTATCTTTCCATCCTTTAGCATTTATAACTAGCCACGCCTACACACCGGAAAGGAGCAACAAAGAACACCCATTTTTCCAACTCTTTAAGATCGGGTCAAATCTCTCTAAACTAGCTCCAAATCTGTTCAGACCACCATGGATGTAAGCCCAACTCTCTCTCTCTCTCTCTCTCTCCAAATTTCCATTGTTCCTTTTAAGCGTAATTCTTATTTTAAACAACTACATTGGTCGAATTTCATATCTATATGTGTTGTTTCTCTCTGTCTCTGTGTGCAGGACTACTGGAGAAGCCATGTGCCGGCTTTCGGCAGCTGGGATTGCGCTGATGATCATGGCCTCCCTTTCACTCAGTGTTTTGACTCGGCGAGGCAACCCGGGTTGGTTCACTACAGTTACCCGGAACTAGATCGTGATTTGTACGTCGCCGGCGACTTGTACGAGAATGACGTGGTTACTCCGGCCATGATCGTTGTTCCTCGTCGAAGGGTATGGCCTCCAAAAACAAAAACCACATTTGACATTCGATAATACTAGAGCAAAGCTACCGACACAAATTTAAAACACAACAACGGTAGACACAACTGTGACCAAAACCGTTCGATAAATATGGGTCGGACAGTTGTTTTTTAAAATTATGTTTGTACCTAGTTTTTTTATAATATTATGCGGACCACAAGTTTGTATCACATTTTGGATACTACGTGGTGGAGTATATACGGGTTGAATATGCTCGCACTTGTCATGTCGTGGATCAAATTCTACGAATATTTTGGTGACACGTCACATGCTACGCGTTTTGTCATCGCATTGCTTTTTGACATTTTTGGAAATTGGAAGCAATTTCTCTGTTTATTTAAAAGCAAAAAAAAAAACTCTGTTTTCTTTTCTTTCCCTTTCCTTGTAGGAAAAAGCAGGTTACCCACATGTGAAAGAGGCGGAAAAGGAGGAGTGGGCGGTGTGTGATGTGAAGGAATCACCGAGTCCGGTTGCGCCGCCGCCGAGAAAAGCTCCGAAACCGGTGGATGAAGATCTCTACCGGATCTCGCCGGAGCTCCTCCGTGCCAAATCCAAAAGAGTGAGTTCTCTCTCCACCGCATTCCCCCTTCAAGTTTTTCAGAACTCCTCTAACGGCCCTCTTAAGATTCCAGTATTTCAAAAAGTCCCCAATGCACTTTTTTTTTTGTTCTTTTATTAACATTTGTTTCGAAAGTACTGCAGTACCTCTTAACTACTATTTCACCACAGTAATAGGAGTACTCTGACCAAGACAAAAAACAGTAATAGGAGTACAATAGATTTTGCTGACCTGATTTGTGAATGTCCTTTTGTCTCTATTGCTTTTTTTAAACGGCAGAAGAAATTTTATTGATTCTTGAAATTGTTACAAAGATTAAAGGAATTAAGATTTGACGGCATTATATTCTTAAACAAAGCTAAGAACAATTATGTGCTCAAGAATTCGAGACTCAAATTCGAGATTGGAAAGTTGCTAAAAAAGAAAACACTCATTCGATCAAGCCCAAAACATCTATTGGGTCTTTTCTCGATTTTAGAATGCCTATAAGCTTTTATTTTTGAATTTTATATTTCCATCATCATATTACTTTACGAAAAGCTCATAATTTTTGAGAAAAAAGATTAATGTATATGGTAGAGGAACAACTAATATTCTCATTATAAGTTAATTTTCTTTAGTACTCCTATATTGGCTATCTTGGACCTTGATCTTGGACACTGCTCTACCTGTCCGGCACCTATATTACTGCAATCACATTCATAGACATTGTACTAGCAAAACCGTGGTGAAATAAAGGGATAGAAAAAAGCGGAAAAAAAAAGGAACAGGAAAAGGTTTAATTGAAGCATGGATTAGCAGTAGCATCACTACTTGTCCACCGCAGGCCCCACCGGAAAGGGGCGGACAAAGTGGGGTGCGCTCGGTCTACTCGGGTTCCTGCACAACTCCAAATATTCCCGCATAGTATATACTATACTCGTCCACTAAGGGCCCTGCCTGTCGGCACCGAAGATACAAATTTTGAATCATGTGATTGTGGTTCAATGGGCCCATCCATCCATAGAATCCCATTCTCCTTTAAGCACTAATAATCAGTAATCAGACCATTTTTTTTTTTAAAACTATTTTCATGTTATTCTTGAATTTAACTAGTCTTCTATTTTTTTTCTTCCAGAAGAGAGGATGTGGTTTCTTTTCCAGCTGCCTGCAACCGAGCTGTGATTCTTGAATCTCCATGGATGGCTAAAGCAGAGCTTATAGTACTAAAATGGAAAAAGGAAAAAATGAGGAAATTAAACCTTTTATCATGCCTGTGTCTGTGTGTGGGGGTACTAAATTACTACCTTTTTTGTGTGCCAAAAGAGATTGCTGGCCTGAGAAGATGAAACTTCCATATGATATAGTAATGGCTAAAGGGGACCGATCAAAAGAAAGGTTAATGGTTAATAGCCTTGTAGGGTCTTCTTGCCAATGAGATTGTTCTTCTGTTTTGGATCTCTGCTAGCTCTGTTGTATGTACTGAAAATATAGTTGGAATTTGAGCTTAAGCCAAGTAAAATTATCAAGTGGGTTCCTTTTCTTAATTGGTGATTCTGTTTGATATTTGCTCGGTCACCCATTGATGAGATTATCGGATCCTCTCCGCTACGTAGTTTGGTACGTAGTTTGGACTGGATGTGACAGTCCAAACTTGAATCGTCTATTGATGCAATAAACGGTTCATTGCTACAATAAATGCTCAGAAACTGTTATCCGTGGGAGCAAACTTTGAGTTAATTCGAACCTTTTATTACAACCATGTATGGTCTAGATTTGGATTGTTTCGTCCAGTTCAAAACTTCGACGAGAGGATAAACAAATGATTATTCGTGAGCAGCATTGGGTTGAGTTATGGAAATTACTGAATTCTACTTCTATTTACTACACTCTACAGTTTATTTGGATTAACTGAATTCTACTCCTATTTACTACATTCTAAAGTTTATTTGCATTGGGTTGAGTTATGGAAATGCAAAAAATGATACTAGGTCAAGGAGTAGAAGTATTGCTCTCGACAAAATATAGCGATTTGCAGAAAACCTCACCACAATTATGTCGGCTCCAAAGCTAAGGTCCGCGTGCTATGAGTTATATAAAGTGTAAAGAGTAGAACCCAAGCATTAAGCGATAAATAATCAAGGCGACTTGTCACACCTTGAAGCTTTGCACGTAAATGGCGAGTGAAGAGTCCTAAGACAATTCCAAGGTAGTTGAAATAATCCTTTTAGATTATTTTTTTTTGAATTACCAGTTCCTCTTGTCTTGACGGAAGAAGTATCATGAGAATTTCACCTCAAATAGAATTCACTATAGACAAAATCCAAAACAGCTGTAGTAGATTTTTTGGATTATTTTCTTCTTCTCTGCACGTTTTTAATTTTTGTTCATGTTTTTTTTAAAATTTTCGATTTCTCTCGTTGAGATAAATCAATAATATATAAAAATTTGACGCGAAACTATTGTTTTTGAATAAAGACGAAAAAAAAACAATCCAATAATAAAGTGAGGCCAGGCATTGCTTTATCAAATTAGTAGTAGTAATCCTTAGGATCGAAAAGAAAAATTAGTAGGAGTAAAATTAGGCCAAATCTTTGGTTCTTATCCTAATGCTCTACACTAATCCAAATCAGTTACGTAGTCAGTTAGGATCCTATTAGCTCGCACCCAAATCTGCATTCAACTCAAATACTACTAACAACGTCTTGACCTTCTTCTACTCTCCCACTACTCTCTGGATAGATCTAATCTACATATACTATATATATCCATCTACAGATTTTCTTTTTCTGTCTTTGGCTACTTCTCTCTCATCAACAAGAATGCCGTCGGAGTCACAAACACTCGAGGCCGCCCCGAACCCTTTGTATGTTCTTCGATTTCATACTCCCTCCTCCGTCCTGAATCGCTCAACCTTTTGGGTAATCACGCATTGAAAATATTTTACACCGATTTTTTCTTCTCAAGGTGGTGTAAAAAAAAAATTTGGAAAAAAATTCATGCTAATAGATTGGTAGATTTATTCGTGCGAAAAGCGCGATTACCCAGAAAAGGTTGAGCAATTTGAGACGAAGAGGGTATGTGTTTCTTTTCGCTAATATTTTCTTGTTTCTCTGTGTCTTTTGTTATGCCCCCCATCTGTTTCTTGAGTGTGACTACATGGCCCTTTTCATGAGCACAGGGCATATACACTTCTGAAAAAAAGACCAGTTTCAGAACTTAGTTTGATTTTGCAAGGTTGTTAATGGAAGCTCCAAAACATAGAATAGCTATGAGAACAAGATTTCTCCGTCCAGGGATGAATCTAGGTTTCGAATAGGAAAAGCCAGTTATGTAGACCAAGTAATCTTTACTACCTCTACATGTGATGAATATGTACCCATTTCATAATCTTACCGATGCATACAGGCCTAAGAAGAGGAATGGGATGTCAAATCAGGAAGCAGCAATAGCTAAAGCAATGCAGAACGTATTGAAGAACAAGAACGCGATAGGAAACACACCGAATCCGGCATCCAAAAGTAGATGCATATGCGCTCCAACTACCCATGTCGGATCATTCAGGTGCCACCTGCACCGGATCAGCACAGCTCAGAAATCGTCGCATCAGTTATTAGAACATAAGGGGAATGCTCGAAGAATCATCTCCACGGACACAGACATGCAGCAGCTTAGCCATCAGCTATCCCGATTTGGAACTGCTGCTTTGAACAAGGAAGAACATCATAGTTTAGTCTTGAATTCCTCTCAAGTCACAGCAACCGATGGTTTATATTGATAGGTTATGTCGATGTTCTTTTGCTGTTTGATTTTTCATTCTAGCTCTTTGACTAGTTAACTGGGAATCAGATGGATTAGGGTGTAAAAAGTAAGGACTTCTCCAATAAACAAATTGTACATAGTACTATTAGCATATGAAGCAATTGGTTCTCAGAATTTTCAGCACTAAACAACAGAAGGTAACAGCAATGGGATCTACAGAGGTCGGTTCAATGACAGAACTGATAGTCCAATTGTGTTTGTTAAGAGCATTTGACTAAACTACGAAGCGTGCAAAGCCTGACACGAAGTACTTTTTTTTTTTTATCCACAACACGAAGTACTTGAGAACACGAGCAATTCCATTCTCAAAATCTACCCCCTGTTACAAGTCGTCCCATCAAACGCACACGAAGGAAGGTTTATGTGGAATCTAGAAATAGGGGAAAGTGATCAATATGATATTTGATGAACGCATTCATATGCATTTAGGCAAACAGAACAGAGCAGAAAATTCCAATACACAAAATTCCAAAAAATTCCTCAAAGTGTTCTTCCTGCAGATCTCATCTCCTCTATAAAGTTACATGAGAATGTACAATTAGAAAACCTATCAGTTCTCATGCTAAACATTTTGGCACACGTTCATCAGCCTCTTTCTGATTGTGGGAAGTATCTCCGAGCGTCAAATGGCCGATTGTTGGATCCCGAATCATCCAATACAAAACCTGTTCCTCTGTCAATAGGCGCAAAAGCTGCAAAACAAGAACATACTAGCAAGAATTACATTCCATCCAATATTTGACCAAAAAAAAAAAAAGCAGCGCAGCTCAACTTGGTTTAGTCAATCCTGTTGAAGCCAGTTCAATATGCTTAAAGGAACTCATGCCCAACTCACTACGTCCATCCTCCCAACGTTATTTGGCTAAAATATATTGTTTGCAAAGTGGGATGGACATCGTAAACCTAACTTCCAGCAGAATTTACAGGAAATCGAGATGTAGCAGTCAACCAAGAGAGTTTCGCAAAGGGTGGAGTGCGTAAAACCTATTCGCTAGCACTATTAGCAAAACTGTAACCTAAAACTCGTTTCATGCTTTCAGCCTTGCACAAAGCAACTCAACTCAACTCAACTAAACGAACTATTTGGGGCTGGCAACAAGAAGGATGAAAACAGTTTTGCAGAACCTTCGCAACAAGCTATTGATTTTAAGAAAATTGAGCCTTTCATCTGCAAATACAGAAGTTGAAGGTATGGAGAAAGGGAAACTATAACTTAACACGAGTATATTTAGCACATGGCTTAAGTTACGTTCATTTATGTAGCTGATCTTGCCAGAAGACTGTCACTATCGAACAAACAAATTCCTAAATGATGGCCCCCCATGAGCTCAAATCACTCAACAGTCGGACAAAGTAGTAACTGAATAAGACATATGAACAATTAAAACTAACTAAACCTACCTCTCTCTCTCATTCTTTTCTCTCTGTCATATTCGAACTTATCTCGGATCTGGTTAACCTTTTCCCAGGTATCATCTTGCATATTTCTTCCCATACCTTGGTCCTGCATTCAGTGAAGTCACATCAATATTATTATCATTGTAGTGAATCATGAATTAAATGAAGATTTCATTGACATATGCAGCAGGTCCAACCTCATATTTCACCACGAACTAAATAGTGTCCGGAAAAAAAGTTGCAAGTAACACATAATGCATTGCAACTGAAACAAAAAGAACATGAGAAAAAAAGAATACATTTATCATTGTAGTGAATCATGAATTAAATGAAGATTTCATTGACATATGCAGCAGGTCCAACCTCATATTTCACCACGAACTAAATAGTGTCCGGAAAAAAAGTTGCAAGTAACACATAATGCATTGCAACTGAAACAAAAAGAACATGAGAAAAAAAGAATACATCGGCAGATGCCGTATGACATATGCAAGAATGTTTGTGTAATACACAAGAATGAAACATAACAAATCCAGGAAAGAATATCCCAGCACCTGTTAGTATCAGAAATTCAAGGTTTGGGTGGTACAGACTTGGAAAAATAGAGATTGAAACCATTTTGAATTCTAGTGGGAGGCTGAAAATCTGTTCAGACACCTCGTTTCCATGCAGGGCAGGGAAAATTTTTTTTGCATTACCAAACCTAAGGACATGATGATATAGACAATGGCAAATCTCACAGGACATTTGCATCAGTACCTTCATTTGCTCAGCATACGGTCGCCTTCTCCTGCAATTGGCAAAAGACTAGGTAAAATGTCTCCTCATCAAACAAACCTTTATCACTTAAGACTTAAGAGTAAATGAAATCCAATAAGTCCATGAAAGAAGGAATTATTTAATGCATCAGGCATAGAGGCGGATATAAAGAATGGGCTAATAAGCAAATTGGGTTCACCAGCCAGAAATAAAGAGAAAAGAAGTACACTGTCCGATATGGTGAAAAATCTTGATCATCATCTTCAGCAGAGTCATAGTTAGCATGATCCTGAGCTAGTTTCTTGGAATAACCCTCATCCCAATAAAGCCTCTCCCAATTCTCCCTAAGCTCCTGATATAGTTCCATGTACCTTTTGCACCAGGGCTCATGCTCCTTCAAGGTATGCAAGCAAAATTTAGCACATCAAGGCACAATTGCCACAAACCAAATACAATTCCAACCAATATTCCAAATACAGAAACACAAAGCACCCCATCAAAGCAAGACCAGAGCTTCAAAATGGAAAACAAACCTAACTTTGCCATTTACTTTTGTTCTTTACCACGAATTTCCAAAATAAAAAAACAAAAACACCTTTTCAATAGGTATGAATTTCAAAGGAAGTATTTTTACTGTTGCTGAAGGACAATATCTCATATTGAGATTGGGTAGCTAACAAAGACTTCGGCATTGAGTTTAAGAGAGCATAAATGCCCATTAAGGTGATTGATATTTTCAATGGTATGGATTGTAATTTGTAAAAAACTAGGGCTTCAAACGACCCGAGCCAAGGTTTAATGTGTTCGAGCTTGGCTTGTTCAAACTAGTCTAGCTCGAGCCGAAGAAATCGAGCTCGATGTCGAGGTTTTCGAGCTCAGTTCGTTAACTTCACGAGCCTCTAGAAACGATCCGGACCTCAAAAAACGAGCTGAGCTTTTATAATCAACCCGAGTTACAACTGATTCCAACTCGAGCTCGACTCGTTTACTAACAAGCCGAACCCATATGAGCTCTTGGGAAACAACTCGGTTCGTTTGCAACCCTAAATTACACAAGACATGTCTTCTACCTCTACTCCATCTTCCACTAGCCAATTTCCATTCAAACATCTTATATTTTTGCAGCAATAGAACGTAAAGCATTCCATGTCAATTCCACCTCCGACAGCAAATTACCTTTGAGCCCCACCCATTTCTCAGCAACTAAACATTAGCAACGAATGAAGAATAGAAACCCTAGGAGAGATTCGAAAAAGGAGTACAAACCGATTCTTTGATAACGAGACGAGTACGGCGCATGAACTGCTCACGGAGCTGCTTCCTTCGCCGGTTGGGGATATTATCTCGCGGAATAACAAACCTCTCCCTCAGAGGCACGTTCTCTCCGATCTCGTGCATCTCGCCGTCCACCACCCACCACTCCGACTTATCGTCCGCCTTCTTCAGCGCCGCCCCCAACCCCAACCTAGGGCGCCGCCTCCGGCTGGGAGAAGACGAGGCGGCGGCGTCGGTCCTCGCGTGGCGGAGTTGATGGGCGGCGGCTTGGTGGAGGCAGGGGTTCGACCTGTGGTGGAGTCGCCTCGCTAGTGAAAGCATTGTGGGCGTGGTTTGCTCTCCCGCTTTCGAACCTGAGGAGTGGTTGTGGCCTTCTTGTGAATCTACTACGATCTCTATTTGTTGTATAGGATAAATAATACACGTACCGGTATTCGGAACGAAAGTAAAACTGTGCTAACCTCTAGCCGTTCAAGCAGAACACCGAGCTCACACACTCTAAATTTAGTTGTCTTCCAACTTAAGCATGACCTGATCACCTTGATTGATGGATTTCATAGGCAATATATAAATACTAGATTATGGACCATATATCTCTTTAAGACCTTCTAATTTCATTTCATCAAAGAAACTAATTAAGCTAGTACAATAATGGAAGTGGGGAAGTCAAGAGCTTCTCGAACCCACCAATAAATCTATAATAGAAGTGGACACTTCCATTAATCATATAGATAGAAAATATTCTAACATGTTGGGCTAATTGCAGAGACAGGGTTGAGTTCTTGTTTAGAAGTTTGGTTTGACCCAAATGCCCGTTTTGTTTCCTTCCAACCAATTTGGGCTACTAAGTGTTTGAGCTTGACATGTTATTATATGAACGAATCTCGAATGAGCATTAATCGAGCTGCTCACGAACTAAACTAGTAGCTTGAATTTTTTAACCATCATAAGTCGAACAAGTCAAGCACTAGTTTGGTTTGATGTAATATGATGTTCAAACTCATTTTGTTTAATATAAGAGAATCGATCTCAAAATGAGTTTTAACTAGAGAACACGAGCTGGAAACTACAACACGATTTTTGTTCGTTTCACAACCCTAGCTAATTGTGACGAAGGTCAGGTTGAATTCCTGTAATTAGAAGATTGGTTTGAGTTGTTTGACCCGAATGCCTCATCATGGCAAAGTGATTATCGTATAGTCAAAAGAGAGGAAGTAATAAGCATTGTCCTTGTTAGGATATGTATCGAGCCCTATTGTATCCTTTTAGTTTCCAGCACCCATTGAAGCAATCGTAGCAGCTACAGCACCCATTGATTTGATGCAATGAGATGACCAGTATCAATAGCATAACCGCATTACGGTGGATTTCACAATTACGCGTCATCAAGTCCATTAGGGACGGAACCAGGATTTTGTAAACGTAGGGGCCGAATTATGAACAACAAGATTTTGAAATTTCAAGATTAGGGAATCTAATATAGTAGTTTGTTTGGTTTAGATTTTGAGGGAGATTTTTTGGATAATCAGTAGAGAGAGATAAAAAGAGAAATAAGACTAATAATTAAAGAAAAAACTTATGCGAGACCATGAGCAGAGAGAAAAAAATTGAGTTTTGTGACCCAAAACGAAAACATTTCTAAATAACACCCAATACAAACTATAATTCTTAACAAATAAAAAATAACTAATATTAAAATTTAATTTAATATTAAAAATCCAAAACAACGCGGAGGCCGTGGCTCCTATATGCCCGGCCCACATGTAGCTACGTCCACACAATTTCTTAAGAGGGGGAGCATTGCTCCTCGAGCATGGAATAGTCTCTCGCTGTCATGGCTTTAAGAAAACGATCCGATCACGGTGATCGGACCGTTTTCGATGAAGCATTCACATCAGTGCATGCCTACTTCAGCAGCTATGCAAATTCCCAGCTGGAATTTGTCTTGTGACTGCCATTGCTATGATAACGATCGATGCTGATGCCCTGATGCAATTCTGAAAGAATCTTCACCCATTTTCGGGGTGGGTGGGTATTGCTTGATTTACACTAGATTTTTTTATTTTTTATTTTTTATTTTTGAAGTGATTTGAATTATTTATGTACTCCTTTTTTTTTTATGGAAAACTATTTATTTACTCTTTGTGTTTGTCTCATGTTCCCTATTCATTGTGCCGACACTCTGTCTCTGTCTCAGCTCTGGTGGGCATGAAAGAAAATGGTGTCTCAGCTCTGGTGGGCATGAAAGAAATAGAAAAAGCGGGGAAAAAAACCCGGAAATGCTAGAGACACATCAGTGTGGCACAAGTCTCTCACATACAGGTGGGTTCCAATAAAAAAAACTATTAACGTAACTTACATCATCAAAGATAAAGCATAACCGTATATGAATCCCTTTTTTTTTTTTTTCCCTTTTTCATTTTTTTGAACCTAAATGAATGGATATATCATTGTGCCCTGATATTGAATCCCTGTGCACAGTTTTCCATGTAGTCTTTTCTTTACCTTGTAAGGGATAATATCATTTCCTTGATCGAACAATAATTTTATAACCACATACGAACACTTATAAACACATTTACAAAGAAGGTTTTTCATGTTGTGGGGCCCACCTCCTTTGAGTGTGTGTGTGTGTGTTTGTGTGTGGTTGTAGCATTATTGTTCCATTGAATCCTTGTCACTCAAATTGTAATTGCATGTCACGTATGTCTGTCTTTGGAGAATAAAGGGGTAGCTGAGTAGTAAGGCTTCTTTCTTTTACTAGGTAAGAAGACCTTAAGATCCCGTTCGTTTTGGGATTTTAGATTTAGATTTATAGATAATGAGTGTAGAAAGAAAATAATGATTGAAAATAGGGGTAATGATTGGTGAGAGATAGAGAGAAAAATGAGAGTAATGATCGAAAGAAAATAGGGTAATGATTAGAATCCAAAACCCTTAAACGAATCTAAATCTTTAAAGGCTTAATTGCAAGAACACCCCCTAAACTATCACTTTTTGGCAACTTCACCCCCTTAAGTTTAAATTTGAGCAAC
>JAOTQK010000001.1:25155634-25166082 GCA_025642025.1 Rhododendron ferrugineum
GTTTCATATGTACACGGAAAGGGGGTGCTCGAATCAAGCACCCTACACACCTCGGATGCCGTTGATTTCCGCATAGGCCCCCTTGATTTATTTTTTTTAGAATTTTTGGACGGCTCGGATCGGCCGTCCGGTGGCCGGAAACGGCCCGGCGTGGCCGCCGGTACGATTTCCCTCCCCGGCGCCCATTGATACCTATATAAATTCTTCCCAATTAATCAACACCCTTCTTATTTTTCCGGAAGAGACCTTTTTTTCTCATAAAAAATAAGAACTTTTGGGAGTTCTGGAACACCCTCTAACTACTGCAAACAATGACGACTTCCGCAGGAAAAAAGTGTGATACTCAATTCGAGTGAGTTTGTATATGGGTCGTGCTAACAGGCACTTGGTAGTGGGGTTAACAACAACTTTTTCTGACACATGCTCAAAGTAATCATGCGATCTTCTACTTTTCACAAATTACAACTTTAACCCATATGTAGGCTGTCCTGCGAATTATGAAACGGTTCTCAACGATATCAGATTGAGTTTTTTTTTTTTGAAAATCTATAAAAAAGTATTTTAAAAAATAACTTGCTATTTGAATCATCTTTGTAAGACCTCTATTGGGCCCCACAAAAATCAAGAAATTGTTGCGGTAAGGGCTCGATTTGGTGTAGCTAGAATGGGCAAGAAATTGATGATTTTTGTGGGACCCATCACGGGTCCTACAAAAATAATTCAAACTGCAAGTTATTTTTAAAGCATTTTTTTTTATAGATTTCTAAAAAATAAATTAGCTCAATCCGATATCGGTGGAAGCTGTTTTGAGAATTCGTAGGACACCCTACGAATTCTAAAACAGTCCTTACCGATATCGAATTGAGCTAATTTTTTTCAGAAACCATAACAAGTACTATTTTAAGAATAACTTGTGGTTTGAATAAACTTTAACCCGAAATGAGCCCTGCAAATGTCAAAAAAAAAAAAAAACTAGAGGAGATGGGTTTATCGAGAAAATGACGAACTGAATCTGGCTAAAAGTTAAAGTGCAGTATTGTAGTTCGGGTCGGGAAAATAAAATGTATCAGTGGAACAAGACATTTGTACTGACACCTTTGTAAAAAGCTATTGTGGACCTACAATAAATGGGCGCATAATGGGCGGTGTTTAGCAATTGCTTTTGTATATTATTACGTGCAAGTGTGTGATATTTGTCTGAACGCTGCTACAGGTACAGCAGCCGCGTACAGATCTCTTTTGCATCTGTCTCGGGTCCCGTAAAGACGATCGGAGCCGTTCATTTTGTTCAAAATATTTCGTTTATGGTTCTTGTAAAAACTCACCTCAATCCGATATCGGGAAGAGTGTTTATAAATCATCCAACTTTACTTCAAAATTTAGGCTAAATTTTGAAGTAAAGTTGGATAATTTGTAAACACCATTCCCGATATCGAATTAAGATGATTTTTTATAGGGACCATAAACAAAGCATTTTGAACAAAATGAGCGGCTCCAATCGTCTTTGCAGGACCCGAAACGAACGCAAACGGAATCTGTACGCAGCTGTTGTACAGCAGCTGCTGTATCATTAGACTTTCTGTTTGTGATACTAGCCAGCACTGGAAATCTTGTCTATACCCACAGCATCTGTCCAGTCGATGGAAATTAGGTACTGTAGTAAAAGAGTTGGTAGAAGATTTGAAAGCTTGTTGTTGACCCAAGACATGCACAACAATCACATGCATCACTTGACCCATGCCATCAAGACCTCAGAGGCATGATGGTAACAGTAGTAATGTGGGGATCGAATTAAATTACCCACCCACCTACCAAGTTTAAAAGTTATTTCAACCCTCCCAGCCTAGATATTAGTATACTACGGACTTCGGGTTGGTGCTGTACAGTAAGGTGCACAGCACCGTACTACGCACTTCTGAGTCTTTGGATCGTGCATCTGATGACTCAAATATCATATCGGCAACTAACGATTGAGAGCCGTTCATTATCGAGATAAGATCCGAACCGTCAGATGCACAATTCGATGGCTTAGAGGTGTGCAACACGGTACTGCGCACACCATTGCATAGCACCATCCCCCAATTTGGATTCATAGTACTACCAAATTACCAATTACCAAAAAGGAGAGAAATTTATTCACGGTTCTGCGCAATCTCACCCGTCTGTTTCGACAATCAATAGTTGAGATACGCTTTTAAACTATGGGAGGCCTGTTAAAAGTTTTTCTCACCAAAAAAGACCGTGAAATTAAAAAAGAACATACAAAACATTGCAGACCCTGATCATATGATAATGCCCACAAAAGTATATGTATGGCTTCTTTTTTTAAATCAAAAGTTAAAGACTAGTGGACCATAATCTTCATTAATTGGAGTCACATCTATTTATCCACCTCAAAAGTTAATTAATCAAACGATGATCGAACATTATGCATGTACCCTTTTTCTGAAATGAAAACTAGCATTGCATGTTAGAAAAGCCAATCACTACTGCAGCAGTCAAGGGGGCAGGGAAAGGGTGCTACTAATTGAAAAGGTTTTTAAAATAAATTACACTGTTTTCTCGTAATCAGTTGGCCCAGAAAATTTGAAAAGGGTTTTCTTAAAATAGTTCAAATACTAGCTTTGTGTTAAGAAAGCGATGAACTATGTATACCCACGATGGGACCTACATTGGCAGTGGCAGAAACTCCACAGTTTTCATCGTCGACGGACATAATATAAACCCTTTGTTTATAAACTGCGTGTTTGGGCCACAATCACAAGTAAATTTCAGTATAGCGTTACCTTTTTATCAAATAGTTGCCTATGATCCTCATTTTTCTTTTCTTAAAATCCTTATTGTAGTGTTATATTTTTCATGGGTACATAACCAAGTTTCATTATTAGATTCATCTCAATTTTAAAAAATTTGTTCTTTCTCTCTTTTGCATAATACGATTTGTGCAGCATAGCGTGTGCCGGCCGTCTAATGTGTTCAAATTAATCAAAACCAGTAAAAGTATTTCAATACTTATTGATTACAAAAAATGAGACAATCAACTAGCTAGTATAGCGTTACCTTTTTATCAAATAGTTGCCTATCATCCTCATTTTTCTTTTCGTAAAATCCTTATTGTAGTGTTATATTTTTCATGGATACGTAAACAAGTTTCATTATTAGATTCATCTCAATTTAAAATTTTTTGTTCTCTCTCTCTTGCATAATACGATTTGTGCAATATAGCGTGTGCCGGGCCGTCCAATTTGTTCAAATTAATCAAAACCGGTAAAAGTATTTCAATACTTATTGATTACAAAAAAAGAGACAATAACAATTATGCTAACAGTATATATCTAGAAACAAACCATAAAACTTGCAAGAAATAAAAACATAAGAAATCCCAAGCTACCATTTCCAACCCTCGAAGCCCCTGATGGGCCCGATCCAGTACCACCACTCGGACCTGGTCCTCCCGCAACCGGAGCCGGAGCCGACGCCTCCGGTGCCGGCGCCGGAGCTCCACCATTCCCACCGCTCACCAGATCCAAAACCCCCTTAGCGTTCAAATTCGCCGGCTGGAACGCGTGCTTGTCCGGCACGCCGTTCGTGACCGACGGCCCCACCTGCCAGACCTGGTTCACCGACGTCGTCCCCACCGGCAATGCCAGCGTGGCGAACATCGTCATCGTGCCGCCGGAGTACACCGCCCTGGCTCCGGAGACCTCGTACGCGATCTTCGACTGGGCGATGGCGCCGTACGAGGTGATGTTGTAAGTCTGGACGGTCAAGGAACCATTCGACTCCTTAAAGGCGACGAGCGCCTGGGCCCCGACCATGCCGGTGCCGGTGGGGTTGAGGGCCCAGGCGACCCAGCCGGCGGGCTGGGCCGGCGGGGCGATGAAGGCGACGGAGAGGGAGGAGTTGGAGGGATCGTAGGTCCAGTGGAGGTAGGCGGTGAGGGTGGGCAAATCCGCGCAGTTGGCGTAGAGGTGGTTGTTTGTGAAGGTCTGTGAGGTGCATGTTAGGGAACGGGCGGGTGAGATTAGGAGAAGGGATAGTGAGGATAGAGTGAGGAGGAGAGCTGTGAATTGGTGAGGAGCCATTTTTGAGAGTGGTGGAGTTTGTTTCAATTCCGAGTATTGGGGAGGAAAAGACTTTATATAGGAGAAAAGAGCATTGTAATTGCAATGATGTACATGAAAACATGTTATGTTTGCGCGGAATCATTTGATGCACATTTGATTTTTCTTTATTTAAAAAAATCAGCGGTCATATATGTACAAATTTGTATGTATGTATGTATGTATATTTAAACTATCGAAAGGGGCGGTCTAGGAAAATGCTTGCACATATTTAAAAGAACTCGCCTGCCCTACACAAGTCGGCTCTAGACAAATGGGCAAGGGGCGCCTGTTGTGCACTAATTAATGCATTACAGATGCGTAGTGCAGTTCTGTGGGCTTGCCAAGATTCTATCACCGAAATTTGAGCCGTCCAGCTTGTAAGGAAATAAAGTTAATCAGTTATAACTAAAATGGTCGTAATCCATTTATTTTATAGAGTAGTTTATTTTTATAATTATAGGGGCCATTTATTTATTTAGAACAAATGTGGTCAGATCAAGAGGCTAATCATATCTATATATCAATTTAATATATATATATATATATATATATATTTGTGATGATCTTCTCAAGAAATTAAACTATATATACAAATTGAACGAACGATTCAGATGAGATGAGATGAGATGAGTGAATTCCAGACAGAGATATGTGCAGTGCATTTAGCGCGCGCAGTAACGTACGCAACTCCATGTGGAACGTGTGCACGTACAAACTCTAAGTTACAACTAGGAAGTAGAGAGTACTGGGAAGAAGGGAGGGTGGCAAAAAGATGGTGCATGTGATCTAAAAGTGAATTGAAGTAGTTAATTAATTCTGGTTAGCCAATTGAGTAATGACACGTGAATAGATTGGGTTGAGGTTTGGATGAGGCCAGGTGTGAGTGAGTGCTTGAGATTAGTAGTTAAAAGGTTGTTAGGTGTAACTTGACCAATTCAAATTGCATGCCTTGACTTAAGGCATGAAAAATGGGAGGGCACAAAAACTGTGAATTAATTGGGAATTCGTACAATTACCGTAAAGAATTACAGTAATGGAAATGCATGAGCGTACATACAATGAACGTACATCTCTCTCTCTCTCTCTCTCTCTCTCTCTCTCTCTCTGTTTACGGAATATTGCTCCTACTATTTTAGTTTAGATTTCACATGGTTTTGGATTACAGTAATGGAAATGCATGAGCGTACAATATTGAACACACACTCTCTCTCTCTCTCTCTCTGTTTACGAAATGCTCCTACTATTTTAATTTAGATTTCACATGGTTTTGGATTATACTAATATATAGAGTAGATAGTTTTTCACTCGTTGACTGTCTATCGGAGGACAAATTGGTGATATTAGCACACCGTCCGTGTGGATAAACTGATCGATCAAATACGGAGTGATTATATATTTTGAAAGATCTAGCCATGTTTTATCTCTCAAAGATTAATTATACTAGCGATAGTACAATGTGAGGCTCCCAAGCACTTGTCAAGCACAGGAATTAGTGGCTAAGAACCAGAGCAAGGGGCAATGGATTGGCGGAATACAAAATTAGAAAATTGCAAGAAATGGAACAGCTACGTACGTACCGTTCTAGCTAGCTAGGTCAATTAAATGAAGCTAGCTAGCCAGGAAGATCAACAAACATCCGTAAAGAATGGGTGCAGATAAGATAAGGAATACATAATCGCAAAATTGGTAACAAACCATAAACCAAAAAAAATTCTTAATTATGAAAAGTGTTTTATCTACAAGTTTACTTAGGTTTCCTTAATTTATTGTGAATATAATTTCATGACAGAAACACATATATAGAACGCAACAGCCACATTTGTTTGACGGGATTAATTATTAGGGATCGAATGAATACATATACTATTATCTTTGGTCATCTCGAATATATAGTTATATATATATATATATCAAGCTCTCATATTCTGTCAAATAAATGGATCTAATAAAGGTACTAAAAAATATATTAAAGAACTTAGATGATACTATATATATATTCATCTCGATCTAAAAAGTACTACTAGTAAGTAATGGAGTATTATATTTTTTTCATCTAAAAGTATTTGATCAGCAAACTTTCTAATCTTTACGTCGCTATTTAATTAATTAATTACTATACTGTGGGTGTGATTGTGTTTCCCATTTTCAGTAGGACACGGAAAACCAAATTGTAAGTTTAACGAAATCATTTCCATAAGTCAAGCTTGAATTAGAGAAGTGATCAATGGCCCCTTTTTGACTAGAGAGAGAGAGAGAGAGAGAGAGAGAGAGAGAGAGAGAGAGAGAGAGAGAGAGAGAATTGGGAATGACGAAACTCCAGACGCAAGTATGATCATGATCACTTTGTGTGAATCAACGACAAGGCAAAAAAAAGGAAGCTAGCTCCTGCCTCCTCAACGAAAATGTGTAGTAAGTAAATTTTAGGAAATTTCCATGAGCCATGTGGGAACAGAATAACGTGTTTGCTGCTTTCGCATTGTTCCCTCCCGCAGTCGTCCAAATCTGATAAAGTAAAAGTTTTAGGATTCCCACTTGGGTAGGTGCCCCAACTGTGGAAAATAAGAACCCACTCACTATTACACAGAGAGAGAGAGAGAGAGAGAGAGAGAGAGAGAGAGAGAGAGAGAGAGAGTAATTTGGGTCTTGATTTCTATACAGTTATGTATGTATAATTATGTTGAGTCGGTCTTTATGGTAAAGTGGGTCAATTTGCAGGAATCCTTGAATCTAAAAGCTTCCTATACACGTTAGTACTCAAATTCCAAGATATATTAACCGCAAGATTGCATGGATAATGGCTCTTGCGTCATATCAAACTTACACCACGGATTCGAAAACTTGGAATTCCTCCTTTGATGTGGTCGCCACTGTTTAATTATAGTTCTCATGTAGCACAGTCACGTGGTACTCCGGTCCGATACATTTCAACACCGCACATATATTCTCTTAAAATTCACGACTAAGCATATAAATCCCGCATAGATGAGCGGTGCTAGAATGATACGCGCTAGTACCGCCTGTTTGTATATGAAAACAAGCGCTTCTACAACTCACCAAAAATAAACATTATTAAAACTCCCCGAAGGAATTGTTTGGTAACTTCCTCTAAAAGAGGCAAAAAAAACAATAGAGAAATAGTAGAGAGTATAGACCACGTCTTAATTTGTTTACCCATTCAGTTTACCAGCACACCTGGTGAACTGCCGGGGCAAACAAATGCGGCAGTTGATTGTCCAATTAACTAATCAATAACTACATTCACAATACGAGAGTTCGTGGCATACGCGATGCGTGTGCAAATTAATTAGAAGGAAAAAAAATATTTGGAAGGAGCTAAATAAGTTTATTGATTAGGAGGTACAAAGATATTTAATAGTCCAAATAATTTTTACCATTCAAATAAAATCATTAGATCAAAAAATAAGTAACATAGCTACTGTTGCACTTCAAGAATTTTAACTCATCAAAATTTCCGACAAACATGTACATGTAATGATTTAACTATGAATTGCTATTGTTACACTTCACAAGCAAATCAACATTCAAGAAACTGAAAGTACGAAGAAAAATAAAAGAAGAAAGATGATTCTAGTGGTAATTATTTCTCACTGTGTCTTCTTAATCTGTTCGTTTTCTTGGCCTCGAGTTGAAGCAGTTATATGTCAAATGCATACACTTTTTTTTTTGCCAGACGATATACGTTAGTGGGGTGTTAGTATGTTAATCAACGGGGGTTCAGAAGCTATCCATAGCCCTGAATCTCAAAGCTGCTCCCCGTGGGACTCGATCATTAGTGATCACCACTGGCGAGAGAAGTGAACATTCCACCTGTGCTAGCGCGCGTGGAAGTTCATGCATACATGTACATATTAGCAAGACTGGGATTTGATGATTGTGGGAAGATGGTGGACGGTTAACTCCTAGTCCCTTGAAAAGTGGAAGCACAAAATATAATGTGTGGAACCCACGTGTATATGAGAGAGGTGTGGTTGGGGTGTGACAAATTGATGTGTCCCTAACATCTCTCACAAAATATAATTCAAATCTGGGTCATATCTAATTACTAACCTACCCAAAGAAGTTACGGGCTCAAACACAATTGAAGCATGTCAATCTTAAGAGTGTTTGAGGGACAATTTTGGAATGAAAAAATTGGGAGACACCAAACTGATCGATTTATATATTAGAATAGATAGATAGATTATTAGAAATTGAAAATCAAAAATGGCAGAAAATTTGATAAAATGAAAACCATGCCTTATTATTTCCAGAGAACATAGCAGAGAAGGCAACATTTAACGCTAACAATTGGAAAACAACTGATTAAATATTTATTCCTCTACCCATAAGTTAATTAATTCATGGAAATTGTTTGTTGAAGGTTTTTGAATCTGGCTTATTAAAACAAAAAGGCACTACCAATTCAGTATATCATTCTAAATTTTTAAATCTTAAAATAACCCACATCACAATCTTCAAAGCACGGTAAAAAAAAATAAAAAAATTGAAGTGCATTTACAAGAAAGCAAAGAAATTAGATATTAATTAAGCAAGAAAGCAAAGCGAAACAAATGCTGTGCAAACCAAACGGTCCCTTAACCTTTTTCCCTTTTACCTTTGGGGACACAAATCGGTCCAAGCCCACCCTAATTTATTCGGGATAAATAACGTAGGCCTTTTAGATTATAGCAAATTTAAAATTGGAATGAGCTTCAAAAGAGTACAGGTGAGGGCTGGCACCGTTGGAAAGTTATACGTACTTACTATATCAAAGGGAAGGTCTGGGGCTCGAGTCTATAGAGAGACGTTGAATCCATTTTGGTTGTTAACCTACTAATTTCTCTCCAAGCTCCAACTGATGCATATACCATAGATTAAGAACCAATACCGATCGAATATTAATACGACAAGTCAATAACTATGAAAAATGTGACGTAATTTTAAAAGAAAATAGGATGCATATGCGGCTATGAATATGTTATATAGTAGTAAAAAGCTAGCACTTGTCCGTGCTTAAGAGCACTCTCTCAACAATAATTTTATCTTAACATAATGTGCGTATAACATTTAACAACATTAAAACTGCAACGATCATGAATCCATGATGATGTATGCAGAGCCGGCCCTGACCTAAAGCGAGTGTTGTGGCCGCTTTAGGCCTCCAAAAAATTCTAAATTGTAAGGGCCCCTCCTACTTTTTTTTATCCTTTATTATAGTCCAACAAAAGATGCCATAATTTTAATTTTTGCTTTAAACCTCCGAAAAATCAAGGCCGGCTCTGGATGTATGTGAAGCAACAATTAATTTTTGTTCGTACATGTAAGAAGCCAGGGACAGAGAGGATAACCATTTTTTTTTGGCTCATGAATGAAAGAAACCAATACAGAGGACCCAAGAGGGCAGAGAGGCACACCTTGTTTTGGTGTTTTGAGCCTCAACTTTTTGGAACTTAACAAATACTAACAAAGCTTGGCTTGAATAATGAACTCTCTCTCTCTCTCTCAATGATTCTCCATATTTGACATTCTCTCTCTCTCTCTCTCTCTCTCTCTTAATGATTCTCCACATTTGACGTTTGTATGTTGTAGTGGGGTGGGTTCACCACCTCTTGTGACTTGTGAGTCTCAAGACCGAAGTAGGTTCATATCATAAAGCTATGGTCAGCCATCGCGTAGAGCCCATAGCTATGCCGCGAGACTGTTACTGGCCCAATTTCCCCAGCACAATCCACAAGCCATTGCTATCACAGAATAAACCGCCAGTTTTCAACAACTTACACCCCCTTTTGCGCACGGGGTTTAACGTGCTCTTTCCCAAGGTACAAGGTAACGACCTTCGAGTTCTCTTTAGTGCAACAAATTAATTAACGGTCTTGCTATTGTTAGCCCACTGGGCTGACAATAAACACATTAGAAGATAAAGAAAATACGTATTCCTGTGTACTTTATACACCCTATAATACACATTAACATACTTATTATTGTCAGCCCATTGGGCTGATTTTAGAATTTTTCATTAATTAAACTCACGACCGTGTAGTTAGTTTCCCGACACTCGAAACCGTGTGAAATCCAGCAGCAATGTACACACACACTTTTTTTAATCCCGGTTCGGTCACGGTTTTTGATTTCTTAGAATTTCAAAACCGGTTTGGTTCCCAGTTCCAGTGGCTAAGAAGCCGGACCGGACTTAACGGGATAGGAAATATATATACCTACATGTTTTTCCCGTTTCACAGCCCAGTCCAATTTCATTTCAAACCCTAACTGATGAAGCAGTTTCCCGCGCGCACAGCCACTGACCTGCAAGACAAAGGTTAACTATGGCACCGGCGTTGGTTT
>JAOTQK010000001.1:25264973-25277748 GCA_025642025.1 Rhododendron ferrugineum
AATTTTCTTTTCACTTGATGTTCTCATATATTTTTTTGAAATCTAAACGAGTGATTAATCTAAAAACAATTGATAAGATATTTCTAAATAAAGAGAGACTTAGCCAAAAAATTCTCATATTTACATTTTTTAGCTCAAGGATAAGACTTTTTGCAATTAAACACAATGACAAATGTGCCTAAAACCCTAAGGTAGTTTATGAAAGTGCCTAAAATCCTAGGGTACCCTATATATAAAAGTGCCTAAACTACTAAAATCCTATAATAGGAAAGTGAACCTTATAACCCTATGAAAGCACCTAAAAAACTCAAAAAGTTGAAGGACATTCGCTGAAAATTATTTTACGAGCGTCCTTCCACCGAATGAAAACTATCATTTTTGTATTTAATTTATCGTTCTTATGGCTAATTTTCTAATATATATATATAAACAATTGACGACAAATTAAACAAACGAAAAATCACGAGACGTCAACACGGCCTGCCTGGTACTTCATGACATGAGAGCAAACAGCAAAGCTCTCCGCTCCGCTATCTAAATTTAGCCCAAACCTCACCCTTCCCTCTCCTCCGGATCACGAAGAGAGAGAAAACAAGTTTCCAATGATCCACTCACATCGGAGCTACACGCAGAGAGAGCCATCATCATCATCATCATCATCGATCTGAACAAAAAATCAACAAAATTTCCACCATTGCCGTCGAATTTTTTCATGTCTCGAAAACCAAACTATGAATTTCAAGAATGGTGGAACAAACAGCGAGAAAACAACAACAGCAGCAGCAGCAGCAGCAACAGCAATCACCACCACGACCTCTTCTTGCCCGACCACAGCAACGACAGCAGCTTCTTAACGGTCGAGATCCGCGGCGCCGCCGCCGACGACCGGACGGTCGAGAAGGACCGATCGCGCTCCGCCCGCCAAATCTCCTGGCTCTGCCTGCTCCGGTTCCAGCAAATCAAAAACTCCTTCGCTTACGTCACCAATGCCTCCCTGTCGTTGCTCAGAACCGCCCGCCGCCGCGTGTCCGCCCCGAGCTCGGCGTCGCGGCGGTCGGAGTCGAAAATGTACCGCGCGATCAAGGCGTTTCTGGTAGTTTTGCTGGTCCTGCTGGCGTTCGAGCTGGTGGCGTACTTCAAAGGCTGGCATTTTAGTCCGCCTACGGTTAGGTCGGATTTCGTCGTGGTTGTTTACGCGAATTGGATTGATGTTAGGGCGAGGTACTTGGCGCCGGCGCTGCAGGGCTTGACGAGCGTGTGTGTGTTTTTGTTCTTGGTTCAGTCGGTGGATCGGGTGGTGTTGGTGCTGGGGTGTGCTTGGATTAAGCTTCGGAGGTTGAAGCCCGTGGCGGTGATGGAGTATCCGGGGGAGGAGGAGGAGAGGGATGATGTGAAATCGGAGGAGTATCCGATGGTGTTGGTGCAAATCCCTATGTGCAATGAGAGGGAGGTAAGAAGATGTAGGTTCCGAATCCCTACTTGCGCAACTTTGTTCGCTACTGTTTTTTGAGCTCCAATTACTCGTAGGCAATTTTTTTCTCAAACGTATTAAAGGATTCATTTAGCATGACGAACTCTAATGGACGGACTCAAATATAAGCACAAGTTTGAGTAAAAGCTTCATTACTGGTATAGTTGTGAATTTTGGTGAGCAAAACAAGCCTCAAAAGGTTTGAGTTAAAGTCGGAATCTTCCTTGACTCGGTTGATAATTTGAGTAAAACCCAATTTGATAGTATGAGTTTGAGTGAAGGACTGGAGTGATTTTGGAGGTGTTTTACTCAAAATTTGGTTCTTAGTCAGTTGAAAGGGTAAGGGTCGGAGATGCTCTCATTCCAATGAACAAACTCAAGAATTGTCAAGTGGGAATAGATGGTAGAGATAGTGAATTTAGATAGAATGTGACAAGGGTCATGCTTGGATTGGATAGGATTGAGTAAATAAAAAGGGTCTCCCTTGATTTTGGTATGAGCTTGAGTAAAAGTTCATTTTGGCATAAGTTTGCGTAAATGATTGGAGATGAATTTAAGTGTTTTTTCCTCAAATTTTGAGTTTCAGTCAAGAATAAGGTAAAAGCTGGAGATGCTCTTAGTCCCATTAAGTAAATGTTGCTTCAAATTTTGAAACTTGTCATTCATTGTGTGTTTTGATTAAAATCATTTGATAATATGGGAAGTTTTGAACAAGGCGAGTTTGGAAGATCTTTAGTTTAAATTGTGATTGAATGCCGTAGTCATTTATAGTGGGCCTATTTGCTAAGTCACCAGAGAAATTTAAAAAAATGTGGAATTACTAGAACCACTGTGCCCAAGTAGGGCAGTTTTTTCCTAATAAAACTGCGCTCTTAAATGTGTTGATGAGACTTGAGATTGAAATTGGGATACTATAAGATGACCATAGATGAGTACTTGGGATGCAACATCAGAAAATTTAATCACTTGGCTGAACTTCAATCATTTAGTATGCCAAGACCCATGGAAGTTCAAATGGTTGCTTTGGAACTCAAATTTCTTAGTGCTTAATTCAGGGGCGGAGGCACACGGGTACAAGGGAGGGCGGCCGACCCCACTGGCTGCCAAATTTTCGTAGGGATAGGTATAATTTTTACCCCATTTTTACCAATTTGACCCCAAATTTTCATAGGAATAGGTATAATTTAGCTATTTTGACCCCACAAAAAATCTCTAAATTGCCCCAACTTGTTTTAAGTGCATATGAATCTAATTTTTGACCCCACTAACCAAAATTCCTGGCTCCGCCCCCCGGTGCTTATGGGAGTTCAGATTGAGTAACCAACCTGTTGAATACATGTTTCCATTTGGTAGAAGTTCATCATTTTATCTGTGCAAAGGTCTTATACTCTCTTTGTGCATGGGCGTTCTTACAAAAGCAAGAGGATTTGTGGGTCTTATTCCAAGACACCAACTCTTGTGCATGACTGGGGCCTGATGTACATCACGTTCTATATGTTTCTGGATAATGAACAAAAGTTTGTAGTCTCAAACATTTAGTTGGCATTTTTATTGGGCTCCTGCCTATGTAGGTTGATCTTGGTTCAGGATTTCTAGTGGATTCGTTTGGTAAAAGTTATACTCCTACTACTTTTGTTTCCGCAATATTAAACACTAGGGTAATCTATTTGCTTGCATTGGATGTATTAAGTTACAAACGCTTGTTTATCCAGCCAGCTGTTTTCTCATTGAGCCAATATCTTGTTTCTTGGAATGGGATCGAAAATGGTGAGTTGGTTTGCTTTTCTTCTTCACTCGCGACGCTTGTAAGGGCAACCCTCTCTTAGTTTTCCCCCCATTATGCATGGTTAAACGTCCACAAGCAGGTGTGCCATGTTAATCTCTCCGCAACAATGAAAAGACATTCACAAAGCGTGTTCAGTTTATTGTCAACTGATTGATTTTTTCGTAATCTAAAATCTTTACACATTTTGGATGATGATGGATCTTAAGCATTCTCTATAAATGTAATGGACATAATGGTGATTTATGAAACACGGCGATAAAAATAACAAAGATTATCTGCTCTAAACCAATTGGCGGTGGTAGTGAGGTTGCATATTGTTGCTCCTTTGTTGGAAGCTCAGTATTATGGCCCATCTATATGTGTTGTTGCATTGTAGAGGAACATAGGTGCGGAATTAGTTGTCTAATGTACTATTCTGTCCTGGAATCCTTCGGGATTATCATCAATAACATGGACATTTATTATGTTTCCTTCTCGACTTTCATATTGCCTTGTTCTCTTTGCTTTTCAAAAAGCATTTTTCAAAAAATTCCCCCTAGATTCTCCCTACTTCCAACATTTCTCTCTCTATCTCTCTTCAATTATTACCCCTACTATTTTTCAAAAAAAATTTCAAAACACAAACCAAACACAGCATAGTGTTTCATATTATGTTTCATTCTTCTCTTTCTTCCTGTAGTCTTTCTTTCTCTCTCTCTGGCAACTTTCATTTTCTCTCAATACGGATATGAATTTCTTTTTCAACCATACTAAGTAGATGTATTGCGGTGGCCTACAGGTCTACCACCAATCGATTGCATCAGTGTGTGTTCAGGACTGGCCAAGGGAGAGAATGCTTGTACAAGTTTTGGATGATTCTGATGACTTGGATGTTCAAGACCTCATCAATGCAGAAGTGCAGAAATGGCAACAAAGGGGTGTGCGCATTCTATATAGACATCGTCTTATCCGGACGGGCTATAAGGCAGGGAATCTTAAATCTGCAATGAATTGTGATTATGTCAAAGATTACGAGTTTGTGGCAATCTTTGATGCTGATTTTCAACCAGCACCTGATTTCTTGAAGAAGACTGTTCCGTATTTCAAGGTAAATTTACCAATGGAGGGATCTGGGGGCTCTGGGGGCTTGAGCAGGTTTTTACAAACAAGATTTTGGCAAAAAATGCTCATAATTACTCGAATACACTCTTTGTTACTACAGAAATCATGAATCCACTTATGATGTGGACAACAACATAACAATGTTGTAGTTGTTTGTCAGTTATCCAATCCATTGCTGATAAAGCCCGTTTAGCTGGTTTATGCTTTTATCGAAAGTCTTTTGGAACTAGTGCTAACCGAGTGTAAAACAATGGAGTTTGTGCTATTTATGTTCAAGACAGATATTCTTGCAATCATAAATCAAACCTCTTCTTAGTTCGAGGATAGAACTATATTATGACCATAATTAAATGGTGGTTTCCTTGGTCCTTTGTAACTTGTTCGATAGAGTAACACGACATCTAGTGTCCAACTAATTCAAACTTGTGATGATTCCAAATTTTGTGTTTCATGGAAGCTAAGTTAATGTGGATCTCTATTATTACTTTTCTTACCATTGTTTCCAGTTTCCACACTGATTTTCTCTCCCTTGAACGTGTCTTATGCTTTCCTTCAACTAGTGAAACCTTTCGTGGATTTCTCCATGTACATACACATTGCATAAAGTTTTGCTCGCTTATGCTGATTTGAAACCTTGGATCTTCA
This sequence comes from Rhododendron ferrugineum, assembly GCA_025642025.1. Classification (NCBI taxonomy): domain Eukaryota; kingdom Viridiplantae; phylum Streptophyta; class Magnoliopsida; order Ericales; family Ericaceae; genus Rhododendron; species Rhododendron ferrugineum. The sequence continues at coordinate 25,269,977 of JAOTQK010000001.1, forward strand.
AGTTCAAGAAGGGGAATTTGTTAGTCGTCTTCTATTTCTAAATTGGTTTCCGTATCTTTGAAGGGGCATGATGATCTAGCATTGGTCCAAGCAAGGTGGACCTTTGTCAACAAGGATGAGAACTTGCTCACAAGATTACAGTACATAAATTTGTCATTCCACTTTGAGGTTGAACAACAAGTCAATGGAGTGTTCATAAACTTTTTTGGTTTTAATGGAACCGCTGGTGTATGGAGGATAAAGGCTCTTGAGGAATGTGGTGGCTGGTTGGAACGAACTACAGTTGAGGACATGGATATTGCTGTTCGTGCTCACCTTTGTGGATGGAAGTTTATATATCTGAACGATGTTCAGGTTTGTTATACATAAACATTTCGAGATTTTCTTCACTAGAGGTTGGATGGTTTTCTGGTGTTTACCTTTGTCTGTTATGCAGTGCCTTTGTGAATTGCCAGAGTCCTACGAAGCATACAAGAAGCAGCAATACCGCTGGCATTCAGGTCCAATGCAACTGTTCCGCTTGTGTTTCATGGACGTTATCCGTTCAAAGGTTTGGAAATTTAATATGAAAAATACGTTATCCATAAATCTTATTGAAGTTATTAGCAAGTATGATAATATTTCTCGAAACCTTCCTGCGTAAAAAACCTCCAGTATAATCTAATTCCGAAGGATTTGAGCGCACAAACATTTTATATTATAGAACAAGATCTCAAAGAGCTCCTAAAAATAAGCAACCAATTGGTTGAAACATAATATGCATCATGTAAGTGATTATCGTGCAACTGCTAAATGTTGACTTCATGTTACATTCCAGGTGAGTTGGGCCAAGAAAGCAAATTTGATATTTCTATTCTTCCTCCTCCGGAAGCTTATCCTGCCTTTCTATTCATTCACTCTGTTCTGCATTATTCTTCCTCTGAGCATGTTTCTACCGGAAGCCCAGTTACCCGCATGGGTAGTTTGTTATGTCCCTGGAATCATGTCCGTCTTAAATATCCTTCCCGCACCACGGTCATTCCCGTTCATCGTTCCCTTCCTCCTATTTGAGAACACAATGTCCGTGACAAAATTCAATGCCATGATATCCGGACTATTTAAATTCGGAAGCTCTTATGAGTGGGTAGTTACAAAGAAATTAGGCAGATCGTCAGAAGCGGACCTTATTGCCATCATGGAAAACGAGTCTGAACCTCTTGTGGAAAATCCCAGTCATAGAAGATCCTCATCAGAATCAGGTATTGCCGAGCTTACTAAGTTAGAGATGAATAGGAAATCTGGGAAGAATAGAAGAAATCTTCTTTACAGAAAGGAACTTGCTCTTGCGTTTATTTTGTTGAGTGCAGCGGTAAGAAGCTTGTTATCTGCTCAGGGGATTCACTTCTACTTCCTATTGTTTCAAGGGGTCACTTTCCTAGTTGTTGGCCTCGATTTGATTGGAGAGCAGGTGAGTTGAAGGTTTTAGGTTATTTCTTCTCGATTCACACGAAATGGAAAATCACATTGACCGGTTATCGGCTTCCATTTGAAGCGATTCATATAGTTGGGAAATGTGGATGATCATATGTGTAGTCTATTTATGCACTTTGGGGAAAGAATGACCATATCGTATTCTGGTGCCAAATCGCGTGAACTCGGAATTGATGTAAATTAGTCCTAAATTGGGTAGGAATGGGGGGAGGATGTAGAAGTATTCTTTGCTGTTAGGGCCTGTTTTTTTGTTGTTAAAATGTAGTGCCACTGTATTCATCTAGCTGCCTAGTATGGAGCAGGCATTTTTAGGTTTTTGTAATTTGGGTCATTCTCTATTTTTGTTGCCAAACAACAGATTATGTAAGGTTACATGTATTTTCATTGAATTAGTGTTGGAAATTATTTTTTTGAAGTGGGAAATTGTTTTAACTAGTGTTTGCTGCACCTATCAACTCAACAAAATTGTTTTTGAAACTTCCAATTTGAGCAGCAGCACCAGCTGCACCCTTGCCTTTCTAGTCTAGACTCAATTTTGAACTTGAAGAGGCCAAACTAGATGAAAGAAAATTCGGTAAATCAAGCTTATCTAAATTCTACTCCTTCTATTTCATTTCATGATTGTTTAACTAACTATTGTTTCTTCCAATCGAAAATTCGATGAACTAAATTTTTGGTGTATTTTGATGCTCTCGACGAGTTTAAATTTTTGGTGTATTTTGATGCTCTCGACGAGTTTAAAAAAATGAACGATTTCGATTGTTAAAGAAGATCCAAGAAAGACCCAAATTAACTAGTCTTGGACACGACTGTCCTTTTGAATTACTCGAATATGCGAACCTGTGGTTTGCCAAATCATTCTAAGAGCCCCCCTGCTCAAATTAAGTAGAAACACGAACTGAACGCTAAGGATCGGAAGAAGCCCGTGTCAAAGGTGAGAGTTGACACATTACCAAAACACATACCAAATGTACTCGGAAGCAACAGACACATCTTCATGCAAACAAGAATACGAGTGTCCGAAAACAAGGACGCCGGTGCTTATTCATCGATGCACACTTCATTCAAATCGGTGGCAGCCAACTGTAAGAGACGAATTACGTATCCATTGATGAAACCATAACCCAAACTTTCAAAAGTAGTTTATGCATTCTCATCAAAAAGTCAAGGTCTTACAAGAGCCAACACATCCCTATTACAGAAATGCATTATAAGCTCTATTTTCTGCCGGACACCAACCAGTTCTATAAAATGAAGAAAAACACTTAGAAAACATCACGGAACCAGAGTGTTCTACATCATCTCATCATGTACCAGTCCATTTTGATCTCCATTTATGCTTTGCTATCAATGGTCATGGGTTCTCCTTCCTTGGTAGCTCCTTTCTGCAAGTCAGAAACACGCAATCAGAACACAACCCTTCTAATGGTTTGAATTCATTTCCTTTTTTGCGATAAGTATATCCATTTCTATGTAACCCTAGGACTTACATTGGTCTCAACTGGCTCCAACTTGTTCAGCTTGGCAAACATGTTGCCATAAAACTTGGCCTCCTTTTTATTAAATTCCTTCATCTTCTCCTTCAATGTCTTGTATTCCAATTTCACATCCCTGGTCACAACCAGCAAACAAAAACTCAATAAAAACACTCGCACCACACAAACCAATTGTCACAGAAAATCAGAATCAAAATATTTCGAAATCAAACAAATAGCAGAATCAGGGGACATACCTGTTGTCGGGGTCAATTTCAAGGGCTTTCTTGATATCAAACTCGGCCAAATCCAGATCGGCTAAGTTGATATAGGCTTGAGCCCTCCTATAAAGTGCCTTGACATTCTTACTCTCTAGTTCCAACACCTGCATATAAATATTCCTTGTCAATCCAGCAGAGCTGGCTAAGGCAAGGGGACCACTAAAATCTAGGGGTAAGAGAAAGGACAAACTTGTGTTTGTTCCATACCTTTGTGCATAGTTTTTCTGCCTGCTTGTATTCCTTTAACTTTAGCTTACAAGCTGCATTGTTGAGATTACAAGTAACCTTCAATGCTTTGGCCGCCTTCTTTTCTTCCTCACCAAAGGAAGTATCATACTCAATGTACTTCACAGCCTGCACAAAAAGGGGAGTTAAGCATCACACTGGGTAGTACAAAAAGATTAGACAAATTTCAGTCACAGAATTTTATTCCTCTGCTCACCTTCTCATATCTCTTCGAGGCTCTAGTATATTTACCTGCCTTGAACAATGCATTTCCTTCTTCCTTCTTCTTGCCAGCACCTTCAATTTTCTCCTCAGTGTTCATATCCCAAGATTCCTTCTCCTGAAGGCCAATAGAATTTTAATGAAGTCCTCAAATATCGCCCACATACCAAACACCACACTGTACAAAGAAACCAGAAGGCCATGCAAATCAACTAACCTTGTCGAAGGAGACAAGCTCGACTTCATAGTAAAGAGTCGAGTTCGGAGGAGCCACAGCTAGTTCCTGCTTTGACTCGGAGGATCCAAAGCCATATTCTGGTGCAATGATCAGCAATGCTACCTCTCCCTTCTTCATTTTCATCACAGCTTTGTCAAGGCCCTCAATGACTTGCTCTGCTTAGGTTATGGAAATCTCTCAGATTTATTATCCAAAGAAACAACAATTGCACTACACCAAAACCAAGGGTCAGATAAGTAATACTACCTTCATCTGTTTTGAACTCAAACAGCTCCTCGTCATTGTCATGACCTTTCTTGAGGAAGATGGTACCATCTTGCAACTTACCAGTTATTTTCACTGCAAAATGCAGACGAATGGTCACACAAGGGGTAAAAACGAATATCTCAATTTTGTGGATCCCAATATATATTGAGGACAATCAGGCTCACATTTCACTATGGCTCCTTCATTTGGCTTATCATATCCTTCTCCTTCCTTCAACGTCTTCTTAAGAACCTTCTTATCGTCTGTAACTTCTGTCACAGTTTTCCATGACACCAACTCGAGAGTTATTTGCAGAGTCTCATTTGGTGGGACTGCACCTTCATCACCGGATGCTGGCTTGCCCTCCTCCCCAAACCCATCTGCAACCAAATGGAAGGTGTAACTGTAAGAGAGTTCATGACTAAATAAATCATTTCAAGAACCAATTGAAAATTTATCAGCGGGGAAAACCTACATTGTGGCTTCACTGTTAGAAGAACTTTTTCACCTTTCTTCATTGTCTTTACAGCTTTAGCGAGAGCAGGGCAGAAATATCCTGTCCGCGAAATCAATTATACGTCAGAAATTCCCATGTATAATGCCCCAATTTCAATCAATGAACAATATAATCAGAAAAAATCTCAGGACATTCTTACCCTCTTTAACAGTGAACTCGACCCCGTCTGATTTTGCTACCAAGGTCCCATCCTCGAGCTGAGCTTCAAACTTAACTGTAATCAAATGCAAAAGCATGGAGACAAATATTTCAGCTCAAGTTTTCGTAATAAAACCTACAACAGAATCTCAAAAAAGGACTAAGAGGATATTAGTATTTACCAAAAACTTCATCGAGATCCTTGGGGTTCTCCCACTTCTCTCCTTCAGCAAGTATCTTCTTGAATATTCCACCATCCTTGCAAATGTCTTTGACACTGACCCAGGATAGCAATTCTACGTCAAATTGGAGTGTTGCATTTGGGGGAATGGTTGGGGGAGAGCCAGATTCACCATATGCAAGCTCTGGTGGAATAGTGAAAATGGCATTCTCTCCCTTCTTCATTGTTTTAATACCCTGATCCCATCCCTTAATAACTTGCCCTGTCATAGCAAAACAAGAATTCATAAGATGCATTCTAATCCAATGCCGGAGCAATACTAGCACAAAACATCATGTTCGACAATAGCCTGTCATATTCCAACCTTTCAGAGGTCCTTGTTATGTAGAAGAAAAGTAGTCTAAGCAGACGATAACAAAAAGCTAATCTGGCTAATACAAGTAGTGTATTCTTAAAGTTGTTAATGCAGGCTGAGAGTGGAAATGCATACATAATGTCTTCCCAAAAGTTGTTAATGCAGACTAGTGCAAAGACATGCACAATACACTCCATAATGTACATTAAACCCGGTACTTTATACCTGGAGATTATTTTCTTTCTGCCCCCTTATATCTAGGTCCTAGGTCAACTGGATTACTCTGCTCCCTTCTCTCATGGCCATGACCAATGGCTAATCACTCACCCAATACGCACGCTTCTCTTTTATGTGCTTTCCTATTAGAGTTTAATCAATTTACATACATCTTTGGTGCATAACTCTCAATATTGTTAAAAGCAACCAACCTGCCAATATCTCATGGATAAGTTTACCACAATTAGCAATAAAACATGTACCCCGTGCCTAACTAGCAGTAATAATCCCGGGCATTAAATACCCCAGAAACCATTTCCAAAACTTGGGAATTAAATTAATAATGTTTTCTACGCTTCTATGCACATTACCAAATCTGCAACTGCCACGGCAGAAGAAGCAAATAGGCATAATCAATTTCACATTGCAGCTCATATCAAAACAGTCTATTTTTTCTTACTGTTCTTTACCACTTCCCATCATAATTGTAATTTGCATAATGCGATGACACGTGATAAATGTTCTACGTCACTCGATATATATCACCACCCGATCAGATGCTTGTGACTATTTCCATGTTCAGAAATTTGACATGAATCATAACTTCCCACGTACACATTTAAGTAAGATAGGCAAGATCTCACATCAACTTCCTTCTTTCAGATCTAATTAAAGCTCCATTACATTTAAAAAGCCCCTCTTAACAGCCCCTTCAGATTTTGAGAAAAGGTGAGATAAAGAAAGGGGAGAGTTTTCTCACCAATGGTGAGATTCTGTGAGAAAAAGAGGAGGAGCCAATCACAAAATATCATTTTCGTACTTTTCTTTCCATGCCTCACCAAAAAGTGAGTTGGCAGGAAATTTTATTAAATAAGTACACAGCACAAGGAGATTCTTTTCTTCTCATATCAAATCCCACCCTCAATCCAAAGGGCCGTTGTTAAAGAAAGTACACAGTACAAGTGTAACAACACAAACACGCATACACCTACATCAGAAAAATCTATCGAGAAAGATTACGCAACCCTTACCTTGACCAAGAGTGAACTTGAAAGGAGTACCCCTATCCCGACTCGAATCAAACTGAGTCCCATCCAGCAACGTCCCCGTATAATGAACTGTAATCCAATCGAAACAAAATATAAGAAGAAAATCGAAATAATTGAAAGTCAGTGGGTGAATTAACATAACAAGGATTGGTGTTTATTATACCTTCAACTTCATCGCCATTATCAGGAGTGTCCCAGCCTTGACCTTCCTTAAGAAGCTTCTTCTTCAACCCGTCCTTCCCGATCTCCTTCTCCTCGCCGACCTTCTGGATCGGGCTCCCGTCCGGCATGTCGAAGTCGTTCATCCCGTCCATCGCCGGCATATCGAAATCCTCATCCATTCCGACTGGGAAAGAAACCTAGAGAGAGAAACAGCGCCGAATCACGCAATAGCTTGGAGAGAGAGAGAGAGAAAAGCAGCAACCGAATGCGATGGTAGTTCGTCGCGGATGGAGAGGGGGAGGGAAGAGAGGGATTTATATGGTGAGAGAGAGAGTGAGGTCTGGGGGTTCTAGAGGGTTCGGTTTGGAGATGGGAGAAAGGGTTTAGAGCGAGAAGAAGGGAGTGTTTGGATTAGAGGGTCAGGATTGTTCCAGAGAAATCTGGTCACGTGGACGGGTAATTATTTTCATTTAGGAGTTTGTTTTTCGCATTTGTTAGTTTTACGTCAAATTTTTGTTGATTATTTATTCGTCTCGACGACGAGAAGAATCAAAAAATTAGACTTTCTCTTCCAATTTCCGAACATAGTAAAGCACTTATTTTATTTTATTATTTTTTTGTCAAAATTATATACATCAATTATTACGTGACTCAAAAAGTTAATATCGACCACGACGATTTGTTATATATACTCCCTCAACTTTCAACTTTTTTTCCTGATGTGGTGCAACTTGTGGGTTCTCACATAAGTGGAGGCTAGAAGAAAATTAGTGTGTTACTAATAAAAGGGCATTTAAGACCTCGTTTAATAACAGTAATAGATGAATGAGATTTGTAAGAAAATTAGATTAGGATTGAAAGAAGGGAGAATTTTCCACAGGTCCACTATAGCACTTTCTAAACCCCATAAGTCCACTTCAAAATTCTTTAACCCACTAAGTCCACTAACATATTATTAGGGATTAATAGAACCTGGCAAGACCAATATACCCCTGTT
>JAOTQK010000001.1:25289828-25305408 GCA_025642025.1 Rhododendron ferrugineum
CTGCTTATTTTTTAAGAAGGTTTCTGGAACGGAGCCGAAGTTCAAAACCCAACAAACACTTCCCGGAGTTTCACGAGGGACGGGGCTTTAGGAATCAGGCTATAGATAGTTTCTGAATCCCTCATGTGTTAACTCTAACACTCTACTAAGACGGAAGTTAGGAATCAGGCTATAGATAGCTTCTGAATCTCTCATGTGTTAACTCTAACACTCTACTAACCTCCACTTGACAAAAAAAATTACTTACCCTGACAAGAGGAATTAAACAAGTAAAATATTATGATAAATATATTAAGAAAAATTTCTCTAAGTGAAAACTAGAACTTTTTATTTCTTTCAAAATTCAATTTACTATTTTTACGTTGCACTTATTCCGGAGACAAATTCTCCAAATAACAAAAATAAGTGTTTATCCTCCATGTGGTTGCATGTTTGGATTTTATGAACGTTGAACTTTCTAAACCTTGAGACCCCTAGGGCTAGAGGTAGAGCTGTTAGCCGAAACCGGAAAATCAATCAAAACCGAAAAAATCAAACTTGACCGAATTTTTTTAAACCGGTTGAATAATCGGAAAAATAATTTCGAGGTTTTTTTTATGTATTGGGTTCAAAATTGATCTTTTTTTATTCTGCTCAAAAAAAGAGGTTGAATTATGGGTTTTTGGTTGATATTTTGTATGTTGAATTGTAGATTTTTTGATGTGTTGGACCCAAGATATATCCCGTGAATGAAAACCGGACCGAAACCGGTTGAGTCAATCGAAACCGGACCGGATTATCTCAACCGATTCCGGTTTCTAAAAATCTCAAATCCGGATAACCGGTTTCTACCGAAAAATATGCCGAAACCGGTCGAAACCGGACCGGTATCACCCTTATCTAGAGGGCCTGCTGTTAACTTGTCAATCAAATCCAACTGCGGAGCCGGAAGCGGCCTAGAATTAGCCGAAATGCGAGCAAGCTGTCTTGATATTCGGTTATAAGTAAAAAATAATAACAACTCATTTGAATAAAATGAGTAGCTACCTCCTGTCCTGTTAAGATTGCTGTTCCCCAGCTATACGACCAATCAGCTCTCATCTCGTCATCGATTTATCATTTCAATGACGTGGCATCATATCATTGGCCTTCGTTCTCGGCCAGTCTTCTCCTTCGTTCTACTTACAATTTGGCCCAAAATCACACAAAAGGGTGGAATTATTACAGTGATTTGGAAGAGAGAGAGAGAGAGAGCGAGAATGGCGGGGACGAGCTTCAGCTGTGCGTCGAAGGCTACGTCGACATTGATTCTTATTCTGCTGATTATTTCTTCATCAGGTGAATTGATCTCATCATCGTCGTTTGGAATTTTGCGATTGAGCATTTGGTGGATCTGTTCGCGCGCCGTTGTTTATACTCTTCTCTGAGAGATGTTAATTTTGTTACTGATTTGTACCATTACGTTGTTTTTCAGTTTTGGCGAAGAAGTCGAAGGATGTTACTGAGCTACAGATCGGTGTAAAGGTATATTCCTCGCTTTCCTATTTTCTTGTTGCGTATTCGTATGAACTTTTTAAGGTTCTCGTTGCATTTGATCTCGTAGTTTTAATCAAGTTAAATGTGTTCTGTTCTCTCCGGTTGCTTTACTAAGAGTAGAAACTTGGATCTGTGGTAAATTTTTGGTTGGAAGTGTGGAGTTCCATTTGTAGCTGTAAACTCCTACTGTGGATTGGCTTTGAGCTGATTAGTGATAGACTGATCGTGTAGTGTTTTAGAAGTTGAATTTATTGTCCCTGGTCATTCTTGGTGGTTGAATGTTTCATTTGTCCTTGTTTGCAATTGAAAGTTAAGGCTACTGTCGGAATACTTCATTGGCTTGGGGATTCTACATGTTTTGTGGACTAATTATAAGGTTTGAACTGGATTGTTTGTTGTGCGATATACTGTTAGTACTCTAGCAGTGAAGCATTTGCATACAGAGTTCTATAATTATCAAAGTGGGTTTTAGGCCGTTGGTATGTGCGCAATTACCTGTCAAGCTGCAAGAACATGTGCACAATTTTAGTGAGAACTTTCCATCTTGTGAAGTTGTAACTGTGTTAGCTGAAGACATGAACAAGAACAACCATTACGGTGAATTCCTTTTTTTCCTCGTCGGTGCATTGCTGTGGAATTATTGTGAATTCAATGACGCTGAGTTTGCTTGTTTCTTTTCTGTCAGATAGATGACATCCGGATTGTGCAGTTCTTAGCAAATTAACAACTGAATTTCTCTAAACATATGTTCCTTAGATACAATGTGGGGATGAGATTGTAGGATTTTTTTGGTAGATGCTTCAAGTTCCCTGGAAGTCGTTAATAGCTAATTAACAGAAAAGATAAGGGAACTGAGTCGTATAATGCGTTTCTGGTACTAAAAGAGTTAGGATAGATAAGAGTGATCCCGTAGTTGGAGTTCATAAGCCTAAGTTAAGGCGTTAAGCAACAACATGTTATCACGTCTTACAAATTATATCATCTTTTTTATTGACCAGCAACAAGAAGCATGTATGCAATGGATAGGCAATGATGATGAGCAGTATAAATACGAAGTTACCTTTTTGCTAGTTTCCTGTATGCTTCTGCTTACTTGGCTTTTGGATCTTCGTCCTGTTATTGCAGTATAAGCCAGAATCTTGTGACATTCAGGCACATAAAGGTGATAGAATCAAAGTACACTATCGGGTGAGAAAAACCGCAGCTTCTTCTTTCTCTGCCTCTCCTGCTTTTTTCTTCTTTTTCTTGTGAGTTTTTTTGGGGGTGAAATATTTTTATGAGACAGTTGTGTGCTGCAGTCATGTTTAATATCTGTAGATACTAACAATGTCATGGTCAGTTAAGTCATCAAAGCCCTTACTATCTGCAGCTGATCAGCATTTTGATAGATAGACTAGGGCCATGAATTCGAGACTCTCAGCAGTTGAAAGGGATAGAAGTATGCAGTTTCTTTTCCTAGCATTAGAAATTGACATTCTCTTGTGACCTGTTTCAGTTGCCTGCCGAACACCATAAATGTGCACTAGGAAGACTAACTAGTTGGGAGGATGTTCAGTCTTGCTAATATAGCGTCATCTTGTACCTCTACGTGTGAGCCTATTGCTGATGTTGGTCTTCACTTAACTTTGCAGGGAAAACTCACAGATGGGACTGTTTTTGATTCCAGCTTTGAAAGGGGTGACCCAATTGAATTTGAACTGGGTAGCGGTCAGGTCATTAAAGGTATGTGGCAGTTATAACAGCAAACTACTTTTTTTTGTGTGTGTGGAGAAGTCCAGCTATTTCCTTGACACCTGGTAGAAATTCAAAATGAAGTGAGTAGGCTACCATTCACCCTTATTCTGAGACCAATATGAGATAGCCCACTAAGGGAGTTTTTTTTTCCCCTCCCTCATTTTAAATGACACAGAACACCTTCCTTCATATGCTTAAAAATGAAGCCTTGATCAGATAACAAGTGTATAACAGCCCGAAATGGTAGCATAGCAGCATTTGTGGATAGATAAATTATATGGAAAACGTATTGGACGCATGGCTTTGTCTTTAAGCAAATAAGATGTCAGATGCAATGCAAGTTGTTCTTCCTTGCACATCTGCTGCGCAAATGAACTCTTCATCAATTAATACTCTTTGCTACAAATGAACACAGTGGGCATTTCTTGATTCTCGCAACAATAGGTGTTGCATGACACAAGAGTACATGACACATTTCCAGTTTTTGAATTGCCCAGGGAAATCCAGGTTATGTATTCTTTTTTCTTGTAGCATTTTTTGCAACAGCATGAAAATAGAAAGTTTTTGTGGCACACGATCATGAATTCTACGTGACCTAGTTGCAATATCAGATCCCAACAACTGAAGAAATGTTAAGATATATGAGCGGCCTTTGAATTTGAGGTTTAAAATAACACAAGAAAAAGGTTACTGGACATTTCTTTTTGCGTTGTGCAAAGTATTCTGTTAGTAGGATGTGTTTTGTTATAATAATGCGATGAGCTTATGCTCTTGTAGCATCATAGCGGAGCACTTTATAGGCGTATTGGGTATTATACATGTGCTAAGAAACCATAGCATTTCGTGGATTCAACCTTGTGTAAGGAAATGACTAGAGTGAAAACTAAATTGCTCTAAAGAATATAAGCCTTACTCGCAGGATGGGATCAAGGACTGTTGGGGATGTGCGTAGGGGAGAAACGAAAGTTGAAAATACCTGCAAAATATGGTTATGGAGAGCAGGGATCACCGCCCAAAATCCCAGGTAATTCTTGATCACATGTTCTATGTTCCTTGCAGTGCATACCTCTCGTCAGAGTAGGTGTAATGGCATATGTCATAGATGCAGAAAATACAATACTGCCTAAGATTGCCCCATAACCCATGACACCTAATATTTCTTTTCAGGGTTGCCCTTGAACGCATAAGGTCCCCTCCAAAATTTTTTTTCCTTTAGTGTGTTCCTAATTCCTTTGTTGGCCTAGACTACGGCGCACAAAAAATGCTTTGATTTTGTTGGTAAGAAATTTTGCTGGATAACTTGCTTTAATGACGAAGTTCAGGAAAACCACATCCTGATACTCGTAGACTGATTTTGTGGAAGATTCAGAAGAACGTTCCTATTGTGCCTTTTGAGGCTTATTTTAGCATCTCCAACCCATGGCTTCAAATCCTATGTGAAGTAGAAATGGTAACTTTTGGCATCGTCCTTTGATCCAACCCTAATGCCAAATGTGTGTCAAATCCAACGTGGATTTGGCTCCACACCCATTTGCTTCAAATTGACTCATGCCAAATCTATTTTTGGCATTTTGATACTTGGAAATTTGACATCAAGGTTGGAGATGGAAGTTGTCGATGTCAAATTTGGAGATGCCAAAATGCCACATAAGCCTCCAAAACAATTTGAAGTCATGGGTTGGAGATAGTCTTCTGATACTTCTGTTGAAGTGAAAGTGGGGTAATCTTTTCTCATGGAATTCTTAACTTCGGCCCATTAGCGTCTGTCTCTTCTATGAATATAGGCTTCTTGATTTATCTGTAGCCAACATAGTTAGACTTTACTTGCTTTACGGAAAGTCTAGGTCCACCGCATGAAAATGCGGTGATCGTCCACCGCGCGCCTATTGGGGCCCACTCCGGGCCCCATAAAAATACAGAAAAATGTTCATAAATTTTAAAATAATATTTCATGGGACCCTGTAAAAAATCAGCTCCAACCGATATCGGTAGGTATGTTTTTCGGAATTTGTAGGAACGAAACTGTTTAGTTTTGCAGTTTCGTCCTACAAATTCAAAAAACATATCTACCGATATTCGTTGGAGCTGATTTTTTACAGGGTCCCATGAAATATTATTTTAAAATTTATGAATATTTTTCTGTATTTTTTGGGGCCCGGAGTGGGCCCCAATTGACGCGCGGTGGACGGTCACCGCGAAATGCATGCGGTGACCGTAGTCCTGCTCCTTGCTTTATGATGCTGAATAGTAACTAGTGGCTTATATGTTTCTATTTATCCAGTTGAAATCTTGCAGCCTTCGAAATTCATGTGGGCATACTGATTCAAACCAAATTTGTCCATCATAATCTAGCGTTATATTGTTTTCTCTTTTGACTTTCACGTGTTTGACAATATTTTGTTTTGGAAGAATTAAAACATTTCTTTGACCATTCACAGGTGGTGCAACTCTCATCTTTGACACTGAGCTTGTGGCAGTGAATGGGAAAACAGCCGGCGGGAAAATAGACGACGAGCTATAATCAGAGACATCTCTAGTTGAGGTTCGTTTCCCGGTAGCTGAATTTTGTGTGATTCAGTAGATTGGTATGACCTTGGACAATGCCAACTAGATTTCCAGTTTTATGGTGTTCCCTGAGATGTTGGAAATCTATATCTCTAATCATTATACTTTAGACTGGGGATTTTTCTTACGTTCTTGTGCTTTCTGGAGTAGGGCGTAATGAATTTTAATTTAGAGCTTTGAGTTCCTTCCTTCCTTGGGTCTTTAGCTTTTACCCTGTTATGGCTGAAACTGAAAGGCTAGAATAACTGATTGACTTGATATTTTCACTGAAACTTAATTTGTTGGTGGTACAAGTGAGCCATTTGTTGAGCACTCGAGCTATTGAATTTGTCATTTCCCTTGTTGGTGGTACAAGGGAAATTATTTAGTGGTCTTGGGCACCGCCGCATAGTGCCCCAACTTCCTTCTAATACTGGGCTTCACATAAATGTGTTACGAAAAAGGGTGGGCACTACCTGGTGGTGCCCGAGACCACTGAATAATAATACAAGACCGTGTATGTATGTTGTCTCTGTAATAGCACTATTACATGCATTGTATAAGGACCCACATCTCTCACAAAATGCGGATTCCACAGTACCGCGGGGTCTTCCGAGAGGGGTGTGTCCGGCTATTGTTTGTGTATTATTTAGTGGTCTTGGGCACCGCCACATAATGCCCCAACTTCCTTCTAATATCAGGTTTCACATAAATGTGTTACGAAAAAGGGTGGGCACTACCTGGTGGTGCCCGAGACCACTGAATAATGATACAAGACCGTGTATGTATGTTGTCTCTGTAATAGCACTATTACATGCATTGTATAAGGACCCACATCTCTCACAAAATGCGGATTCCACAGTACCGCGGGGTCTTCCGAGAGGGGTGTGTCCAGCTATTGTTTGTGTACTAGAAAGACAAGTATCATAACATGAGTCGTTTATTTTGTGGAATTTGTTGAGAATCTTATTTGCGTTAAAAATCAAATTTATCGAAGATTGATAGCAACGTGATAGAATAATTTGTTTTGCTACTTATTCTTAGCAGCACACTGACTATTTATTTTTAAAAACAAAATTTTGTCCGATCATGTAGCTATTTATATTAGACCAAGTTAATATTTTCTATACATATACGATTATTTCGTTTTAGGGTCTCAAAATCCCTGGGTATAATTTCCAATAAATTTTTTCTATCTATTTCTCTTCACTCATTATCTCTCAAAAACCTTCCTCAAAACGCACACCAAACAAGGCGATCCGATTTTCCAGAGCTGGCCCAAGGTGCACTATAACCTGTCTGCACCAGTGTTCTTCTACGGACTGTATGGAAAGAAAAACACTGAGTTGGGAAAATGCTAAAATAGCCAATCTTTCTCTCTCTTTTTTTTTTCTTTTCCTTTTTTCCTTTTCCATAAGTATCAAACAAGGCGACTCAAATCCTCTCCCCATTTCTCTCTCTCAATATCTTCCAAACATTTCAACTTGAGGACGACACCTCACTAATGAGGCCATCCAACGGTTGCAAACATTTCCAGTGCAACGGCATCGTTTTCCTGAGAACGTCAACTTGACGGGAACACTTCTCCCGTTTCCATTTTTTAAAGTTAACCCAAATCTCAACTCTCTCTCTGATTCATCGACGGAAAATTCAGCCGGCGGTTCGATGAAGAAGATGATCGGCCGATCCATAACCAGAGCGCCTCTAATTGTGTCCGTTCTGAGGGAGTATTGTCTGAGTATTTTCCTTTTGTTTCCTCTGATAAGTTCTTACCTGTGTCAAAGAAAACCCTAATTCTCTCTCTCTGGCTACAAATTGCAGAAGCAAAGTATTACATCAGGAAATGATACAAAACAACAATTTTCTTAGTTCATATCAATTATTGATCATTATTGATTCATGTAACAATAATTTTGTCTTTAATTTCTTCAAGTAAACAGAGTGCAAATCCTTTCTACCAATCTACTCCCATTGTTTTTTCATTTTCGATTTCAAAGTCTGGCTTAGTGTAGAAAAATCCCACCACATTTGGAATCTCAAAACGTCAAACAACCCCATACAATACAGGGAGTAGAAACTAGAGCATTCAAAGTTTTTTGAATGTTTACAGTAATCAAACGCCATTAAACTCGAAAGCTCTCTCTTCATATCTCTCTAAAAACAATTTCTTTTAAATCCCAGAAGAGTAGTTGGGTTTGGGGAGGTGGTATGAACAGTGTTTTATTGAGATTGGGGGTGTGAAATAGGTTGGTCCTGCCGCCATGGTGGTGCTGAGAGAGAGAGAGAGAGAGAGAGACGTAATTGACTCAAAAAGCAAATAAGGGAAACAAAAGATACAGAAACAGAGCTTCCACCCCGTTAGTTGTCGTTTTCCTCAAAAAGTTAATAGCCCTCTTGAAAAGTTGGGAATGGCAACGTGGCTAAGTTTTTACCGTTGGATGGCCTCATTAGTGAGGTGTCGTCCTCAAGTTGAAATGTTTGGAAGATATTGAGAGAGAGAAATGGGGAGAGGATCTGAGTCCCGTTAACTATTCAATCTGCTGCACGTCTCTTTTTTTACCTAGAATGGTTCATATTTTTGCTTGAATACTTTCAAGATTTGATGGACAGGGTCTAATCGATTTTCGCTTTTTCCACCTTGATGGAGTTGCATTCAATGCAACTACCAAGTGGTTGAATCATTAATCAAACAGATTACTACTTGGGATTCTGTAGCAATTAAGGGTATCTATCAATTATCTACCTCTGAATTCTCAAACGGCTATTTTGCAATTTTTTGTACTTTTTCCACTTTTGGCACCTAAATATAGAACTTTCTGGGCCCTCCCCTCCCCCCTTTTCTCTTCGCGGGAGCAGAACAAAGCTGAACTTAACAAAAGCAATCACCAATTACCAACCTCTCATCAAATCACATTTCCCCTTTATTCCTTTGCTTCATTTTCCCAATTCCGTTCAGGACGGGTTAGGCTCCCCTTTCCTACCTTATTATTCTCCATAAAGATCTATCCTAATGTTTTGCACATGTACATGTTCTTCAGTGCGGGACATACGAGATGAACAGTTATTTTGGAATACCCAAAGTCAAGCCACAAAAGAGAAGTTTTGGGAGTGTAAAAGCAACTGGGGATGGTGTTGTGCACCAGCTGCACAAATACTGTATTGTGCAGCATCCGAATCGTCCGTTTAGCAATTCAATAATCCAAATCTTATCTCCACCGTGTATAATATACGAGTAGTTCATTGCCGATATGAGATTTGGACCATGAGATTGCTAAATGGATGGCTTGGATGCCACACAACACACACCATCTCATGATTCGTACTGTACAAGATAGGATATCAACATAATATATATATAGGGTGCAATGTGCAGTTTAACCCTTTCAAGATGAACTCTATTTTTTATTTTGATTCGGTTTTGTCTTCTCTCTCCCTCTTTGCAGGTCATAGGGGCTTCATTCAAAGTAGACCCTTCATCTGCTTTTGTCATAAGAGTTCTTAGGGAGGTGCTTGCTTTTTTCTGATTGACTACAAATTGTGGTTGGTGTTCTAATGCAATCTTGCTGGGTCACGGGGTAGTTCGGTCATCTTTTTATTTGCTTTGGTTTGTAATCTTAATGTTGAAGCTTTGTTAAACTCATGTTCTGTTTCTATGTATATGATGTTCTTATTTTGCCCAAAAAAAAAAAAAGATGGACGAAGGAGATAACAAAATAAATTCACAATGCCAATAGATTACAAAAAGTCTAGGAATACAAACTTTGAACGCAACTGTGTCTCATGCATGGGACGATCTCAAACAAAATTTTAGCAGATTTAAAATTTTTATTTTTTGACATAACTCAATTAATTATCATTTATTGATCTGGCAGAGGTCAAATGAACCGCGACAACAGTGGCATTCCTCGAACGTTAACTCTACTTAAATTAGGGGTGTTTTCGGTAGTAAAAAATTTATGTATTTTTATTTGTGATTGAGAAGTTGTTAGGTGTTTCCGGTAGTAAATAAGTTGTTGATGGGTTTGTGAATAGAGTTACTGCAACAACAAAAAAATTTTGTTGACAATTTTTTTAAAATAAAAACGAGATGGTAAAATACTAAATTTTTTTTAATAAAAATGACTTGAATTTTTAATATTTTTTTGTTAGTAGAAATGAACCTTACCCATCTCACCATCTGATGTGATTCTCTCCTTATTACTTTTTCCAATTCTTTTCCCCTTTACATTTCCTTTGCAAAAAGGCAAGGCTAGAGAGAGAGAGAGGGGGGAGAGAAATTTTTGGTTGTTGGATGGGTATTACGTGGTTGTGCCCATGTAGTGTTCGAGCAGTTCATTCGGGCCGTTCAAAAGTATGATGGACATTGAAATCCTCTCTCATCTCTCACCCCATCCCATCACTCTCTCTTCTCTTTCTCTCTCCAAATCCTAGCAGTCTAAACCGAAATGGACGGCCAGAAAAATTCCTCGAGAGAGAGAGACACACAGACACAGCGTAACTGTGGTCTCCCACTCCCACTCCCACCCCACTGGTGACTGGTCCTTCATCAAATACACTCAAATCTTGAAAACGCCTCTCTCCTACCTTCGTTCCATTTGGTTTTCCCTTCCTTTGTTCAACACGCCTAATCATATTTTCCTCCACAGCCCATTCTTCACTCCATCTCTCTCCACAGTCTACTCGACTCATCCAACACCATTAAAAGACCACTCCATTCCCATAAAAAAAACGTCAAACTCCCACAGTCCACACACCTAACCAAAAGTAAAAGCCAAAACAAAAAACATGGGCTCCCTCCCTCTGCTACTGCTGCTCTCCCTCTCCCTCTCCCTCCTAATTTCTCTCTCCAGTAAGTCTCATTTCCCCTTAAACCCCTAATATTGAAATGGAATTGAATTGAATCCTCTCTAGTCTTAAATTAGATTGGACGGAACAGTTGAAATCTAAATCGCTCGTCGCTACAATCATTGGTTTAGATTCGCTCGGCAATTCTTGCTGGTAGTCAGTGAGTGAATCCGAACCATTGATCCAAACCACTGATTATACTGATGCATGATTCAGTTTCGACTGTCCCATCTTCTACTCCAAAACTTCGACCGGAGAGAATCCAGACCATATCAAGATCTCCCATTTCTGTATCTAAAATATTCACTAACCCATTTCTCTTACTAACCCATTTCGTGCTTCTCTGTATTTACCAGGTGCAGAACTCTCACAGAAGCTCGGCGTCTGCTACGGCCAGCTGGGAAACAACCTCCCTCCGCCGTCAACCTCCCTCCACCTCCTCAAAACCCTCAAGGCGAGCCGCGTCAAACTCTACGACGCAAACCCGCAAATCCTCAACGCCCTCAAAAGCACAGATCTCCAAGTCTCCATCATGGTCCCGAATGAACTCCTCGCGAACATCTCCGCGAACCAAACCCTAGCCGACCAGTGGGTCCGCACCAACGTCTCCCCGTTTTACCCCCAGGTCAAAATCCGGTACCTCCTCGTCGGAAACGAAATCCTCAGCTCCACCGACAACGTTACCCAGCTCAGTTTGGTCCCCGCGATGCGCCGGATCCGATTCTCCTTGAAATCTCTGGGTTTCAAGAAAATCAAAGTGGGCACCCCTCTGGCCATGGACGTGCTCGAGTCCTCGTTCCCGCCTTCCAACGGGACGTTTCGGTCCGAGTTTTCGGGTCCGGTTGTTGAACCCCTGTTGCGGTTTTTGAACCGGACGAAATCGTTCTTTTTCCTGGACGTGTATACGTTTTTCCCGTGGGCGTCCGACCCGGATAATATCAAGCTCGGGTACGCCCTTTTGAAGGCGAAGAATGTGACGTACACGGATCCGGGCACGGGTTTGACCTACCACAATCTGCTCGATCAAATGCTCGATGCGGTTATTTTCGCTATGAAAAGACTCGGGTATCCGGATCTCCGGTTATTCATCGCCGAAACGGGTTGGCCTAACGGCGGAGATATTGACCAGATTGGAGCCAATACTTACAATGCTGCCACTTACAATCGTCACGTGGTGAAGAAACTAACGGCTAAGCCGCCGGTTGGGACACCTGCCCGACCGGGTAAGGTTATACCGGCTTTCTTTTTTGCTTTGTACAATGAGAACCAAAAGAGTGGACCGGGTACCGAGCGTCATTTCGGGCTATTGTACCCGAACGGGTCAAATGTCTACCCGATTGATTTGTCGGGCAAGACGCGGCTTCGGGAGTACGAGCCACTGCCGATACCGTCGAATAACAAACCGTATAAGGGGAAGATATGGTGTGTGGTGGCCAAAGGTGCTAATCTGACGGAGTTGGGCTCGGCATTGGGTTATGCTTGCGGGCAAGGGAATGGAACCTGTGACCCGATCCAACCCGGTGGGAAGTGTTTTAAACCGGATTCATTGGTTTGGCATGCTAGTTATGCGTTTAGCTCGTATTGGTCCCAGACTAGGAAGGTTGGTGGGACTTGTTTCTTCAATGGCCTTGCAGTCCAGACTACCAAAGACCCAAGTGAGTATCAACTACCGACTACTTTTCATTTTCCAAGCAAGTATCAAAAAGAATTAACCCTTTCTACTCAAAATTTTTTTTCCCCCCTTTTGATAACTGGATGTTTGTGCCTGCTTGCGCTTATCTCGACATTTCCGGTTCCTGAAGGTGACGACCAAACATAACTGCCAATAGACCCAAGGTTTGAGATATTTGGCCTCCGTGAAAATGAGACCTGTGACCTCATAAGGAGCACTTATTATTTTCTCACAATCACTTGACCTAACTCCTTGGGGTTAACCCTTTCTACTCATCTTGTTTTCTTTAAGTCATAATTATGTTGTTAATGATCGCGTGTAAATATCACAATGATAGGGTTTTTTTTAATTACCGAATGTCCGGGCGGCCAACTTGCGCTCACGACAACTAATTCCAGAGCCCTGGCAATAATAGGTTTTTTGTCCCAAATAACCTTGTTTATGAGACGATTCGCGGCCATGTGAGAAGGGATAAATTATTTCGGAATGGGATATTTGCCAAGAATAGGATAATTTATATCTGAAAATCCTTATAATATACTCAGAGATTCTGACACACACGGATCGGACAACTTCAGACGCATCTATGTCTGGTCCCGAATTTCCAGCTTCCCTAAAACCACCACGTGCCACTTTCACAGTTTAAAAATTATTGTGGTACTGTCTTATTATCTTGTCTTATTGAACTTCGAGTTTTGTGTTAGTATAGTCGAACGAGAGATCACCCTGAGCATGAATTGATGTGCCAAGTTTGATGCACCACAAGCTAGCAGCTTAAAGAATAAGAATGAAACTAAACGGAACTAGTTTAAAACATCAAGGTCCCGTTTTGCCAAGTACTTATTTTTTGAATTAAAAATAATGTATTGTAGAATAATTTGTCTCATAAAGAGGAAAATATATACTTCAAAAATACAAATCTTAGCGGAACGGGACCTGAAAGGCCCTTGCGCTTTGCCGATTGCATGCATGTTGAATGCTTTTGGACTCTGTGATTCAAAGTATTTTTTTTTCCAGAGCAAAGACTCTATCCATTGTCTCATATTGGAGTAGTTTACAACATCCAAGATAGTAGTATAATACAATTGTGCCCATCACGGATATAATTAGAAAGTTAATGGTGTGATTTGATAATTGTCTGATTTTTCATGTACTTGTTTGTTATTGTAGGTTTTGGGTCCTGCAAATTCCCAAGCATCACACTTATAAGTGCTGGGAAGTAGGTGGGGAGAAGGACAGCCAAGGAATATTAATGGAGGACTTCACTTTAAATAATGTGCTCTACACTTGACCCCCTTTTTTTGAGAGCAAGTCTTACAAACATAGATTTCCAAATGCAGATCCGCGTATAGATATGTGGTGCACGTGATTCTACACGTATTGAATGGTCCCGAACATTTCTATGTCTGGAACTGTGTACAGGCATTTTGTGTCTGAAGCGTTTTTTTTTCTTTAATTCTATCTTTTTAGACTAGTTGAGATTGTATTAGTCCTCGTCGTCGTGTTTTAGGCACTTTTCGAATGAGGAGAGAATAGCCTCAATTTCTTGATTTTGTATTCTTTGAAGTACTACTAAGTACTACTATTATTGTACTTGGGCTAGGTCTCTCTCATCTTTGAAGGAATTCATGAATAACGGCTATAATTTCTTTTGAGCGCGGACAAACGGCTATATTTGGAAAGTCCGGCTTGTCTTTGTTATCTCACAGAAAAGAGCACCCAACGGCTAGATCTATACATGCGGGTCTGCCACTGTCCACTTTCATCAGAATGATTCTTTCTTTTTATACAGCTAGTGGCTGGCAGGTGGGGTTTTTTTTTTTTTTTAACGGTCAAGGGTGTCTCGTTAGCTTATGCATACTTCGATTAAATACCCTCCTTGGTCCGGTCAAAAGCAAACCATTCACGCTGGAACTAGAAAATGCACAATTTTCTTGCGGCATGACAAAAATCGAATCTTGATCAATCGTGTAGAACTCACCAACGACCACCGGACTAACCATTGGGGCTGGCAGGCAGGTGGCTTTACTTTCCTAGTTTTCGACTCTATGTTATGTACTACTACGAATTTTAAGTTTGTGGGAATATAAATATTTCTTCTAATCTTGGCTGACTTCTAGTGAGTTAGGATCCTCCTAATATTTTTGTTGAATGACTGCATATCATATCAAGACTTTAAAGTATATGGTTCTGATTATCAAAATGGGAATGTTGTGATATAAGTCTCATCAGTCTCCTCGCAATATGATCATGAAAGGACAATATGCAGAAATCATCAACTCATGGTCGGCCACTTTAGGAAAAATAGAATTGAAAATTGGAAAATGATTTTCACACTCATTTTTTTTTATTATGACACTCTCTTTCTCTTTTTCGTCTTTTAGTGAAATTTTTGTGTGTATTTTTTTCACTAAAAGACCAGAAAATGAGTGTCATAATCAAAAAGGGAGTGTATAAATCATTTCCCAAATTGGAAAGAAGCTCCAGTCCAAAAAGGTGTCCCCCTTGCAGTTGTACTAGTAGTAGACGACATCATCGCCCTCTTGGCCAGGCAATGGGCCGGATGGACGTTCTTGCGATCAACCTTCGTTAACTTACAAAAAGCCAACTTGGAGAGTTGGTGGTAAAAATTGCGCAAGAAAAAGCTGTTGGCATAGTGCGACTCACAGTCTTCCCTGCTAATCTAACTAATTAACTGCATTACAGCATTAAAGCAATCAGTAAAAATGAATGCAACATTGAAATTATAGTGCTCTAGTACTGTCCAGTTAACGGCCAAAAGGATTGCCATGAGTTAGTGAAGCATTACTAAAACCCAATGAAATATCTCCGTCCAAAAACGAATAACTTTTGAAGGGTTTTTTTATTTATTAAAACTATAGAAAAAATAAATTCTCCTTTTGCATACTTCTGAATTTTGTTATTACTAGCATACCACATCATCTTTCTTGTTCTTGTGAAGCAAAAGAAAAAACATCTTTCTTCTGACTACTCACAATTTGACAATTTAGACTTCCTCTAGGACATACAAATGGTTTATGCCTCGCACTTATTCGAGCTTAGTTGCGCAGAAGGAATGAAAGTATATATGGTCTCCCAGAAATAGTTGAAGTGCGCGTAAACTGACCCAGACACCTTAATTATTGAAAAAAAAAGAACTACAAATAAAGTTTAATATATACGTATACACCAACAAGATGTATTCAACTTCGACATTGTAGGCAATCGTACGTAATGGATTCAACTTATGTGCCAACCTCGTTGGGATGT
>JAOTQK010000001.1:25351009-25375903 GCA_025642025.1 Rhododendron ferrugineum
GAAAGTTAGTTAATTATCCATCCTTTTTTACCATCTCACCATTGGACAGAGGTGAGTTCTATTTTACATTCAACTAACTTTTAACCACTTTTTACATCTAAAATAACTATCCATCCCCATCTAAAATACATCCCCATTGGGGTTGCCCTAAGGTACCCTATCCTATAATAAAAAAATGCACCATAAAATTTTGTGAAAGTACCTAAACCCTAGGGTACCTTAAAATGGACTTGAGACCTTACAAAATTAATAAATGAACTTGTGGGCTTATGAAGTCCACATAATGGACCTAAGACTAATTTTCTAAATTATTTTTTCTTCTCCGTTTCCATTATCAAATACAACCTCTTACAAACATGTGAGCTCCACATACACTACTATGTGTGAACCCCACATATATGTGAGATTAAATAAATTATTGTGTTTGAATCGTTGTGTGAGTAGCATCGTTGTATTACTCCCAAACAGGGCATAATTCTTCTTCCCTCGTAAACTAAACCACCCAGATGCGAGAGACCCCTCAACTGTCATAACTCTGAGAAATCTTCTGTAAAGCCGACGCAATAAATCACGCCCCTTTCAAATTGTATCTTCCCCTGATTCCACCTCCTCCTCTCGCATGTCTTAACCAGCAAGTTATCCCAAAATTCATACCTTACCCTCTCTCTCTCTCTTTCATCAGCAAACCCAAGTCCACTCTTCCTTCTTTAAGTAACATAAACACAGAGAGAGAGAGAGAGAGAGAGAGAGAGAGAGAGAGAGAGAGAAGGGCTCCACGCACATAGAAGCGATCAATCAAGCTAATGGGTGGCGACACTGCATCGTCTGTTGTTTCCTCCTCCGGTACTCTCCCTCTCTTTAACTTTCTCCACGCACCCACACACGCGCGCGTGCGCGCACACACACACAGAGGCACACATATTTCCATATACCTCTTTAAACACACAAAATATGCCCTCATTCCAAATTTTGAACTTGCAGAAGAGGAATCAATGCTGGAGCAAGAATACCCAAATTTTGAACATACTCCAATCGGGTACTTGTTCAATTTGTTTCCGTTTTTCAAGATCGTTTTCTTTATTCTACTTTTTAACGGTCGCATTGTGTTTTTATGAATTAGGAGGAAGGAGGGTTCAAGCCCGAAGGACGGGAACGGTGGTACTTTGGGCGGAGAGGAAAGGGTGGACTTTGGGGTATATGAAGACGTGGGTCGATGCGTATCATCGAATTGTTTCGATGAGAGGAGGAAGCGCGGTGCTTATAGGGATGTTTTGGAAAATTATAATGAATTACGCCATCGGAGCGAGAATTTGGACGCGGCCAAAAGTAAAATCCTGAGGTACTTCGCTAATTAGGTCACTAGGGTTTGTTGTCTCATAATGCTTCTTGTTTTTTTCTTGAGGAATTCTTGGTGTATTTGAATTTATGATGGAGGAGCACTTGGAAATTATTTATAGAACTAAGATCAATGATTGATTTAGTGGTGGATGACTATAAAGAAGGAGCAATAATACAAGAACAGAACAGAGTCAACAGACTAATGGGGCTAGCCTAGATTTTATGGTCATTCGTATGGGAGCAATTTGGAGAGCCTTGCTCAAGTGATCATATTCATTGTTTCCCATATTGGCAAGATTATGTGATGGTAGGGCAATTGTGCGATCCTCCCGGCTCCTGCATGCAAAAGCTTGTATGAAATAGCTATGGAAGGATCCGGTTTACTGGAAAGATTTCATTGTCACCTATGATATCTCTTTTGATTTCAACACGTAACAATTTTAGTTTCAGCACAAGATAGTCAAATGAGTACAAATAGGGTTAATCAATAAAACTTAAAACTGCTCCGGAGATTGCGAATGCAGTAAATACTTCTGGTTATAGTCAAATGAGTACAAATAGGGTTAATCAATAAAACTTAAAACTGCTCCGGAGATTGCGAATGCAGTATATACTTCTGGTTTACCTCAAATTTATGATTGAACTGTTGGATGTATGAATTACGCTGCCACAGTTATAGGACAATGAGTGCACTCCTCTCAAACTCACCAGCCAATTCTCTCCTGCTTCTGTTATTGTCGTATTTTTCTACTCAATTAAAATAGCATTATTGCACAATTATTCCGACAGTCTAAAGCAAATCATATTGCTTCACGTAGACTTTGATGGCTTTGTACTTAATTTTGAATATTTGATGCATTGAGTATTTTGATTTCGTGTTCTCTGGCATTTCTTCATTGAGTCACAGTCCTATCTTACAGGTTGCATTCTTTGGTTATTAATAGTTTTTACTTGAAACATGGTATATTCATGTTTTTTATATGCTGATATTTTGGAAAGAGTTAATTATCTTCTGAATTTATGTTACGTTTGAAGTTTAGGAAATTTTCTGTGTTGAGATTGTAGTTTCGAGGCAAGGCTTATTCGTAGAACTTATTGGGCTCCTAGTCGTGAAAAGACTTCTGGCCTTGAGAAGGAAAAACTAGAAGTTCAGTAAATATAAAAATTGGGTCCTAATAGCAATGGGTGTACGGCTGTGGATTAAAACAAGTGGCTCAGAGTGGGTTCAAGACCGCAGGCCACATATGCGGAAAATAGAAGTTTAATTCAAACTGTGAGCTTTTAAATTACCACATTAGGATAAGTGGTTCTCAGTAGACTGATAATATTATTGCCCAGAATGGAGTTCCTTGTAGAAGTTCAGTAAATATAAAAAGTGGCTCCTAATAGCAATGGGTGTACGGCTGTGGATGAAAACAAGTGGCTCAGAGTGGGTTCAAGACTGCAGGCCACATACGCGGAAAATAGAAGTCTAATTCAAACTGTGAGCTTCTAAATTACCACATTAGAAAAAGTGGTTCTCAGTAGACTGATAATACTATTGCTCAGAATGGAGTTCCTTGTAGCAAGCTGCTGGTCACAAATTATCGTTAATACTCACAATTTATGGTTCCTGAAGGGCGGGCTTGGCGCAACGGTATAGTTGCTCCATTGTGACCTGGAGGTCACGGGTTTGAGTCACGGAAACAGCCTCCCTGCTTGCAAGGGTAAGGCTGTGTACATCAACCATTTCCCAGACCCCGCAATGACGGGAGCCTCGTGCACTGAGTTTGCCCTTTTACTCACAATTCATGGTTCCTAGTAGTAAGGTTGTTGGCTACCATAAACTGTTTTTCGCCCATTCGATCAAAATTATCTAAGGACCTACTCCCTCCGTCCCAAATTGGATGTCAATTTTTGATATCTGTGTCAATTTTAATTCCTTACATCTTTTAATATGGATCTCAAAAAATATGCAATATGGATCTTGTTTGATAGTTCTCGATTAGTTCTATTATACAAAATTTTCAAACTCATGAAAAAATTATAGATTAAAAGATATTAGTGGTGAAAAATGGCACAAATTTCAAAAATTGTCATCCTTTTTGGGACGGAAGGAGTATTATACATATGATGACTTGGTTCTCTATTGCCTACATATGATGACTTGGTTCTCTATTGCCCTATTGTGTTCAAAATATATGCTGCCTCAATTATGATGCCTCAGATGTGATAAAGAGGGAAAAAAATGCAGTCCAAAACTGATGTTACCTCAGATAGTAGTTGGATGAGATTTGTATGATAGACCCAAAATAACATTCTGCCACAATTGCACAAAAGGACCATGTTGGTTTGATGGTCCTACAAATAAATTTGACAAGTCCCTAGAAAAACGTGTCCCTCAACAAATTTGTTAAATTTAAAGTAAGAACAGAACATATGAATGGGGCTGCTGATGTTACCCGGACTGGTGTCGATGCAATTTGGAGAGCATCTTGCTCAAGTGATCATATCATTGCTTCCCCAATGTTGATATGGAGGTTGGAAGCTGTCAATAGTGTTGAGTTCATCATTTTCCCATTACTCTCTTTCATGTAGTGTTCTGGGACATTATGAGTAGCAATGATCGTATATGTCTCTTTCTCCTCTAAAATACATACTACTTTTATCGGTTTCACTAGACAACTTGGTTCATGACTTGTTCATTAACTGCATATCCTCCCTGTGGCCGTGACCAGTTGATGAGGAGTGCATGGGGGTTGTATCTTAGAGCCATTGCATTCCGTTTGGACCTTCATGTGGGAAGGAACATCGACTTTAGGGCAGCGACTGCAGGCCCTGATACTCACAGGCTAATTCTCTCCTACTGTTTATTGGATTTCTCCATTCTTCAATTTTGTAGTCTATTTTGCGAATTATGGTGTTAAGCCTAGGCTGTCTGGTGATAACTTATCCCCAAAACTGATGAAGTCAGTGAAGTTTTGAAACTAAAAGTTGTGTACCTGAAAAGCATTTTTGTATGTGAACCATGGCATAACATACGACGATTATGTAGTTAACTGAAACTTTTCTTTCTGTCTTGGATGACAGTTACAAGATGGAACTTTCATCTTATTACTCATGTTTCTTTATTCACTAAAAGAAAATAGTCACAGCAGGCAAATTTAATTTACCAAAGTCGGTTGGAACTTCACGGGATGCCAATGCTGGCATAATTTTGGATGATGTTTAGAATGAGAGTTATGAAGCAGGCCAAAAGTAAAAAATAGCAAGATATTCACGTTGCCTCCTCTTTACATGTTTGCGATGAAGACATTGTGACCCTGTTCGGTTTGGGTTTTGAGGGAGGTTTTAAAGTGTAATGAGTGGAGAGAGATAGATAGAGAAAATTTATTGGGGTTTTGAGTACCCCAAACGAACAAGCCCACATGTTCTATGAGGTGGCTCATGGCGGTGTATAGTAGGAGTGTTCCAGTGTGCATATAATCATAGATTGAGTGGCTCTGTTTGCAGTTGTAAATTGCTACCATCCGCAAAGGGACCACTAAATAATTTCAGGCGCCTCTCCACTGCTGATGGTGCGAGATTGATTATAGGTGTACATGACATGGTGCTCCTTGAATTGTTTCATCATTGTCTACTCCTATGTCTACAGGTTATGAATAGCCTCGTGAAGATTACTGCCAAGCGTTTCCAACTAAACTAGGATAACTCAGAACTAGAACCACTATTGCTATTGTCAACAAATTGCAGAACTCCCATAGGCTGTAACTATTGAAAGTAATACTTCTTTGATTTGTCGAATCGAGTAGTATCACAATCCAATTACTGCGGAATCTTGTTTCTCAATTTGGCTCTACATATTACTGTGTTCTTTATGCATTCACCATGAGCGCATTTTCTTGATGCTGTATATGCACTATTGTGTTATTGTTTTCGGACCTGCTCTGTTGCAGTATCATTGATAACCAGTGCAACCGCTAGTTGCATGTAATCTAAGTAGCTAACTGGAGGAAATCTCACATAAGTGTAATAAGGTGATTGATATGTATTTCAAGGTATGAGGTTCTAAGGTTTGCTTTGTGTTCTGCTATATTGGTTTGGAACTGGAGTTAATTCAGTTGTGTTGGTACAAGCTTTACGAAATTTAAGGGCCTTTCTCTGCTATTATTCTTGGTATCATTTGATAGGTTGAAGCTCTAGAGACTTTGTGGGCTATTTCCACTATCCTAATCCAGTTGATTACCGTGGTAATAGAAATTAATTCTCATTGGCAGTAGATTGTATTATAGTCCATGCGCTACAGAATTTTATGTGATGGCTGAAAACTCTAGTTATGCTTCAGCTACATCAGCTGAACTGAGGCAATCTTACATGCTTGACAGTTATTACCCTGGAGCATGGATGGAGGCGGCGGGTGGAATGAAGTTGAGTGACTATGATGTCCCAAAGACCACATCACTGTTAGTGATTGGTCCAAAAGGATCTGGAAAAAGCAGCCTTGTGAATAGAATTTCCAGGGTGTTTGAAGATGACAAGTTTGCACCGGACAGGGCCCAAGTCTCATGTACCTGAAACTATCCCCCCTTCTCCTATGATTAGTTTCTGCTAATTTATGCCTTGTTCTCTTCCCTTCTCAAAAAGAATTTTTCAAAAAATTCCCCCTAGATTCCTCCCACTTCCAACATTTCTCTCTCTATCTCTCTCCACTTATTACCCCTACTATTTTTCAAAAAAAATTTCAAAACACAATCTTAGTTATTATGGTTTACTACAGCTTCGTGAAGTTTAATCCTCTTGTGGCAGATAATGCGTCTGTTGGAGATGGGACCTACTTTCTCCAGGAGTATATGATCCCAAGAGATTCAACGTCTTTCTGTCTATATGACACTCGCAGTTTGTCTGATAAGTCATCAACTAACAGGGAAATGCTAACTCATTGGATGATAACAGGAGTTCGGCATGGGGAACTGGTTATCAGGTTAATATAGTAACTTCGCCCGGCTTTTCTTTTTTCGATTGGGATTTTCCATTTTCCATATCTTTAATTCTGGACTACTCCCCTTTGCTTACCAGGGATTCTGACAGTTCTAGTTTAAAGACCAGATTGAAGTGCAAAGCTCGCCAGAGTGGTTATGGTTCGCACGAGATCAGGATGGTTAATTTTGTTATATTTGTAGTTAATGGTGTTTCAATTTTGAAATCCATGTATGCTGATGATGAAGCAGAGAAACAGTATAGTGAGATGGTTGCCACAACTTTCAGCTGCCCATTCTTGTCATTTAAAGGTACCAAGGGGTTCGTATATCTTCTTTTAGAAATTTCCAGACCTGAACTCTTTAAATATCTTTTTACCAGTTTATTGGATAACCACATAATGTTTCAGTGGAATATAGCCCAAGTGGTGAACTCCAAAATTCTGAGAGACTTCGCAATTTTCCAGTATTGACAATGACTATCCTACTGAACTTTAATTATATTGGGTACTGAATTTGTTTTTCTATGAGAAGACCATGAATTGTAAGGGATGGGGATTGGATGAAATCAACACTTCGACAATCACCTGCACCTGGTTTGCATGTAGCAGTACTCTGGAAATTCCTCTTGAACAAGCACAATCTTAACCTCAACAAGCCTTCATCACATATACTTATTGGGTGGTTATATGGATCCATTGTCTCTAATTGGCTCTACTACTGAAGTGATGTCCTCAATCAAACTCCAGGGAATCATGTCCTACCTCACTTGTTAAACACGTGTCTTTGGCATTCCTCCTTTTTATAGCTTCTTAATAGGTGAAAATTTTGTCAGTAATGGATTAATGTGTCTCCTAAATTCCTTATGGAGCGTAAGAAAAGTGGGGATCATATTTCCAGTTAAACTTTAGGTCAGACTTTATGATATATTAATTTCTCAAGATGTTTGAGCGGGTTCCATATTTTAGTGATGTTAATTATACCTCATTTTTTCTTCTATGCCTTACAAGATAAGCGTACTGATAGGTGGAGCATGTTGTCTGTGTGGGTGGAAAACTTGAATCTTAAAATTTAAGTGCATGTACTGTTAGTGCTATATTTTGCTCCCCGTGGAATAAGAAAAAAAGAGTAAAAGTAAGTTGGGATAAATCCTGGTGGGACCGGGGGAGAGATTAATATTTCTTTTCCCATGTTACAGATGACAAGCCAGTTATTGTTGTCACACATGGAGACTTACTTTCACTTTCCGACCGTGCACGAGTTCGTGTTCATTTAGGGGAGCTGCTGGGCATTTCACCTACTAAGCAGATTTTCGACATTCCAGGTAATCCCTTCAAAAGTTAGCTGCTCTAGCAGTCCCAATTGGTTTCCTATAAAGTATCACTCTGAGATTAATCATAATTACTTGTGCTTACAGAAAGCTGTGATAAAGCGACGGAGTTGGCAATAGTTGACATGTTACGTTATTCCCTTGAGCATGCTGATAGGAATCTTCCTGTCAAGGAATGGGTTCCGAGAAAGGTTTGCTCTTTTTGGCAAGATTTACCATCAGTGGTAGTTACGGTTCTCTTTTGGGTTATTTGTTTTGTTGTTTTCTTTTGATCCTGCGTTTGAGCATTCAGTTTTTGGGACTTCTCTACCACTGACTTTACTTTGAAGATGGGGTTTTTTTTTTTTTTTCCAATCTACAGATATCTGGATTAGTTATTTTTGTTCTCTGAGATGAGGTAGAGTAGTAAACTACAATATTCTCCATAGCTCCCTCATTGAAAATTCCCCTTATTAGTAAACTATAATATTCTTGGGGTCGTTAGCTATTACATCAAAGCTAAAATGCATCACTTAAGGTTACATTTGTTGTCATGTTGTGCTATGGTTTGAACAGTTAAACAGGGAGGTGACAAAATTTATTAATCATCGGAAGTTTCTCCTTCCCTCATATTAGCCCATAATATTCCTCATGGGTTCATCTCCTGTTTTCCATGGCACTTCTGGTGGAAAAATCATTTGTTGTCCCTGTTTACTTGAAAACATTGATTAGGTTACCACCAATTTCACCGCCAATTTAGGGGCCTCTCTCTTTTTTCAGCCATGCGTTTTTCAAAACATCGGGTGAATAGAAAATGAGATTCTCCAAAGCTCAGCATTCTTGAAACGTAGCAGTATGCCTTAGTTGCACGAAGGGCTCCAGCGGGAGCGGGATTGTGGAGGATTATAAAAACTCCTTGTTTGGGAGCGTTGGGAGGAGCGTTTAGAAACTATTTATGCGTATAAATATTATGATCCGTACTTTGTATTGATTGCAAATACTTCTTAGGGAATACAAGTCAATGTTGTGGTTATACCAAGTACTCGAGCAAATTTGATTGATAGTTTGCTATTATCTTATCATTACTTCATATTTTCACTTGCTCGTTATCTTTTACTATAAGTTCTATCCTAGTAGGGAGCATGCTCATTTCTCAATGGGAGCAAGGTTCTTAGGAGAGTTAGTCTTGGGAGTGCAGTTCTGAGATAATTCGCCACCCAATAGGAGGTTCCTGAATCCTACTACTAACTTACTATATTATAACACAAATTATGCAAGTGATACCTTGAGTTGTGATACTTTTGGTGGAGCAACTGTAAATAGTAAATACACTGTAGGGGATTCGGCTAGCGGAAGTCAATGACTCAATGGGTGGTCCTCTTTCTATTAACCGACTCTTTTTTCACATAATATTTTCCTCAGAAAGTTTGACTGCAATAGTTACACGCAGGTTTTTAGAAAATCTCTACCAGCATGTCTCTGCCTGTTGATTGCCCTGTGGATTGCCATAATCGCTACCCATATGCATCACCGTGCCCCTATTCATCGTGTTCGTCCGCCTCCGTCAAGTATTCATATCGATTGGCACTCGATTCGTCACCTGTGGCTGGGCTAGGATTTTGATTGACTTGTCTGTCCTCGAATTATAAATAAGCTTTCTATCCTGTAAGCTGAAACACAATGTGGATAAATGTGTGCATATATGTTCTGGACTGTACATGTGTGTAAATTATGTGTCGGACATCTTGAAATTGGGAGTAGGTTCATCCCACTCTTGTATTTCACTCTAAACAAGCTTGTCTCGCTTGTATTACGTAGTCTTTTTCTTCTGGATTTCAAGTGCAGTCTGTATCAGAATAAGAGAGAGTGTTCTGGCATGCGACGGTAGAGCAGTTTCCACTGAGTAGTTGAAGTACACGGTCTGTATATATGAACTTTTATGCTGTGTTTGGATCATGAATTTTTGTTGAGATTTGTGCACAAGATTAGCAGATTTTTGTGTATTTTTCTCTTCCTTTTTCCTTTTCTTCTACAAGTAGATGATCCAAACACAGTCTAAGTTCATTGACGAATGGTGGCAAACATTATATGACGTATTTGGATTGAACAGGTTATCCTAAGTGGCCGGAGGCTGCATAAACGGCTCATATCTCTCGATTTCGAACTCCAATTACGCCACTCGTTCCTGCCTTACAGACTTTGTTTATAATATAAACGGCTCATAAATCATATTTCTGTTTGACCAAAAATAAATAAATAAACGGCTCATAAATCGCGTTGATTCCTAAACTCCCGGATTGAACTATTCCAGCAGGTTGTTCCCAATAGAAACAGGATCATGATTCCATTCAAACTAATGCCTTGAAGCTTTGTTTGGCTCCTAGATTTCTGGGCTATGAAGAAGGTGGCCAAAAAAAAAGGGATAAGAAGATAATGATTTCTAGTTGATTTTCTTCATTTTCTAGTCTAATCCTTCACGACCCACATTCTCGTGGCTTAACTTTGTTTTTTATGACGGTTCGTTTCGTTAATCTATGGTCATAATTGAGCCAAAATGTAATAAAAAAAATTACTTCACCAAAGATGAAAACACTTAAACAAGCCAAACCATAACTCGGCATGTTCTCCAGATTTCTAATGAGTAGGACCACTCGTAATACAGAAAGTTGGGTAGGATTTGCACCTGGTAAAACCAATTACTATTGAATTTGATACTTCCTATGCATACCTCCGGAAAACAATGCCGGATCAAAACCATAGAATGGAATGGAATGAAATGATAATGGCAATACTACCTTGTGTAAATATTGATCGATTACTCGCATCAGTCCAATGATGCTTACTCAAATCTTTGATAACCCGAACAACCACCCACGTCGGTGAAAAACCTCTCAGAAAGGAGGCACTACATTATTGTTGCCACTAAGCCAAAAAAAAAACCCTTGTTGTCCTTCTCAATGCTTCAGACAGCAAAATAGAAGATTGGAAACTTGCAGAATAGAGAAATCCCAAACTGTATTATAGTCGTTTGCGAGATGTGCTTCTGAAATGTCTCTGCCACGGGGTAATCCACTACAAACGGCCGAAACAAGGAAAGATTTTGCCAGACAAAGAAAATAACTCATCCTTCAGTGGTAGTAGAATTCGGAATGCTCTGCAAAAATTTTGCCCTAAAGGCAGGGTCAGTAGAAAATCGACCCAAGACAGCAACTGTGGCAGTATTACTCCCGATCTTCTCAATCCCTCTAGAAATCATACAAGTGTGGTTAGCTTCTACCACCACCATTACATCTCCCCCCAACAGCGATGAAGCGGTCTCAGCTATTTGTCGCGTGAGCCTCTCCTGTACTTGGAGCTTGAAACCATGGAAATGGACTATCGACTGTAAGAGACACTTTCCAATTGGATCGACTCCACCAGTACAGATGTATCCTATATGCACAACACCGTGAAAGGGAAGAAGATGATGCTCACACTGAGACCAAAACGACAAGTTTAGCTCAGATTGGATGTTGTCATCACCAATGGATTTAAGAGCATCCATTCGACCAGGAACGAACCCATTCAACTTCATCTCCAAATGAGCGTTCTTAAAATTAAATAGCCACTTCACAAAGTTATTAGGAGTTCCTAGAAGCTCCTTTCTTAACGGGTCTTCACCCAAAGACCGAAGAATCAAAGATACCGCAGCAGTCATTCCTGAATTGGCAGGGCCCACTTTAGAGGTGGTTTGAGATGGGCACCAACATTTGTCAGCAGAGTCTCTTGGATAGATTTTATCCACATTTATGCCTCTGAATTTCAAAAGACTCAGAAAATCACCCCAAATATCGGCCTTCTCATTTTCAAAAACCCCTGAACCTGAAGTAACCAGCATCTTTAAAAATCCGTGGTGATTTGATGCAAGAAAGGCTGATTCTAAAGTTGGGAAGTGAATGTGTGAACACTGCAATATGACGGAAACGCCCGCTGGCTTGATTCCGTGTTGTAAAGCTGAACATATTTCATCTGCTAGACGTTGTGGATCTTGTAGTCGTTTTGCGAATACATCAGCCACCCGAGAGAGCTTGCTTAGTCCTACAACTCGATGCCCAGATGGGACATACCCAATGTGGCACTTAACTTGGAAGGGAAGCAAGCAAGACTCACAGTATGAGAAGAGATCAAGATCTCGAACAATCACAAGCCCACCAACTCCTCCAGCATGACCAGTTCCGGTCTCCAATCCAGCTTCAGGGAATAAAGCACCTTGGACAATATCTTTCACCTTTAGTCGGTAACCTGAAACAGGAGGTAAAAATATTTCAATCACTAAAACTCAGCAAGTACCTACAAGTCCGAGTCTATAATAACAGAAACATGAGCGAAAAGTACTACTCCATAATTCTCTTTGTTTATTTTACTTCGCTGCTTCAATTTTATTCAAGCTTAAGACAAAAAATGGTAAAACATAGAGATTGTACCAGCAGCTTAACATGGAAGAGGTGTTCAAGACTGAACAGAAGTCAAATACGCAAAGAGCATTTCAAATAAACATAAACTACTATGTCCCAAGCATCTAAAGAAAGAGGTCGTGGTGAGGTGGCTTCAAGGGGAGGGATGGCTAGGGGTCCTGCCACAGGGAGCAGCTTGTCATCTATGCTGAACTGCTGAAGCATGACTTCAGCTTTATCTCTGAGAGGCCTGAAGCATCGGTGTTCAGGGTAGACTGACCTCTAGCTAATGGGATTATATCCCAGTGAGAGATGGGGAAAGAAATTTAGACTTCCATCCAGTCATATGTCCACAGCTTATTGTCCATTGATCCCAACTCAAAGTCACAACCATACATAAAAGTCGTACCCTTGTAAGTTGTAATCTCGCTACACAACAAGATACTGTCCACTACAAGAAAAAAAATGCTTTTCACAGTGTGCAAAAAACGCTGTAGTATGTAATACACAGCGTTCCGAAGAACGCTGTATTAGCCCATGCTATAAGAGGCCATATGTGTTGTAGTGTCCCTCCTCCCATCTCTCTCCTTTCAATCTGGAGAAGTGGCTTTTAAACACCTCAAGAAGCACACAACTTTCGACAACTAGTAACAGAGTACATCACACTAGGTTGCGATTTATCATCCAACAAGAGTTGAGAATGATTGGCTTTTGATTAATACGGATGGATTTCCTCTCCTGATCCTTGTAAAAAAGTACGCCACGTTAGTCCCCATTAAAGGTGTCTGGGAGGGGCGGAAGGGGTAGATAGTGCACAAACCTGTACTCTGGTCTGGCACTAGATGCACAATGTGATTCTCAACCTCAAACATCAGGTAACATTGAAAATAATGCTCCAAATGCACATGACATGAGACGGATGGCAGTTGGCCTCTCAATGAGATGTGTTACAGAGTCAGCCAGAACAAGATGGTCGCAGGAACAGGATCTTTCTAGCAAATTAGTTATCCGAAATGCTGTCCCATATAGCATCATTGACCTTACCGTTGCCATATGCAACTTCAATCCAATTTTGATAGGTATCCGGTCATATAATAGGCCATTGCTGCAATCAACTCGAGTCAACCTACTTTGCTCCTATCAATAACCCAACTCCATTGAAAGCTAATCAAAAAGCATTCCCATTATGTTATATGAAGAGCAAACGAGCAAGAAACCCGAACCAAACAGTCGTAGATAAACAAGTAGGTACCCCCATCTTGGTTAAAAATTGTGGGTGTAATTCTATGGCCATTTAGTTTAACCAGTGAACTAAGGAAAGAAATCTACTGTCTAATCCTTAACATGCCAAGTTTCAGCAATAAGAATTATGGCAAACTATACAAACTATTTCCAACCAAACAAACTGAGGAGACAAAAGATACATATGAATCACATCCCATAAGTATAATTTTCAAACAAAAAAATCGGAACAATTAGATCCAAGACAGAGTTTCTATGTTAATTTGAAAGGAATGTTGGCACACCTCTGGTCCCTTCTCTAAGGGCCTTGGCAACACGTAGTGGGGTCTTTTGGAGACCTTCTCTATTGACATCTTCACCCAGACCTTGCAACAGGACTTTCACAGCATCCTCAATGGCCACCGTCTCTACCTCTTTCTCAAAACCCAGCTCAAAGCACCCCTCCACCTCCCCATTGCAGTGCCCCTCATCCAAAGCCCCCATTGACAGACCAAAAACAATAGAAACCCACCCACAAATCAAAGATTTCACGACAACAAAAACAAGGGAATCAAATCGAACTTTCCGATTTGGAAACAAAAAACCCAGCAAGGAATCAGCCAAAACAACCTATATAACCTGAACCCAGATGAAAAAAAGGTGAAATTTACTAATGGGTCTCACAGATCAAGCCGATAAAAACCCAGTCCACAAAGAAGGTGAAGGAATGGAAAATACTAGGACAGAGAAATTCGATGGAAATATGTATAGAATGTACTTATATAATGACTATGACTATATGCAGGTAAATAAATGGAAGGTTGCAGTTGATCTTGGAATGTGTGGGAGGGCTTCTTTTTTGATTTCATATCCTCATCGGAAATGTGGGTCCCGCACAAAAGGGGTGCTTTTTTTGTACGGGAGCTGGAAACAGTTGTTTTCTTGGTGATGTTTGCATGAGGCGGCCGTGGTGGTGGTGGTCAAGGAGGAAGAAGGCGGTTGGTGGTGGCTGGTATAGTGCGACTATGGGACGCAGAGAAAAGAGAGGAAATTTTCGGTTGGTGTGTGGACCCACCAAAAGGGTTTAGGGCATGGAATGGTCTACGTCCCACCAACCCAGACCAAGGTCCGGTCCAATTTCTTATCAACTAGTTCGGTTCAATTTTGAGCCATTGTCGGCCTATCCGATCTTACAAAAACAATCGGAATCGTTCATACTTTAAACCTTGCAAATAAGTATGTCTTTGTAAATTAATATATTGATTCGATAGCGATGGATAGGTCAATGGTTTACTTTTTTGAAATGACGAAACGAACCATCTGAATTTTCACCAGCCATTCTGGCTTCCACAAATATAAATTGACATGGATATCGACGTCGGATCAAAGTAATTTTTTTACCACAACATACTGATTTGCAACGTTAAAAATTTAAACGATTTCAATCATTATTGTGGGGTTGGTGGACCCAAAATAAGTCCACAAATATCCGAAACTAAACCGAACCGGTTGGTAGGAAACCGGACTTGACCTTGGTCCCCAGCAACCCACCATCCACACAGAATCCAAGTTGCACTTTTAGATCCGGCATATCCGGGGAATTTATTTTATACTCCACTGGTATTTCTCTTTCTTTTTCTTTTTCTACAATAAATTAAAATTGGAGGGTTGGTGGAATGAAGAAAAATTCATTGGAAGAGTATGTGAAGGGAAATTAATTTTCATACTCTCCATTTGTTTAAGTGCATTCCATTTTTGTTTTTCATTCATGTGTAATTACAAAACTACCATTCATACATTTTTTCGTTCACACATGAAAAGGGCAATCATGTAATTCAACATTGCTACAAAACAAAACAAAAAAATTTCATTTAGATAAAAGGGGAGTGTGAAAACCAAATCTTTATGTGATATATCACTATTTAACATTAAACCCTCTCTGTGTATATGCATTAGGCGGGCCTTGTTTCTCTTATGATTTTTTTCGACTTTCTTTAGTTTGGTGATTGATATATGATAGAGTCTAAGCCCGTAAGCTGTATGAGGTCTCTGATCGATGGCTCTTTGACAGATGTGTCTGGTCAAGCTCAAGCTCAAAAGAAGAATGAGTCAATCGCATGGTAATCCTACTATTCATATATGCATATGTGAAGTAGAAAATGAGTTAGGCCTAACAACTATAAAAAGTCGGTGACCATTAGTATGTGTTGGGTGGGTATATATTAAAACTTTATACCATGCTTAATGAATTTCAAATTGTTTTTACTTCAGTTTTGAATTGTTTCGACTCAAGATATCCTAATTTTTGAAAGAACAGATGGGAACAAAAAAAAAAAAAAAAAACCCCACCCCAACTAAGGATACCCAAAAAAAAAAAAACTTCGGTAAAAAAAGGAGCTTCCAAAATGCTTCCTCTTGTTCATTCTCATTATTTTTTTATCGGCAAAAATAAAATTTATTTAAAACGTAGAAAGGAGAAGGGGATCCAACAAAGAGTTGGACGATACATCTCTAGGGCAAAATCCGGAACACCGAAAAGTCAACAAGAGTCCAAAACAGATAATCAAAAGAACCCAACCCTATACCTAGACTATACAATAAAAGCCCAAAACACCCAAATCCGGCCCAACCCTTGGACCAGCCCACCCAAACCAACCCTCAAACCCTAACCACCTTCAACATCCACCGCCGCACAAACCACCTTCAACGAAAAAATAGAGCTTCCTCTTGTTGATGGTAGTATATCATAGCAAAATTTTATAGTTATTTCTATTTTGCCAATTACAGGGGCTTCCAAAAAAGGTTCCATGCCTTTTTGTTCACCCATTTTTTCATGGGCAAATATCCCCTACTGGTTTTTCCCACTTCCATCACATATAGGCTTGATTGTTGAAGCAAAAATATCAGCTCAACTACATATCAATAATTATGTGTCTTGGTTGAGAAATTTAGACTCGAACTTTCGCCGGAAAACTGAATGGATCAATATCTACCAAACCTTAATTAAAATAAGGTTTCCCCTAGATTTTCTAACTACACCATACAGAATTAACAGCCAAAGTCATCAAAGTAAGACCATGTTTGAACATTCGCTCATTTTTTGCGTGGATGAACAAATAACAGAGTTGGCCTGGTTTCACGAGTGGTCGCGCAATCACAGAGTAGTCAGTCTCTGTTGTACCTTCTCAATCCCTTGAGAATAACACAAGAAGAGAGAAGATACCTCCCTTGGAAAACCACATGTACACACCTAACAGACTGACAGTCCCCTAAAAATTTGGGGCTCATCACATGTAAATACACAATACACATACAATAACCCAAATGTGGTGTCCATTACAGATCCTATCAATAATTGACCATTTTCTTTGCTAGGGCTAACTCCAGATGTTTCAGTGACAAGCAGATTATTTCCGAAGGCGTAGCTGAGTAGCCAACCCACTTATGGTCTGAAAGGAAGCTTGTTCATGGCAGCGTTAATCCTCTCCTCCGATATCATTTTGTGGCTGTCGTAGAAATCTAGTATCTCCATCGCGATATTCTTCACCTGTCAAATTATTTACCGATAAAAGCTTTAGGAGGCAAACATGAAAATCCCTCGGATAAAAAAAAAACATTGAAAATCCCTAACTAAAAGTTAATCAGGGAAAAAACAACTAGGTTGGCAATTGATAGAGCCTTTAGAGCTCCACATAAGAAAAGAATTAAAAAACATCTGAGAAATTATCTTTAGATATTTTAAGAGTTAACATAGGACAGAAACTCATCTCAATCCCACATATTGCTCACCGAAAGAAATTTGCTTCTTCGATGAATAATTGACAGAAAGGTGCTTTCAGTATTGCAAGTGAAGATCATGTCAATGGGGAGACTAAAAGAATGTTCCTATTTAGATGTACGTCTAAGGAGAGAGACAACGTTAGCATGACAAAGACAAGATTCAGATTTAAAGACTTTACCACATTCATATCGACGTGAAGCTCTTCAAACCAAGCAGTGTTTTCTTTATCTTTGAGCACGCTTGCAACATATATGCAGGCTAGTGCAATAAAGTGTGGTGGGTGTATCAAAATTAAATCCATCCTGTATGTATCATTGACAAGTCCCCTGTAAGGTTTCAAAATGCCAGGGTAAGCTCAAGGGTTTGTGTTTGACGTGTCAGAAACTCTGCAAGACAAAAAAGATAAACCGTTCTCTGCATAATAGAATGCTCACAAGTCACAACACGAGAGAGAAAAGTAAACTGAACAAGGATTTATGTGTGAGAAGTTATTCTACGTTCTTTTCACTGGTATATAGACAGAGGAAAACAAAACAACCAAAAAAAAGGGCAATAATATTTTTTTGAAGGTTCTCCTAGATCAAAAAAACATTTCCAGGGTCTCTGCGAAGCAAGAAGGCATAAATTAACTATCTTAAACATTTCGAAGTACTTCCCAACTAGAACAAGTCTCCAACAATAAAAGATCGAAAAACCTATTCTTGCCCGTAACCAGTTACTCAATCCTCTTATTCCGTTTGGAAATCATTTGATCAATTTTGCATGCATACACAGGCATTTTCAGTTTCCTGGACCACAAAAATAAGCAGAGAAGTTTATGTGATCCCATCGGTCTGCAACAAGCAGAGTGGAGAAATGAGAAATCTTATGCCAAATACAGTGACATCGAAGTACTACATGAATCTTGTCAAGAACAAATTACTAGCAAGCCAAGAGGTGACGGTGTCCTTAATCCTTGAACATAGTGAAGAGCCGTGGTTCTCATGCAAAATGTTTTGGGTGATGGTGTATTTAATCCACACAAACATGGAGAAGCAGCAGGTTTATTGTGAATAATTTCACCAACTGGATCAATATTCCAAATACCCAACAGATTGCTAACACAACTACCTGTGATCAGTATCTTCAAAGTTACCCCTAAATCATCAGCCTGTATGCTCTAAGTTTAAATCCGTCAAGAAAGTTCTTTATATTGTTTACAACCTTTTCTGAAAG
Source organism: Rhododendron ferrugineum (assembly GCA_025642025.1). Taxonomy (NCBI): domain Eukaryota; kingdom Viridiplantae; phylum Streptophyta; class Magnoliopsida; order Ericales; family Ericaceae; genus Rhododendron; species Rhododendron ferrugineum. The sequence goes on from JAOTQK010000001.1 coordinate 25,369,262, forward strand.
TTCCCTCTTAACTTTCTGAGGAAGACAGAACTGAGTAGAGCATCACAAGAATACTAAACAATCCAGCAAAATAACCTAATCAGGTAACCCACCAATTCTTCTTCAGTCACTACGTCAAAACTCTACCATGCATTGTCATGTTTGCAGTAGGGATCTCTACCAGAGTATGGGATGGGGAAAATTATTATCTTCTACCATCTAAAGAAGTAACTTTTTTCTTTAAAAAAAAAAGAGCATGCAGACATGCATCTAAACAACAAGTTCGATGAATAGATCATTGAGGTTTTACCAACATATCTGAGTCGCATCATTCATGCCAGCATCTGGGAGCAACCTGCCAGAGAAGGGGAAAAACTGAGAGAAAGAAAAAGAAGACATGATACACGAAAATAATTGCTAAACATTGATTCTAAAAAACTAAGCTGAGGTGGCTCAATTTGAGTCTGATATTTGATTTTCCAACCTTGGGACTCCAATAAATCCCAGCGGAATTTGAGAGAGCTTATATGATGAAGTTATAGAACTTGCAAGTTTAAAAGCTCAAGAACAAGCATCAAAATTCAGCTCAATATAACTTACTCCTAAAAAAAACCCAGAGAAGCTAGTGGCAAGCCTGGTGTTGAGGGTACTACTCTTTGAGATCATAGTCCTAAGCTCATTGATATGGAAAATAAGTAGAACAAGGCACGATACAAAAGCTCATGAAACTCATTTATCCACTACCGTGATAGAGACATCTGGTGTGACCATACTCAAACCCTTCCCATGAATAGTCATATCATGGTAGAGAAAGGGTCAAGGTTACTTCTGTATGAGGACTCATCATGTATTTCATTGTAGTCTTGTAGAAGAAACAGATACAATTTTTAAGCATAAAAGAACTGAGTAGGCACCAAACAAAATGAGTCTACTACAATGGCTAAAGATAGGATTCCCCCAATGCGATCTCATCTACCAGCACACTTATTTCTTGAATAGAAACACCAAAATCGGGCTGGTCAAATGATGGAAAATGGTAGCACCCAATAAAAGTCTATAAAAGGCGTGGATTGGATGGTTCTAAGGCTCAAGCTTTAATTTGGCATATGCTGGATGATGTGGGGCCTACTTGGGATATTTACTAGACTTTGGCACAAGAGCTTGAATTAATGAAAATTTACAAGAGCTTTAAGCTTTTATGATTGCGTGATGCGATCTCATTCTTTGGTGTGATGCTAAAGAGGTCTTAGGTGTAATGCCTTCAATAACCTAAGTGTGAGGCCCAGATCTATCTTCTTAAAACCTTTCTTCTTCTCTTCTCTTCACGTCCACTGTTCACTGCCCCAAAACCGCCCCTTTTTCGTTGAGTTTGATCTTACTTAGCCTACTTTCAATTCTGTCCTACATCGTCAAATCACTTTGAGTTTGAACCAAATGCAAATTTTTGACATGGAAGATACTTACTGAGATAATGCACGGTAGGGATGGAACACAACTAAGTAGTAGTTAAGTGCTTCCAAAATCTTCATTTCCATCTCAAGTATGTCCTTTATTTCATATCTGTACTTTTCATCAATATCTGCAAAGGCAAATGACAGGTTTCTTAGTAATTCTCACACAAATAGCATAAACTTCCATAAGTGAATCAGGAGATTAGGTATCAGGTAATGAACAGCTGGAGGAATTCTAGTAAGTGATTACATATTTTTCTGGTGTAAAATACAAGAAGCCTGGCCTGCACTGTGCTCTCTTCTGCTTTTGATGCCAAGTATAAGCACGTTGGAGCCAAAACACGCGGATCATATTCAGTCATACTTTTCCTAACAAAGTTCAAAAGCAAGGAAGGTTCATTTGGAGCAAACGCCATTAGTATCTGGTCACTAACAGAACATTTTCCTACCAGCACCAGGACGCAGTAAAACATACTTGGTGTATACGCGTCTCATGTATGAAACAGCAGTCGCTACAACCCTGAAAGGTTGATCACCATATTAGAAACCACATCAGTAGCTAGAAGTTGATCAAAAAAAAGTGCTTAAATGCAATATTCAGTCATGACCAATGCGTTTAATGTTAGGAGGTTCCCGAATACTGACACATGCATAAAGAAATTTTAGCTATGAAGGATGCTAACAACATCCCTCATACAAATCAATTACAGTGCAGGAATTATACCCATATACAACAGTGACAGAAGACCCAATTGCTATATCAATGAACCAATTACATGTTCATGCTACAAAAAAGGGGACTCAAATATGCAATATGGCAGAAAAAGATAGAGTGGTAAGCCTGAAGGCTGAAAGTAATGGTTGTATCCAAAAGTCAAATATAGTTAGACTTTCAAGCAATCCATAAACTTTTGGTGTCTGTCCTGCTGAACATGAAGTTATGAGATTACCAATAAGCCCAGCCAACCTATTTCATTCTTTGGTTATATTAGGAACACCTTGTTGTGATTCCTCATTGGGATAAAAAACATGGCTAGTCAACCATTATCTTTCACAAAACAGGAAAGAAAGTAAGAATAAACGAATCTCCTCCGGAAGATATCCTTTACAAGCAAACCAATACCATTTCAAAATTTTCTGCTACACATCCCCGTAAGCGAATGTTCACAATATCGTATGATGGGAAGTAGGCTACATAGGTTTATCCTGCATTGTCAAGCACAACACCAAAGAATAGCCAATGACCAGCTTCTTTTTTTTTTTTTTTTTTTTGATAAGTAACAAATGACCAGCTTATATTAACCTCTGATGACAATTTGATATAATTGTTATAACTTACTTTGCTTTCAATTTTTTCCCTGTTAGGAATATAAGCTTACAAATACTGGGGGGAAAAAAACATGGAAGATGAAGTCAAACCTTTGCCTCACTTTTACATGTTGAGCCAATTTCCCAATGTCTGACAAAGAACGAAACAGATATGATTAGATTAGCATGTGCAAAGCAAGCTCACTGACAGTGACCACGATGCATCATGCGTACGGGCAATTCCACTAAAAATTTTGGACTACAAGTTATTGCATTTTGTCATGTTGTTCACACTAACCCACAACTTCTTCCTCTTAATTTTCCCCTCTATTTTTCCCTTTCACCCACCCATAAACAATCTACCACTTATAGGTTAGTGGAAACAACTTGACATTTTTGGACAACAAGAAGTTGTCCATAACTAATTGGTTAGCGAAAACGCTATGGTTATGTGATCATTGTTATAACCTGAACCTAGAGATTGCCCTATACTCGAACGAGCTCTTGATGAAACTACTAACTCCTTTGATCAATTATCCTAAGGTAATAGCAGTTAAAGAATATGAAGTATGCTTGACAATCTTTAATTTGCAATGTAACACCAAATCTCATATTTTGTCTATAAAAAGTTCAGAACTGCGTATGCCCACTTGAGCACACCTATGACCTATCGGTACATGTGAGAACCCAGATCAAACAAACATGTTACCTACAGAATCAGACAGTTAAAACCCTAGAAAAGAAATAATATGAAGTGATAATAAATTGCTGAATGCCAAAGGAAATTTCGAAGAAAAACCTCAAGGTGCAACAGAACATCAGAAACAACCATTACAGACGTACCCAGTGGAAAGTTTTTTTTTTGGCTAAAAAGCCTGAAGTTGCAGCAACGTAATAAAACCATGGAAAGAAGCTGATACGGCATAAACAGACCAATTTCCATTACAAGAATAAACAACCCAGCTGATGAGATAAATTCTACATGAAAATTAAAGGTTAACATACACCAATCGAAATTGCTCAAACCAAATTGTTAACGAACATGTACCCATGTAAAGAACGTCTGGATTATAAGTATAGATACACTCATACAAATATACAAACTATATTTTTAGCAGAGAGTTTAATATACATACAATTGGCCATGTGCATCTTAATAAGCTTGAAATCTTCAAGAGTGAAGCCCTTCTCCCTGTCGAGCTGATGCACAACATCCACCTCTTCCTGATCCAGAAGCTGTTTGCTGCATCAAAACAATTACTAAAAAAAAATCAACAAGAAACACGAAAACCGAATCGACGGAATAGTGAATAGAACTAATTATTCCAGCACTCACTAGTGCGATGAAGTCCAGAAATTAGAAGCCATTTTTCCGTCCTCCCCTTCTTCCAGAGAGAGAGACAGAGAGAGAGAGATTGGCCTGAAGAGTATAATAAATAAAAAAAGAAAAGACACAGAAAAAACGGAAACGATGGTATATGAATTGTATCCCTAGTTGGGCTGTTTTTTAAGGTTCGATTTGATAATTCAGCCCAAGTAAAGGATACTGATCTGCTGCACCACTGATGTTTGGACCGAATCCAGGCCCAAGTAATTTCTCATGATATTCAGGGTTTTTTTTTTTTTTTTTTTTTATGGAGGATAATCGTACCGATAAGACCCTGTTATAGTAGTACTAACTAAAATGAGTACTTATTTGAAATTTATGTATTATGAGAGAATGATCTGTCTCGTAAAACAAAAAATAAGTATTTAAAAAATAAGAATCTTAGCAGAACTGGGCCTGCACAATCAAAGACGCATTGTGCAATTCTCATGAGTAATAGTATGAATATCCAAGCTTTAAGACAAGTCCTACAAAATGCCAAAATGGAGTGGAAAATAAAACGCACAGGGCGACGACTCACTGCCCCAAGCAAAAACAAAGTTGATCAACTAAGTTGGACTTGGACCTCTAACAATTGTATCAGCATAGACCTCTAAAGTTCTAAAAGAGATTACGAAACATATACTCCCTCCGTCTCTAAATAAATGTTCGGTCCGGAGATTTTTTTTAAATTTTTTTAAATTTTTTTGAACAAAAAGAATGCATCTATTTAAAGACCTAGGTTTGCTGGTCAGACATTTATTTAGAGACGGAAGGAATATATGATTTGTCGAATTTTTCGGGTTTTTTCTTTTTGGTCGTTTTTGTCGACGTCCAGCCATTAGAACATGATCGAATATAGGGATAGCACCGGGAGATGGTGTTGTGCACCATCCGAGCCGTCAGTTCAACAATCCAATGGTCCAAATCTCATTTCTACCGTGTAGCATCTGAGCCGTTCATTGTCGAGATGACATTTCAACTGTTGGATTGCCGATCGGATGGCCCACATCACCGTGTTGTGCACCACCCGCATAGCACCATCCCCCGTTCATGATGGGAGACTCCATTTATTCCAGTAAAATTGGTACTGATTTTGTTGGGAAAAATACAATTGACGAGAATCCACGTAACATAGCATGAACTAATACATAAATGCAAACCGAATCCCATATTTCAGAGTCTCTTTCAAACAAATTCGCCGCACCCACCGAATAGTGTTGAGGCGCACCGGCGTTTGTCTCTTAGGATAATTCGGCTAGAACTACAACTCACAAAACACCACTATGAGCAGCCTTGGCGCTCTGACTTGCATTTGTCTCTCTCTGATAAACTGTAGTAATGAATTCGAGGAGGAACGAATTCAGCCTTCACGGGAGTTAAAACCAGCCTACACTGCTGGCCTCTGAACTGTTCGCTCCAGGTACAATGGACCTGCGAGGGACCTTTCGATTGCCTTGACAAACCCTCCGAATTTCTCCCTACGTTCCTTCAGTCCAACAGATTTTTCAAGCCAACCTTTGGCCTTTGTAGACTTGCATGTCTCGCAGGTTAATGCAGGAAATGGACCAGTTCAAAATTGAAACCTCCCACCAACCAACCTTCAAACACCAAATTTGTAATGTTCTATTCTTTTTGTATCTACCTTTTTCTTTTCTTTTTTTAACGTTGGGCCCGGTCGTTAATCCTATGGCTCCGAAAAATGGGCCGATTGTTAATCCTATAACTCCGAGATTAATCGAGATGCATGCAAGCTGAGCCAACACCTAGTTATCAAATGGCTTATTTTTTGTCATTATTCAAATTTTTTTTGCATTTGTTAGTTTTCATCGATTTTTTGTGGATTATTACTTCGTCATGATGAGAGGCATCTAAAAAGTTAAAAATTACAAGCGAAACCCAATTTTTTTTAATAAAGACAAAAAAATGGCTTATTAGCTTATTTTTATCTTTATTCAAAAAATTAGGTTTCGATTGTAATTATTTACTTTTTAAATACCTCTTGTCATGATGAAGCAATAATCCAACAAAAAAATGACAAAAAACTAATAAATGCAAAAAAATATTTAATAAGGATAAAAAAAAAAGAAGCCATTTGGCTTATTAGGCCAAAATAGGCAATCTCGCCCCGGCAAAAGAAGCTTCTTGCATCTCACTAGGAGGTCAGGAGCTCGAGTCTTTCCACATGCGTGTGATGTTTTTTCCTTTGTATTTGTTGGGGTTATTTCTTCTCTTAATGGAGCTTGTAGTTGAGTTGGGCTTATAGTGATTGTGGTCTATTTGATGGACTTATTTATCCTGTTGATTCAGTTGTTAGGCTTTGTTATCTTGTGGATTCCTACACTCACACAATGGACGTAGTGTGCCGTGATTTGTATCTAAATAAGGCAATTTACCTCTAGGTCCAGAAAATAGAAAGTAATTCTCACCAAGTCTCCTCTAATTAACGAAACACTAAAATCTTATGAAAGTTCCTAAAATCCTAAATACTGAAAGTGTCTAACCCCTAGGGCATCCTATGAAAGTGCCTAAACCTCA
>JAOTQK010000001.1:25441011-25464212 GCA_025642025.1 Rhododendron ferrugineum
GCACCACTTCCAAAACCTGCAATTGCTGAGTTCAGTAAATCATCAGGTTCAGCCTTTCTGCTCGCTCTCACAAACTCGCGTGGACCTGAAACAAATAAAAGAATAAGGACACAATCATACAACCCAACAACCATGCTGGCCCTTCAACCAAAGTAAATCTCAAACTTTGCTACTAATAAAAATAAAAAAAAGCAAAACCCTTTTCAGTTGCCTTCAAATTACTCTCTTTAAAAAACTTCTATAATCCTCTGGTGTTTGAAGGATCAAAATCAACTACACAGATTACTTTCTGCAAAATCAAAGAGTGTTTCGTTGCAAATTGATCTAACGTTGATATGCGTGTTGTGAAAATCAAAACTAGAGTACTAAAAGAAACCGAGAATCCATAAGGAATCAAGACACTTCACATAATTCCTTCTTGAAAGTAAAGAAATAGAAACTTAATGGAAAGCCTAAAATTAAATACAAATAGACACGTAGGTTATTATTCACTGAAAACCTCATCCGCACAAGGTAGGAAATCCGAATAAACACGAGAGTCATGGAAACACTCCGTTATATTCCACGAAGCATCTTAAGGCAGAAGAATATAGGATAATTCTACTTACACACCTCTAAAAACATACCTCTTCAAAAAATTTACAATTGTCTTGAGAAAAATGGACCGTTCATTCACTACTCATAAATTGATTTGAATTTAGACACTTATCCTAATTTGATCAACCTGAATGAAATACATGTCGCCATGTCGGGACCTACAAAATGCTCGAATCGTCAAAATACATTATGAGACCCTAAGCTAATGGGTGGTTGGGTGGTCTTGCCTGGCATTCCAACAGGAAAGACTTCAACATAAAAGTATATTTCTGTTCTTCCAGTTCCCGCGGCAAACGATCCAAGCTAGTACTAAGCAATCCGCCAAAAGCAACCAAAAAATTCCTTGGAAAATCGGGCGAAAACTTGAACTACGTACATACATACTTTTAAAAAAAGGTACAGCCAAGAGACATATGAAAACTAGTGCTATTGCGGCTACACCTCCCGCTTTGTCAGGTATACTACGAAGAATGGCATAGATCGGCATGAGTCAGGTATACTACGAAGAATGGCATAGATCGGCATGAAATACCATTCCGGTACAATATGAGGCGGGGACTTCGCTGCACTGGTTCTTATGACCGTAAATAGGGGAAGCAAACCTCCAACTAGAGCTACAAGTACATGAAGAAGGTAAATGGCAGTCCTCACAAGAAGAGAGAAGAGACTCATCTAAGATGCGTTGATGCAAAGGAAGCGAACCAGCTGATAGCAGAAGTGCATAGTGGCGAGTGCGGCGCACATATGAATGGGTTCATCATTCATGGACATCGGATTAGCAGGTATATAATTGTCGGGATGCCCCAAAACATTAGGAGCATAAAAAATCCAAATGGAAAAAAAGATAGCAGTGACGATGGACACCCAATGGATTATTTGATCCATATTGATGCAATGCAGCCAGATGAAGAACACTAGACATGGTGCGTACTGCATGCAAAGCAAGACTCAATTATCTAAGCCTGACTTCATAGCAAAAGAGGAGCATCTGATCTTGTTTGGTTCAGTTTTAAAATCAGTTTTCGCCGAAATATTCTTCAGAAGAGATAATACACACAAGGATTCAAGAGTATGATGAGAACACATTGAATCATGAACAGAGGTCGAATAAGGTCTACGAGAGAGATTTACCGCAATAGCAACCAGTGACGATGGCAAAATTAGCGGCGTAAGTCGCAGAAATGTTGGCGAGACCGTGAGCTTTGCTATGTTTCGAGAGCAATCCGTATCCCCCGCCAGCAATTCCTATTAACAAAAAGAAAATCAGAAGTTCGAACACTTTGTTTAGAATTCAAATTTCTCCGAGGAGGAGGTAATGAAATCAGACTAATTCCATATTCCAGCTGCAGTGGGGTTTGTTTTCCTCGAGCAGCCAAACACGGAGCCAAGATAAAAAGAAAGGGAATGAATTATGGTTCTAGAGAGAGAGAGACCTGCGAGGAGGGTGGGGATGAGAATTCGCTCCTTCCAACCGTCCGACGAAGAGGATGATGAAGAAGTCACTTCTAGGGTTTTGTCATCAGTAGCCATTTTTAGTTCTCTCTCTCTCTCTCTCTCTGCTCACTGCAGAGAAGCCATGAAACTGGTTGACATTAGCTACTGATTGGGCTTTACAGCCCAATTAAGCGCCCGTTCACCCGGGTAGGTCTACGACGGAGAAAAGGCCCATAACTATGAGTCTTGGCCCATTCAAAGGAAAAGCAATAAACACTTGTTTTCACATTTCACTTTCATTTTGTTTTTGTTTTTGTTTTTCTTTCTTTTTACGGGAAATTCCTGGTTTTTCCAATTTTTTTCTTGGGGTTCCATGCAGACCCTCTTTTATCGCGCTATCCCGTGCAACCCATTTTCTTAAGATACTTTTACTATTTTACCCTTTTGCAGAATTCTCGAAAGTTTGAACTCTTGAGGTGTGAATTTGGCCCCAGTACACACTCACATCCCTTTTGCGTGAATTTGGCCCTAGTATATCCCTTTGCAGAATTCACATCTCCAAAAATTCACACCAAGTATGCAGATGAGACAAGGGTATTTTTGGCAATTTACTTAAAACGGCGCTTATGTGGGATGAGCTTGACACAAGGTGGGTTTGGACAGGTAGGCAGTGACAAAATAGAACCGGCTTGGAAGAACCCCCTAGTGAAACCCACTAGAAGCCGGAGCAAATGCTCCGTATGAACTAGCCCCCGAAGAAGTTGATAGCATCTGATAGGATTTGTTTATCTTTTTCTTTTCCCTAAACTAGTTCAAATTCCAACTAAATATGGCCTCATTTTCGTAGCTGATGACTGTTTACACTTTACCAGATAAAAACAATTCTCCGTTTCCATTCATTCATCAGTCTGTGACTTGTGAGAAGTAAAAAGAAGAGAAGCAAACAATGTCACAACACAACCAAACAATGACTCTGTGAAGAAAGTGTAAAGCCCCATCTCTCAGGAAGTCCAAAACAGAAACAATAAGCCGAAGCTGCAAAGACAAAAATCTGCAGAGAAAGTGAAGTGAATGGGAACGATAAGCCGAAAAAAATAATCGACAGCTGTGACTAGTTTGAGAAATCGTTCCTAGTAATACAGAGAAAATGAAGATGTTTTTGATGACGAGAACTACGATTTGAGCTCTCATTGAATCGATGACAGAAATCTGACGTGGTGCTTCATAAGCTGCCCTAATATGGACCTTTTATACAATGAATCTTATTCGGAAAAAAAATAATACTAGAACGAGGAAGATATAGGCCGAATTACTACCATTTTGGTTTTCAGCCTTGTTCATGGATCGAAAATCTCAAGAAACCGAAGCGCCCGGTTCTATGTCTTCAGAAGCCGAGAAGCCATTGACTCCTTCCTCACCTTCCCAGTCACTATCCTGCATTGGAGGCTCAGACTTTCTTGGTGGGCCTGCCCCGCTTCTTCTTCTTCGGAGTTCTGAAATTGTTTCAAATGGAAACTATGTAAACCCAGAAGATAATAATACAAGTGCATCACAAGAGCGGGAGGTAAGCTTACTTTTATTGGTAATGGAAGAACGAGTCATTGCTAAGAATTCATCCCACTTGAACTTCCGAAGTTCTTGCTTCTCTTCCTCCGAGAGTTCGAAATTGGGTTCCCTCCCACACATAAAAGCAGCCCTGCAAATAAAATGTAGTAATGGGTTCTTCAAGCATAGTAGTTCACATCTACCTAGTGTCTTAGGCAACAGTAATTCAGAGCCGAAATTACTTATATGGTACGGAAATCACAAGTGTAACTTTGTAGTTGTACCCCAAAGATTAGCACTTGAAGGAAAAGTGAATGGAGTATGTGTTAAGAAACATAGGAGGCGAGTTCCAATTTCGAAATTACTGTAAACTGTCCTTGAAATTCAGGAAAATGCAAGAGTTATTGGAGGATCAGTGCAAGCAGAAAGTCGAGAAACATCTAAAATGTTGTATCAACGGGACGAGCCACGTAGCTTTGAAGCTGTCACTGTAACTGTCCCACGACCGCCTGAGATCTCACCTGCCACACTAATGAGACTGGGCCATAGGCCCAAAAGGTTGGAGAACTCAAGGTACAGTTTCAATTTAAGCCCATGGACGTTCTCTAGCAGTGGCTGCCGAAAGGAAGGCCAAAATCGGTGTTGATACCTGTCATACAAGCGAGCAGCTTCTTCTTGAGAGCCCACAGTCCCCAAATGAATTTGTTTCTTGTCAACTTTAATTGCAGCTTGCCATTTCATGTTCTTTAAGTAGACACCTCTCATGACACATGGTTCTTGGTTTTCAAAATGCTTTCTCCTGTGACGCTTTCTGCGTTTGACTTCCGGCACTAAATAAAATGTTTAAGACAAAGGCAACGATGAGAGGAATACACAAGCATTAAAACACCATCTCCACACGGAGAGAGTGCCAATTTTTGAACTGGAAATAAATAACTCTGAGATTCGTAAAAGGTGTACACAAAAAGACATACCTGGATATTGGTGTGTATGCTGATCTTTTGAGGTGCTAGAACCAGATAAATTTGACGACCCAGGACTTGCTTTTGGAATGGTTTTCTGGGAAGCAACATGTGCAATGCCAATATAAGCTTGAAATACACGAAAGACGCAAAAATTCATTAGGTATTTTATAGATCATAAAATACTAAATAATGTCCTCCCTGCTAGATATCTTGGTGGCATACCAGGATTCTAAACATAAAATACTGGACTGGACTTCATGAAAGGAAAGAAAATCTGTGTCTATTTTTCCAAGCTCTATCAACAAAGAAGTGAAAAGGAAAAGCCGTCAGTCCTTGCTAAATTGTGGTGAGAGACTGGACGTGCGAAGAGTGCAAAAGAATATGACATGGTGATCCAATTTGACACCTTTAAAACTCCATTACAACCTCAAATAAATGAAATGATTACATACTTATGCGATGCCCATGCTATTATTAAGCAAAACTGATGTTTATCCACAGTATATAACAGATCATCCTCCTATCGAAATAAATTCCCGTCAAAATGGTGACACAATCAGCAAAACATCAAACTAATCATAAATTTTCTACATTTATCTGTCAAATGTCAATATATAAGATTATTCATGTGGAGATAAGACGAGCAAACATCAAATAGAGACAAACTTGAACGCTTGTAAATCACAACAAAATTATTTCATGCATAGTGAAATATCAAACGAGGCCATTTTTAGTAGTATTGCATGCAACATTGATAGTTCCCAATAAGAGCAAGATGAGGCAATAATGGCATGAGGAGTTGCTTAGATAGAACATAGAAGACACAGTACAGTATCTGTATAATGCAAAAGTAGTCCCTAACAAGCCCAATATATATGTATTATTATCTGCAATTAGTTAGTCATTTTGCATTGGCCTTTTGATGTTTGACTTGCCAAAGAGGAAGAGAAATCCTACGGATTATTTTTTGGGATCACCAGATTTTTAACACTTTTACAGCACCAACTATCGTGTTTCTGGTGTAGTGTAACTAAAATATTGGACCACATTGTATTGTTGACTTTCATTCAAGCTGATCTTTATCTCCCTAACTAAACAAGAAACTGATCTTTAGTTCCATACTTCCATGCATGGCTAGAGACAAAAATGTCTATTGAACTGCCAGCAGTTAACTCCCCCAAAATGTTGAATTCGAAACCAATATTATAACCCATACATGGCATCAGTACTTGGGGTTAGATGAGAAATGCGAGCATATTTACTGGTGATGCAAGGAGACGAAACATACCACCACGATATCAAGTACAAAAGTGAAGGCTGTTCAAAATAAAAAAAGAACCAAAGTAAAGAACAGTAAAGACAAAAACTGCATTTCACCAGACACTAAAATATAAAGTGCACTATGAACACAAATACAACAAATTTATGCACCTCCTTTGGCTTCTCAGCATCCACTGAAGGCATAGGATGAACACTGACATTTTTTGTGCTCGGGATAGGATGTCCAGAAGCATTTCCATTCTCGCAAAACCTAAGAAGTGGATACAAGAAAGAACTTCGCCCTACAAAGGGGCCAATTGCACATCATCAATCTTAAAATTTATGACAATTCAAGATTTCTCTCGAATTGATGAGCAATCTTTGTTATGCTAGTTATATGAGGCATTTCATTTCTAACGACAACAAGTTTGAGCGGGCATACCAGAGCAAAGTCCCAAGAGTCTGCGCCTTCGTATGCTTACCATGTCAATGCCGATGTTCCAAACAGCTGCCCAGTGATTCAGCTGAAGCCCTCAAGTTTTTATAAAAAATTGTTAATTTAGCGATAGAAATACATGCCAAGGCAACTACAAGATTAGGATTAACTAGTAGAAACAATTGCCAGGCAACTCCAAAGGTCCCCTTTCATGGACCAAAAAACTACTACGATCTTAAGATAAACAGAGAAATGGAAAGAAATCCAAAGTAGAAAAAGTTAGCCCGTCCTTACGACTAAATTAACCGTGTAATTCCCCATTTAAGCTACAGAGTAAAACCTTAACCATATATAGTATATGCAGCTTATATCGTACATAAAGCAATTTGGCACAAAGGAGCATAGAAACAGAAATATGGGGAAAGAGGGGGGAGGGGTGTAAGTAGGGAACACAATAACTAAAACACATTCAATTGTTCCCAGTTGCTCACACTTAGTAAATTTTCATTCCAAGTTTTAAGACAAGAACATTAGAAAAAGGTGATAACTTGGTGAGCGGTCAAAATTGAGGAAAAAGAAACCCCAAAACAGTCAATAAGCCGGATTTAGAACTCCAAGACTTCAAATCAAACACCCAAACCAGCAATTCCGAATTTGGTGGGATAAGTCAACCCCACCAACCTACCACCTTTTACCGATGGGTACAGGGAAATTTACGAACCAACAAGAACAAAGGCTTCAAAACACACTTCAGAAAGAAAAACCCAACAAATAGAGAGAAACCCATGTAGCCAATATGAGATATAAACAGTTGTAAGCCTTCAGACCCATCAAAGCAAATGCCCAGAAACAAGAAAGTAAGTACCAAGACCAAGTCGTAAAGCACCCTTGTACGAGATTGAGCTAACTAGGAAGAGAAAAGGAGTCTTGTGTTCATACCTGAGAGGCAGAGAAGGTAAGGTGGTAGGAGAAGCGTGGAACCCGAGGAAAATCAAGTGGGGTTTTGAAATCTGGGAGGTGGAGGGTGGGTTGGAAAGGGGGAGTGGTGGTGGATGATGAGGAGGAAAGAGAGAGAGTGGGGGGAGAGAGAGAGGGGGGGAGGGAGAGAGATCTACCACCTTTTTTCCCGTTTGGATGGGAAGCTGGTGGTGGTGGTAATGGCGTAGACAGAGAAAGAAGAGAAAGGGGTGGTGGTTGGTTGAATAGAGGGGCGAATGCTAGGCTTCGTTTGGCTGACTTTATTCAACCCCCCCTCCTTGGTCTTGTTTATTTAATAATAACAAAAACAAAAGTTTTAATAAGGTCTTGATTTATTTTTTTTATTTTTTTATGAATATTCTACCATGCGGATCCTATAAGGTGGCTTAGAAAGAATGCAAGGTGTGACTCACAATGGGTGTTGGAAACTACGAATTCATTTCTACGGTGGAAAGAATTTAATTTTTTATTTAAAATATTTTCTGTCCTAAAGAACCAAACTTTTCTTAATTTTTTTGAATAATTATGATGAAATTTTATCAAGTTTGAATCTGTTTGATGATTTTTTTTTTCCCCTTCTCTGTTGCTCTAGTTGAGACCAATCGAAAAAGTAAAATTATTTGACAAAAAAGCTTAACAAGATTTGCCGAAGATAATTTTCTTTTAAAAATATGAAATTTAAGGCATCCCAAAAACAAAATCTGATCAAGAAGGTGCATGATTTTAATGTAAAGCAATTGGGATTGCAAAAAATCCCAACATATTTTGCGGGGAGGAAACGGATGTGCTGATCATTTAGCTCGAGAGATGCAGTTGACACTTGACATAGCTGGGGAAATTCAAGTGCTCCCCCAACCTCCAAGAGCAGTTCCAACACTTGAACTTGTTTTAGCTTGGGACACTTTTGGATGGGGCACATTTTTCCTATTGGGTTATGGCTCAATTGAAAAAATGGGGAAAATTTGGCGAGCCGTTAGAATTCACCCTATGGTTCTTTTTACTTAGGCTGCGTTCTTTTGAATTTAACTTAAATATAGAAATTTTGTTCTTATTTGAATTTATTTCGTATTTGTTAGTTTTGCGCCAAACTTTTGTAGGTTATTGATTCGTCTCGACGAGAGGAATCGGAAAAGTAAAAAAAAATTACTTTTACCCAAGTATTTTAAAAAATAACCACTTTTTAGCAACAAAAAAAAGGTCATTTTTTGGCCTAAAAAATGACTTTTTTAGCAAAAAAAAAAGTTGTCTTTTTTTGGACTAAAAAATTGTTATTTCTCAAAATATATGGGTAAAAGTTAAAAAAAATTACTTTTCCAATTTCTCTCGTCGAGATAAATCAATAACCTACAAAAATTTGACACAAAAGTCAAAACTAACAAATCCGAAATAAATTCAAATAAGGACAATTTTGAGATTTAAGTGAGTAAGTTTAAGTTAAGTTCATAAGAACGCAGCCTTAGGTCCTATTCTGCTAAAATTTTTATTTTTAAAGTACTTATTTTCGCTTTACGAGCTCTTACAATATTTCACCTTAAATTTAAAAAATAAGTATTTATTTAAAAAAATAAGCACTTACTTTCCGTTTATATTTGGACAATGAAAGAGGCGTCGGTGATCAGTCAGTGGTCACACTCAGCTGAAAAAATAAGCCAGGGCCCTGGAGGGGTTTTTGAAATTGGGCTGATGGCCCAAGTTCTGATACTCGGGAGGTGGTGGGCCTTGATCGACCCGGTCCACTAGCACTTGAACAAAATCAGCACGAGAAGGCTGAGGAAACAGCGGGAAGGAGCAGAGAGAATTAGGGTTTTTACGAATTTGTGGGAACAGCTTCGGTGATTACTCCATCTGGGAATCTGAAGAAGAAGAGCGACAATGATCTACGACGTCAACTCACCTCTCTTCAGGTCCTTCCTTAGCCAGAAGGGTGGTTCCTCTGACAAGAGGTAATTCTACTCTCTCTCTCTCTCTCTCTCTCTCTCTCTCTCTCTCTATATATATATATATATATATATATGATTCTTTTGTGTAAACGTGATGTATATCCTGTGTTTCGGAGTTTTCTGCGTCCTGTTGAATTGGGTTATTACTGATTTAGTATTGATGTTTTGGCTGCCTCTTTGTACTGGGACAGGTCCACACTCGTTTAGAATGTAGAAATTCACGTGTTTTTGTCTTACCTTATTGATATGGTTAGGGGTTGGGTCTACTTTTCGGAATCTGCAATTTTTGTTGAGTTTTGGATTGAAAGAAAATAAAATAAAATACGGGAACTGCATGTTTGGAGTGTGAAAGTGTATGCCCGCCTTCCAATTTGTCAATCATTTTGTCTTCACTCTCCCTATTTGAGGAAAACTTTAAATCTTGGAATTTCCAATTACGGGGCGGTGATGTGAATGGTCTAAGGCTCTATGAATCGAATACGAATATGGATATGTTCAATCTCAGTGGGCTTATTGCCATTTGTTGAAACCATGGGCACCAGAATACAGGATGTCTCACCAGAATAAATAGGATGTCTCATCTTGTTAGAGTTAACAGCGAACAACCTTTATACCCGGCATATGGAAACAGGATAAAAGTATATTAACCTCCACTACCTGCAAACTATGTTTTCGATCGAGCTAAAAAGTTTTGTTAACTGCCTAGGCTAGAGCGCATGCACGCGTTTGTAAATTTACCATATCCTATGTGGAGTGGTGTGAGCGGAATGCATTCTGATATGTGCAATAAGTACATTTCTGATCGTACTTAACATCTATCAAAGCATCCTTATCTCAACTACACTTATTTGCTTAGCGTAGTTTTTTGTCAGGTTTGCTAGGGATGAGTTGTTTCCTAGTTCTCAGTGGTTTAATCCACAAGTGTCATTGGTATTATGTCTAAACAATTATTTTGTTTTATTTTTGTGATAGTCAGGCTTATGTCTAACCAAGCCAAGATAAGCCTCCTAATCAATTGAGATCGGCTACATTAATCTTTTCTCGTCATTCTGCTTTGTCGAGGGCCATATGTTCTCTGAAATTTATTGAAGTTGGATCCTTTTTCAACTTAGAATGCCATGAAAATTATGGCAATCAACAAAACCTTGTCGTTGATTGATTTTGTACTCCCTCCGCCCCATGTTGATGGTCTCCTACGAAAAGACTTGCACTTTTCGGATAAAAAAATAAAGTACTTCCATTCATAATTTTTCGAATTTCTTCTCACCAAATTTAAAAAATTAAAGAACAGAGATCTTTAATTTGGTGTGAAGAAACTCGAAAAATGATGGTACTTTATTTTTTGATCCGAAAATTGCACATGTTTTCGTAGGGGACTATCAAAATGGTATGGAGGGAGTACATTTTTTTTTGGAGGAAAAAGAAATCAATAGACTGCCAATGGGATGATATGCCAGATGCACCCCTCCACTTGAGACAACAAAATTTGGTTCTAAGGGGCATATCATCTCCAACGTCTCAATCGTTAGTGTTGATCAAGCCTAGCTGACACAATTTAAAGTCTTTGGTATCAGTTGGTTTTCGATATTCACTTTTCTACTAGATCTACTTCCATTGTTGCTGAAGATACATCCTTATATTTGATACTATTTTGAATTTTGCCTGCTTATTTTAGATCTTGTGACTACAATGCTTCTCTAATATTAGAGGTCGCCATATCCGCGTATTGGATGCGGGGACATGTATGCGTGGTGTCCCTTCAAATAAATTCCCTTTTGGAGGGGGACATGGCATGGACATGTGGGGAACCCAGGGACACGTTCGGGGACATTGCGGGGGTAGAAGTGTAGTGTTTTTTAATTTTTACGGGGGTAAAGATGTTATTTATCAAATGTTTGGGTTTTAGTGTAATCAAACCTATAAACAATCCTAAATGATTGATAAAACACATATCGATCGAAGGAGTCTCTCTCTCTCAATCAAAGCAGGTTTCAGGAAACCCTAAAAATCTAGATAGACATCAATTGAACCCCACCATCCTTGAAGCCAATCTCTGTGTGTGTGTGTGTGTGTGTGTGTGGTGGGTATGTACATTTACATATATGTCTGTATGTGCCGGTACATATTCGTTGTATCTATGTCGCTTTGTCTATGAGTGTTTATCTTGCATATATAAATGTGTGTGTATGTAACGGTATAATAGCAGTACAGAACAATGTATATATCTTACACATAAAAAAGTGGTACTATATGACTCTGTATACAAAATGTTACTGCATACTTTTATGATGTATTTTCATGTCCCCAGCGTGTCCGTGTCTATGCTACACAGGATAACATCACGTGCAAATAGCATGCATGTTGGAACGTCATCCTAAATATGTCTAATCATTTTTATGACGAGGTTGGAAAACTGGCAAGTACTCCAATGACCCAAGGCATAGTGCACTTATTTCTGTCTTTTACGTAGTATTTGATTTTACTTACAACCCTGTAGTCAATCAGTCTGCTGCTAGAGGATTGTACTCACAACCCTACATACAGTTTCAGTTCAATGTTCCGCATCTGGTAACCACAGCTGGATAATCAACTGTTTTGACAGATGTATGAAGGCATAATAAGTTGTACAAATTCATGTCGTTTTATGGTGATGTGCTTTTAACTCGTTGTTTCAACTTGTTGGAAAATCTAGGAAAACTGAGGAGCAGAAACCAAGGGAGCAGAAGCCAAAAGCTAGTGAAAACAAGCCTGTCATGAACGAGTGATAGCCTTGATGGAGCTTTGGCATGAGATAGGAATCTTTTAGAGGATTATAATGTACTGCTATATGAAGTATCCATTTTGAAGTGTGTTTGTTACCGATGAGACTTGTACTTGGGGTTCTGTAAGATATTCCTTCGAATGTGCTGTTGAGAGATTGATGTTATGGGCAGTTCTTCTGAATGCACGATGCTTTTATCCTTTCATGTTTGGAAGCCTGGGGCTTGCGATAGCAGTCTTCTTTGGAATTCCACGTAGATTTACCGGCTCCAACGTGGTTTTCATCTCGTCTTTTCTCTTCTTTATTTGTTCTCTCAGGTAATGTGAATTTTGTTTCAGCTACGCATACTCCGTAGCTCTTTGGGTTTATGAAATTGAGAATTTTGCTGTTGCATAAATATCCTCGGATGGATCGCACCAAGGATGGGTTCTGGATGAGTATTCTATTGAAGGATTCACTTGTCATTTTAGCTAGTCTCTAACACCGCATTCGACTTTATGAGATTGTACAGTGCCTAGAGGAGGAAACACGTGATTGTAGGGTGTTGATCGGCAAAGAGATCCTTTCTCTAGGAGAAAAGAGCAAAGGAGGATGGATATAGCCTAAAGGGTTAGTTTGGCTGGTTGGTGGATTTGTTCCTCACACAATTGATCAAGATTCGATTCTTGGAGTTATGCCGCTAGAAAGTAATTTCGTTTGAATCCCTTGGTCCTAGGGAGAGGATGACTTGCTTTTAACCGGATCGAAGTGCGCGTAAGCTGACTCGGATACCTCTCACGAAGAAAAAGGAAGATGGAAATAGCCAACAACTTTTGTGCCCCATGAATCATATTTTCTACTTTCCGTTTGACAAAAAAAAAAGAATCATATTTTCTTCATTTACTATTAAGTTTCAGCATTGCTGGATTCTTCATTATTCTCTACATGGTTTGGCGAAATCAACTCAGTGAAAAACAAAGCCAGGTGAGACATGGTGAAAATTCGTTTGCCCACTTTGAAAGTGGTTAAATGACACAATAAGCCACAACTACGTGGTGAGTTAGTCGACTCACATGGCTTTTAAGTGTGCTAAGTCCACAGAGTCCGCAGTTATTGTGACTGGTTGTGATAAATTTTTGTATACGCAGAACTATTGTAACACAAGAACAACGAGAGCGGTGGATAAAGTCATCTAAACTTTTTGAATGGATTTGTTCTTGTCGAAGAATCTCGACAAGCTGAAGCTGAGCTCAATGCCTATGATCTAGTTTTCTTGGTTTTTGACTATTGGGTAAATATGGGAGGCTTCAAGACAAGGAAAGGGGCATCTTTTTGAGCCTAGCTATTTGGTTTTGACTGTACACAATAGTTGTTGTCATTGTAGCTCATCGGAAGCCACGTTACTGGAAACTAGCTGGTATTCATTGGAGGAAAGAGCTAGAAAACTAAAGACCTGCACTAGTTGTGTTGGCCCCTACTCAGGTTGATTGGTGGGTTTGCTCCTCTCTCCATATAATTGACGACGGTTCGATTCGTGGAGTCAGGTCGCAAGAAAATAATTTTTTTCGTGTATTCTCTAATCCCGGCCTTCAACCCGACTGGAAAGAAAATTAGTTGAGACAAGCGTAAACTGCCTCGAACACTCTTGACCAATCGAACCGAAAAGAAAAAATGATAAAGACTTAAGACTAACTACCAAAGGATAAAGACTTAAGGGTCCTCTTGTGTTGAAAAGTTGAGGGCCCAGAGGTTCATGCATGGGAAGCAATTGAGTGGGGGCATGAGTGCTTTCCATGTGCATATGAAATCCCATCTACCTTCCGAACCGGGGGATGGTGCACGGTACGGTGCATATTCAGACCGTCTGTTCGACAATTGGTTTCAATCTTATATCCATCATCCGAGCATCCGAGTTGTTCGCTGTCGAGATAAAATTTGGACTGTTAGATTGCCAAACGGACGGTCCAGATATGCACAGCACGGTGTTGTACAACACCTCCCTTGGGTCGCTTCCTCCCATGGTACCCACCCGACCTGACCAGACTTGAGTCATAGCTGATCCGTTTAGGGAGAAAATATTTGATCCATCAATATTAACTGTTGTTTTCTTGGATCTGAACTGTCTAAGAGGACTGAGTGTGGGTTTATTAGGTGAATTTGAAGAAAATTTGGCAATGTGTAAACTGGAAGCCTTCTGTTTTTTCCAAGTTTTTCTGGACAGGATATACACATCCAGTATTACTAGCAGGTTATGTGAAAGCCTTGTGTTGTACTACTACTTGCCCAATTTAGCAGCTGGATGAGATTGGCAAAAATTTCTAAACTGGCTATAGCGTGGCATGTATCCATAATAGCCCTGTAGTAGTTTGTTTATGCGGTGTTAATTAAAGGGATGTGATTTTGGCACTCCACTTTTAGCCTGTGACATTTTACCTTTTGCTTTGTAATCTCACATGATCAAGACACAAAGTGGAGTGTTAGTGACTAAAACTGGAGTTCCAAAATCAATTTACTAATTGAAAGGATAACAAAAGGGTTAACTAGCTTACCGCTTACGCACACCTCAACCAATTCCTCTCCGATCTGGTCAAAGGTAGGTCCATCCAGGCTCGGACTAGGGGGTTTACAAGAAATTGCTTATTTAAGATTTGACCCAAAAAATCGAATCATAATCAATTGTGTGAAAAACAAACTTTCTAATCAACCGAACTAACCATTTTTTTTTTCTTTTTTTAGTACGTCGAAAATTCAACTAACCATTTATTATTGTCCTTGTTATAGTTAGACTCTCTCTCTCTCCCCCTTTAATCTTTATTGTCCTTGTTAGTTTAGACTCTCTCTCCCCTTCTCTCTCTCTCCCTTTAATCACGCCTTTTGCACTTTCACTATCACAGTCAAAATCACACAGACCTTTCCCATTTGTTGTCCACAACAAAACAAAGACCAGATACCGTATCATCATATAATAACTCTCTTCTCTTCTTCCCCATTCCACCACCATTCTTCCACTTCACAATTCCACCCCCTCTCTCTCTCTCTCTCTCCACCTGAGAAAGAAAATGTCTGACCCCAGGACTACCACCCATTTCTCTACTCTTCTTATCTCAGCTCTGCATCTGATATTCTCTTTCATTCTCTCTCACCCTGTCTACTTCTCTTACTTCGTCTTCTTCTCACCATACCTTCTCAAGCTCCTCTCCTTTCTCTCTCCTCTCTTCATCACCACCTCTCTCCTCCTCCTCCTCGGTTTCCTCACTCTCTCTCCCGTCTTCCTCCACAAGAACTCTGCTCTCGAACTACCCGAGCCCAAACTGGGATTCTTCCTCACGACGTACCATTCATTTATACAGAGATTAAGGCCGTTAAAAACAGACGAAGGCGGCGAAGAGCTTAATCATTTTGAGGAGCTTGAAGCTTTTAAAATGGTGTTCAACCCGTCAAACGATTTCCACCCAGTCGAAAATTCAGATGAGAAAACAGAGGAACTCTGTTTCTTTGATTTAGAAGAGAAAACTGTGGAAATTGATTGGGAAGAAATCACTCAGCCAATTAAGGAAGCCAAGACGCTAGAAGGGTTTTTCAAGGAATTGGATGAGTTTGAAGGCTTTGTTTACAATGCGAAAGAGAAGAAAGTAGAGGCACCGGACACGAATTTCGATAAAGTTGAAGTGAAAAAAGGAGTGGAATTGGTGGGAAGAGGATCCGAGGAGATAGATGATAAATTAAGTAGGGATGTTGGTACTGTTACAGCTCGTGCCGATAATGGCGGAGAGCATACTTCAAAAGCTCGTGGGAAGTCCGAAAGAAATGTCGATAGAACTGATAATGGCGGAGAGTACACTTCAATGTTCTTGGGAAGCCGACGTTCGCGAACACTGGAATCGAATCTCGGGAACTATGGATCGATGAGGAGGGAGGTGGAGTGGAAGAAGACGTTGGCGTGCAAGCTTTTCGAGGAGCGGAACAATGTGGGTGGAGGCGAAGAAGGGATGGATTCGCTCTGGGAGACGTATGACAGGGATTTGAGTAATAAGGCCAAGGCGAAAAGTAACACGAAGAAGAACAAGACGAAAGGGAAGTCTGGAGATCGTTACGAGGATGATGAGGAGGAGGAGGAGGAAGAGGGCATAGATGGGAAATTATGTTGTTTACAGGCTTTGAAGTTTTCAGCAGGTAAGGTTAATTTGGGAATGGGGAGGCCTAATCTTGTGAAGATTTCTAAGGCTATCAAAGGGTTTGGATGGTTGCACCATGTCAGCAGCAGGCCTGGGAAAAAGGGTCACAAGTGAGATAGAGATAGATATTACTAAGTAGCTTTGTGTTATGTAAGTTGCATAGCTATGCATGTTTAGTTGTTCTAAGAAATTATAAGTATATATGCTCTTTGTTGTTGGTTTTTATCTCCCATATCCAGGAGATTTGTGCATTGGCTTATGACCTTTTCTTTTCTAGTGATTTTTGTTGATTTTGGGCTTGGTTTGTCAAGATGGGAATATGACCTATGTTGCATGAATCATGCAAAATGTATAAAGTATTCTTGTCGGATACAAGGATAAGGATATGAGATATGTGTCGGACATGTCTAGTTGAACAATAATTTAGCAAACATATTATTGTCTAATCAAAATATTTTTTACATCTTCCGGTGTGTCCCTGTATCCTCGAAATGAAGATTACCTCAATCCGATACTTGGACACGTACCCGCACCCGACATTCGTACCCGAGTCTATGCAACACACAACCTCCCATTTGGCCTGATAATTTTCCAAGCTCAATTGGTGTTAACTAACCTCTGAGTAGCACTTTAGACAAGGAACTGAGGAAGTGAGAGAGCTAACCTCTGAGTAGCACTTTAGACAAGGAACTGAAGAAGTGAGAGAGCTAACCTCTGAGTAGCACTTTAGACAAGGAACTGAGGAAGTGAGAGAGCACATGCTTTCATGAATGACAGAGCAGAAACTTCCTTTAAGAGGCATGTGGGGACTATTTGATGGAAAGCTGCATGTACTGAAGCTATACGCCCACTTTTGACATTACTATCCACCATATTTTACTGTAGTAGATTTTCATGCTTGCATTCCCAGCAAATCCGGCGGAAACTTAGTTGCCATTTGATATCGTCTCAATCGACATCCTTTGGCTAGCCTTCTTAAGCGAGTCCCAGTTAATGGGTAGTGGTGTCCTTGTCTGTCACGTGTCGGATACCAAAACGTGTCGGCATTGGCACTGTGTAGAGCCTTCTTGTGGTTACATGGTGAAACTCATGAAATTGCTTAGAAGAGGCTTCAGAAGCAGAATTATGGCAGTGGAAGCATGTAGTCTGGTATCTTACATATGTTACTACTAGAAAGCCTTTGTTTTGGGGTCCAAATGATGGAATGAGTTTTCAGAGCTTCACTTGACTTGGGGACAAGCAACCTTGTCCACTAGAGATTCCTCGGGTCGTTAATTTCTAGACTCTAGAATTAGTTGAGGCTCACTCAAGTTAACCTGAACATTAAAAAGCAGCCTTTATTAAATGTTTACCCCCAAAATTAAGAAAGGCTTGGGTATCAAAGGCCTCAGGTGGGCTCTGAGTAGTCCATTCCAAACAATTTGGAAAAGCAATCTAATTATTCTACTGACTAAGCATAACCACAACAAATAAACAAGGAAAAATGTTGAAATTGGTAATATAAAGGAAAACCAACAAGAAAGAAACTAAAATATCCCACATTCATTGGATGCAGATATTTTCCAAAAGTTCAGACAATATACGCAGAAGTACTCTTCCAAGGCGCTAATCTAATTATTCTACTGACTTCCGCTGATAAACTGCTGCAACTTTCACTAACAATGGAGAAATTGGTCGTACGGATTACTCACTTGAAACAGTTTTGTTTAGAAGAACACAAACAACAAAAACCTGAATCTGAATATGTATGTGTGTACAGTTGATCTTAACTTCCTTTTCTGTCTAAATTGATGAATCTACAAGAGAGCTATTGACTCATTTACTGGACTGTCACTTTGCACAACTTGTCTGTCTATCCAGCAGCTATTTTTTCCTTCCCCTTGTAGCTACCACTCCCACTCGGCCCTCCACCGCCCGGTTGGCTCGGATTTGTCCCGGCTTCTTTCCTCACAATCTCAATGAGGAAGTGCCTCAAGTGCAAGGGCTCAACCGGTTTGTAAAACTTGATCACATCCCCAGCTTCCAAGCTATTCTCTTTCACAAACTCATCCCACTCCTTTATGATCATGTACGAATTCGCATTGTAGTATATAACATCCATGTACCAATCCTTGGCTTTAGCATCCGTAAACCTCACTATCTCCTTCCTCCGGTTCGCGCCCGGAACGTGCTTTATCGCGGGGAAATGAGTTTCCACCGCTGTACTGGGCATGAAAAGCCTACTGTATCCAAGATCACCGGTGTTCAGCTCGATCTGGAACAGGAAATTCTCCCTCCTGAAGTCTGGAATTTCGGGTAAACTCTCCACGGTTCTCTCGAACTTTACCAGGAAATGATTGACGGAAAAACGGGGGAGAGGCCTATAGAAGCCGATGACATCCGAAGAATCCCATCTGTGCCAATTAGCGAATTCTGTCCAACCTCTTATAAACATGTATGCTTTCTCATCGGTATAGTATACGATTGACATTTCCCATTCCTTGTTGTGGCGGTCGGTGATTCGGAGTTTCACCGTATCGCCGGAGCTAAATGTTGATGGAGTAGGGAAATAGTCTGATGCTTTTGCTTCAGGAATGACCTGCCTGTTGCTGGGTTTTAACTGGATTTCAAAGAGCAATATTCCAACCGGCTCGGAATCATCAGGTGGGCCGGAATCTTCAGAGGAATCCCTGAAAAGGAGGAGGGGAGAAAAAGGTTATTTAAGTTCATCTGACAAAAGAAAATTGTTGCTCAATCCTCGGACTAGACAATCTTTTCGGGACGGAAGTAGTATGTTCGCTTTCATTCAAGAACCTGACCAAACAATTGTTGCATAATCCTCCTTGTAGTTCCATTGGTAAAAAGGAATTCCTGTTTGGTTTTCGAGAAAATGGGAGAAAACTGGAATGGAAACCTACACGGTCATGATTCTTCTAGGGAATCAAGAAAGCAAACTGATCAGTATAGGAGATTAAAAGGTTAAACCCCTCTAGGATTTTCTGTTTGGTTGTCGAGAAAATGGAAGAATTTGAACGGAAAACCCATATCACACGTTGTGCATAAATAGGTATAATCATGCTTTACAGCGTTACTCACAAATATCAAGAAGTTCTCATCACAGAATTTGAAGAGAATTATTCAAGGAATTTAATCAAAAGATCTCATTTATCATTCCAGTGGTTGCGAAAGATGGTAAAACAAAATATCAAGAGGATAAACCCCACTAGGAATTTCTGTTTGGTTGTCGAGAAAATGGTAAGAATTTGAATTGAAACCCATATCACACGTTGTGCATAGACAGGTGTAATCATGCTTTACTCGCAAATAGTGAATTTCCGTAAGGGATTCAAGAAGTTCTCATCACAGAAAACATAAAACCCTAAAAACTGATCAAGGGTTTCTTGACAAAGAAGAGGAAGGAGCAAGTAGTTACCCCGATTCCGATAGCGAGAAGACGAGATTCGGATCATACCCTCGTGGGGTTCGATGAAGTTCTCGCTTCTTCAATGGCAAAACTGGCCGAGGAATGTTTTCCCTTCCGAAAACCTGCTCAATCCTCTGTTCAATCCTTCGTTCAAACTCAGACAACCCCTGTGCACCGCTGGAACCCTCTGTTTTTGCCTCTTCTGGTTTTTGTTCGATCCCTGTGTTTTCTTTTCCGGAAGGGTTGGCTGTCGAAGAAGATTCGTTTCCTTTGGGGGAGATTGCTTTCTCTTCTTCTTCTTCTTCTTCTTGTTTTGGGTCTGATAATTTCCTCCTTTTCGCTTCTCTGTCATCTGGACCTTCACCGGTGTCTCCGCTTTCTGACATTTTTTCTTGATGGTTTCTTGAATGCGGAGAGAGAGAGAGATTGTTGGCGGAGAGAGAGAGAGAGAGAGATTGTTGGCGGCAAGAGACTTAACTGATTTTTTTGAATGAGTTACTGAAATTACAAGAAAACCAATGGGAGCTTAAAAGAAACTATTGATCAGAATTAAAAGAAGGTTTGGGGCGTTATAATTTCGCCATTTAGATGGTCATTGTGCATTCCAATTTATACAATTTTGCGAGTTTACTTTTTTTAAATGATTTTCATACTCTTCTTTTATATTTTTTGTCCTCTTTTTTTTGTCGAGTTACTTTTTAAAAAAATAATTTTCACACTTTCCTTTTATATATTTGTACTCTCTTTTTTTTTTGGTCTTTATCCATGTGAAATTATCAAATTGCCTCTCATGAACAAACAAAAAAAATAGTGCATGAGGATAAAATAGGAGTGTGAAAATTATTTTCCTTTTATCTTTTTGAACCGTTGGGTATTACCGCAATACCCAAAAAATATCCCAAACACCCTTTTCAGAAAAAGAAAAAAAAACCCATTTTCACCAGTGAAACAACTTCTAAATTGAAAATCTTTTAGTAATTATGTGAAAAAATTTAATCGAAGATTAGGGCTCCAAACGATATAAGATTCGCAAATTGAGATTGGCACAGCTTCCACTATTGACCATTGAACAACATGGTATGGTTTTTTTTTATAGCTACATGGAGCTAGTCTCTAGCTTATATATGAACCATACCCTACTAGAAAAAATATATGGAGAGCCATGTCCATTCGTACATCAAAATTAACATCAAAATTAGAAACAAATTAAACAAGCCTTCTTAGCTAGACGATGAGCTACCTAATTACCGGTTCGTAGCAAAACTCGATATCATACCTCAATAAAACTCGAAGTCTCTATTCTAATCTCCCCGATCACGCGACACCAAAATGACTCTTGAATTAAACATGCAACTTCAAAACTGAATATCCTTTACTAATCATGTGAAGAATTTAATTGAAGATTAGAGCATAATTGATATTCCTTGATAGCTACAAGCCTACAAGGAGATAATCTCTCTGAATTATGAGCCATACCCTAATCTCAACTATCTCATACTGATTCTTGCTGACTAGGAAAAAAATGCTTGCTTTGCCATCTTCAATCTCTTTGACTCAAAAAAAGAAGAACCAAACAATGTCTACTGATAGTACTATTGGATAAGGGAAATCTAAATCTCAAAATGCATGTATATGTGTCTTGCACGGTTGCTCCTATAGATCTCAATCCTCGCACCTCGCTCGTGTTTTCAATCATCACTCTCGTGAATTTCAGAAGCTTAAAATGTGTTTCAAAGACGCTTACACGCTTGCACTCACACCCAAGCCATATATATGACCTGTGACTTTAGATGCTAATCATTAGCCGACAAGCCATGCATGTAAGGGACCGTTCGGCTAAATAAGCTAAGTGGCTTATTTTTTGTCCTTATTTAATTTTTTTTCGTATCACTTGGCTTATCATCATTTTTTTGGGGATTATTACATCCTCATGATTAGAGGAATCTAAAAAGTAAAATCTTTTGACCGAAATCCAATTTTGACTTTTTGGCGGGAAAGTCAATAAGCCAATTTTATTAGGCTCATTTTTTGCGGGAAAACCAGTGGCTTATTTAGCTGAACGGGCCCTAATTGTGTTGATCAAAACAAATAAAAATGCATGTATCTGTGGACAGAGCTAATAGTTGATACTGAGCTATGAACCCTGCATCATCTTCTTGTACCATAACCTCATTATGAACTACAGTATCTCATACTAATAGTGATCCTTGCAGCAAAAGGAAAATGCTTGCTTTACAACTTTTTTTGAGAGACTTATCACTTGAATACTTTCCCCCCATAAGCACTGATTCAATCACCACGGGCCGCCACTTCCGGTGTCTATCCGTCAACGATTTCCTTCCCCTTGCGGCTACCACTAGTAGTACTCGGCCCTCCACGATCCCCGCCCCCACTTCCCCCACCCGGCTGATTCGAGCCAGCCCCACCATCTTTCTTCTTCACAATCTCGATGAAAAAATGCTTACTGTGAGAAGGGTTCTCAGGTTTGTAAAACCTGATCACATCCATGGCTTCCAACCTGTGGTTTTTCACAAACTCATCCCACCACTTTATGATCATATACTTCTCGGCAGTATACCGTACGATTTCCATGTACCAATTCTTTCCTTGAGCATCGGTAAACTTCACCACCACCTTCTTCTGGCTTCTCTTGGGGATACGGATCGAGGGGAAATGCTCATGCACGAGTTCGAAGGGAAGGAAAAGCCTCGACATCCAAATGTCGCTCTCGCCCAACTCTAGCTCGAAAAGGAGATCTTCGGACCTGAATTCGGGAGCGATATTCTGGTACTCCGTTCTCCTCTCGAATTCAATCATGTAATGGGCTGTGTGAGAACGAAAGCCGGGTCTATAAAACAGGATCAAACACGGAAGGAAATAGTTCAGCATGTAGAGGCTGGAAATCTGTTGCCACTGATTTGTGTTGGTAAAACCGCCTATTTCTCGGTTGTATGTGAACGGCACGTCCCATAGCTGGCCCCTGAAATCGTCGATTTGTAGGTTCTGCTCCCC
Source organism: Rhododendron ferrugineum (assembly GCA_025642025.1). Taxonomy (NCBI): domain Eukaryota; kingdom Viridiplantae; phylum Streptophyta; class Magnoliopsida; order Ericales; family Ericaceae; genus Rhododendron; species Rhododendron ferrugineum. Next base: position 25,463,497 of record JAOTQK010000001.1, read on the forward strand.
TGCCGTATCGCAAGATAGAGTGGGGAAGTATTCTCTTGCTATTCCAGCAGGAATGGTCAGAATGTTGTCGACAGGGACCGCCATTTCAAAGAGGAAAACGTCGTCTTCGTCCTCATCGTCCTCGTCTGAATCAGGGTCGGCATGTGGGTATTCTCTGCCTTCTTCAGCAGCTCTGGGTTGTTCCTCCTGGTTGGCCCCCTGAGATGAGTCTCTGAAATTTGGAAGGAAGCATGAGTACTACTACTCATCAGTCAATGTGGTAGCATAAGGCAATTGAAACAGAAAGTAGAAAGAGCCTACGCTTTAGATGAAAATGAGGGAAACAAAATCTGATTTTTTTTTTTTTTGTAGTATTTTTATGGGTACTGTTTCATAGGTGACTAATCAAACATACTATCACATTGCGCCCAAGATCTTATGTGTCGAAAAATAGTATGCCCCTGTGTCGAGTGCACTCGGCAAAGGGACACACCATTTTTCGGCACAAAGAATCTCGGGCCGTCACATTGTGGATTAGATTTGTAAAAGATACTCAGACAAGACGTAAAGAAACACCTTCAAAAGATTTGCATCAGATCCACATTAATTGAGTTGTTTTTTTTTTTTTGTAAGTAATGAATTTCCCTTTGTGAAGAGGCCTTCATGAATTTCTTGACATAATTACGCAGTAGCTTCTTCTTCTTAAGCAATATTTTCCTGTTTTCCATTACAACCCA
>JAOTQK010000001.1:25521913-25533163 GCA_025642025.1 Rhododendron ferrugineum
GATTTGGTAGCTGGGAAAGTTTTCACCAACCAAAAGGTTAATTACAAACCTCGGCTGAGTTGTATAACCTCACCAAACAAAACCCCCTTCACTCATAAACTTCATTTATTGTTCGCCTTCGCCATTAGCCTCCATTGTTTTCACCAACCAGAGAAGTTGGATTATTGTGGTATTGTGGATGTTTTAGATAGAGAATACATTGAAATACTTTGTTTAGTATATAACATGAACTTGTGGACAGTTTATCAAGCTATCCTTCTTCGTATTCAATTATTGGTTTTCCTCTAATGGCTACTGTAGAAAGAAGGATTGGATGATTCGCACAACTTATCGATCCAAACTGACTTGTTTATGTAATAAGTGTATGGTCCGGAATCCTTTAAGTAGAACGTTACGTGTCTTAGTTTTCAGAGAAAACATTGTAGTGCATCTTGTATAACATTTGGACTTTTAGGTTGATTTAAAAGCTATCAGTGTATAGTAGTAGTTCTGTTGAAAGTTCCATGTTTCATTAAAAAGTAATGTTAGGATGACCAGGCAAACTAACACTGTACTCGCTTTTTATTTATATTTTTTTTGGCCTCATCCCCATACATGATATATTTACTTTTATATATCGTCCATAATATTTCTTGCAACTGCAGGGATTTTCAAAAGGTAGATGAGATTCTTTTGACTCCTGTAATAGAGGCTTTGGGACCTGTCGCAAACATAAGTGTGGAAAGTCAGGTACCAAATGGCTTTTTCCTAGAGGATATACGATACTCTTCGCCTTCAGAAATTGAGCTTATTAATCTATCAGTTGATTATATGCTTTTGTGCGAGTGCAGGTTCTATACCATACACCAAAGTCCTCATTTTCTTATTGGGATGGTGAGCTGGAGAGTTACATTTTCAGCACCAAAGATCTGCCTTTCTTTGTATGCTCCTTTAGCTATTCAGATATGCGAAAGAATTTACTCATCGCATGTTTTCAAATCTAATGTGCCTCAAACGTGATTGAAAGTTTTTACATTTCCTATGGTCTCCTTACACCTTTTTAATTTTTAAAGAGTTGCTGCGATAGATGTATATTATAGAACTTCAAATGCGAGAACATGCACATTGAGTACTCATGTACCATTTTGTTTATAATACTCACATCCACGTTTGACTAATGTTTCAATAAACACCAACTGGGCAAACTGTATTTTGTGATGCAAACTGAGATGCGTGGCATGTAGCAAATCAGGCAAGGATGTAGTATTTGCAACTATTATTAGATGAGTCGCATTTTGTTTGACTAATGTTGTTATCGTACAGGTGAATTCAAACGAGTGGCATCTGGATACTTCCATTGCAGCTGGCGGGAGGTCAAAAGTCTTGCATGTTGTGGTGTATATTCTTTGACTCATTATCTCGTTGTTGTTGCCATCTTCTTCTAACCTATTCTGTAATTTGGTGTTTCTAACCATATGTGGATAATACAAGCTGGAAATCTTAGGTGGTCAATCTAATGCCCACGGTATATTTTGTCTCTACTGCCAGCTATGTTCCATCTGCAAAGGAGTGCCCTCTTCTGTTACAGCTTCCCAATGGAGAGATTTCCAGGACAAATAGCTTTATATCTCCAGTGAGAGTCTTCATCATTATAATGCATGTTGGCTCTCATTGTTCTTGGAGAATTTTCCTAACATAATTAAATTACATATGGCATCTTGCAGATGTGGGGAGGTGTTATTGTTTGGAACCCCCCAGGCTGTTCAACGAATTCAGAAACTATGCATCTTCTCGGGAATAAAATCTCACATCAGGTCAGAGGTTCATTTGTAAACTTACTCCAACTAACATCAAGTTGTATTGTGTTTCTGTCACCATTTCTGATTCTTCAATGAGGCCACAACTCATTTTATACAATCTCCTTTGTTTACATCTCCCTTTCCCCTTTATGTTGCCTGATGGTAACACATTTCTACTTCCTTTTGTTTTTTCAAATTGAAATACAAGAAGTCCATGTCATGCTGTATATGGCTTCTTTTCCATATTCTCAAGAGTCAGGACTCGAGACTGACACATGAACATTCCGAAACAGGACCTTGAGAAGGTTTTTGAAGTTTTCATGGGGCAGTTGCGGCAACTTTTTGGTCTGAAATCCAACAACTTGTATCTCGGAGCATCGGGAACATTTGTCCTTTTAGCTAGTGAAAGAGGCTTTACAGAATGGTAAGGCAGTTCTTAATTCCAGTGTCCTGAGCGATATTTGGCGCTTTGATAACACTATATAGAGGCTTCATTGTTTTTTGAATGGAATTGCATTTTACGAATATCACACCCACGTACTAGAAGTTAAATGCCTTGATGTGATGCCTTGATCACACGCATGGTAGTCATTGAAGTTCTTTACCACACTTATCTTTTGGGCGCCGCTATATTGGCTTTAGCTGGCATATTTTCCCTCGATTATCGAGTTTTGTTTTCTGGCAACACTGAGTATTTTTGTTCCTCCTTTTCAGGGAACTGGATGTGTTGTCGCGGCAGCACACATGTTTTAATCTTCTTTCATGTGCAACAACCCTTGGATCACTTTCCAGACTGGTATGCCTTTATTAATTTAATAGTATAACTCGATTGAGTTTGTGGGTTGTGACGAAGTCTTCCATGCAGGTCCAATCACTTCCCAGGATGATTATAAAGGATGAGATAGGGAAACAGGTCAGTTAAGAGAAATGCATCTTTTTTTGTAATGAAGAGAAATGCTTGTTGACTGGTAAAACTATTATACAGCCAATGACTACTAATAAAGAACAAATCAATCTACCTCATATAAGCAGGTTCAAAACCGATAGCAAGTGTTAAAGACTCTCAATAATTGTTTAAATTTCTGCTCCAATTTTCTTGCTGAAGTTGATATACTTCATCAGTTTGAGAATTGGCAGATCACATATGTGGCTCTAGATGTAGGAGGTTGCTCTCGAGTATATGTGAAAAGGAATTCCAGAAAATAACTTTCCACCATCTTGTATCATATCTTTCAAGGCCCTTGTTTTCTATTCTTCAAAGCAGAATCTAATTTTTGTCTCAGGTTATCCATGAATGCTCTCATCTTCACTAACCAACTTAAAGTTTTGAGTGCCCATACTATCGATCACATTCACTTTATTAAACATGTATGGAGTTTTTTCAGTTGTCGAACTATCAGCAGCTTAATTCTGTGACCATATGCTTGAGCAGGTGAAGTTTTCTCTTGAGGCTGCAAATTTGGCTCAAAGTAACGCCTCACTTGGAATTTATGAGGCTTCAGCTGGTATGTCCCATTTTACTTGTTTTTTAATACGCATGCAGCTTTATTGGCTTATTGCCTACATTTCTTCATAGCAAAGAACTGCTAACAAAAATTCTCTCGCATTGGTTGTCAGTGTCCTCAAGACAAGCAAGATCCTTGGCAGAAGACGCCTTTTTCCACCCGTCTATAATGTCAGTGAGCTATTACTCATTTGAGCATTGCTTTGCCGTCTATTCGGTAAGCTATGTCAATCTGACAAGTCTTTAAACATAAGTTGGTAAACTAACCTCTACCCTATAATCCGTGTGCGGAAATTTGCGATGCAAGTATTACAAGGTTCTTCTTGCTAAAAGCTTGATGGTCAAGAGGAAATTTACCCATGGAAGCGAAATATGAAAAATTAAGAAGCACGATTTTAAGTGCAATTCCATTGTGGAGAGAAATTGGTATATTCATGGTTGTATGTGGTAAAACTACGGCCCCTCTTTCACACGTTTGAGTCCACCCATGAAAGAGCTTGGGTGCGGAGTAATCTCATACTGTTGTGGTTTTATTAGTGCGGATATAAATGAAGATGTTCGAATTGACAGGTTATTGATATGCTACTTGTGACTTATCATTTGGACTTGCTATCACTGTGACTGATTGTATATCCTCTCTTGTGACAGCCCTTCTTTCTGCCAGTCTCGTTACACGTAATTCTTGCTGCTGTCAGAGAGTGGAGAAGATTCAAGACAGAGCAGAAAAAATACGTAGCATGGAAAATCAAAGATGGAAGGTAGCATTGGGATTTTTGCCAATATTACTGATTTTTTACTTGAAGACAGCCTCTAATGGGCGGTTTAGCATGTGTTACGTGAGGGTTTTATACGAAATTCAAGCTTCTGATGCAGCCAAATTGCTATTTGAAGACTATCTAAAATCTATTTTGCCTCTCAAAAGCAAGACCAACGAGCTGCCACAAATTCAACTTAATCCCTAGTTTGTGCATATTTTTGTGTTTCGAAGGTTGGGCAAGTTGAAGACAAGTTGATTCTTTCATCCACGATACTCGTGTTTCTTCTGCCTCTAGGATTAACTGTGTTCTTGGTCGGAGTGTTGGTTTAGATGTAAAATTCACGGTACTGGAACTACTTTCTTTGGGGTTCCCTAGTTTTCCGAAGATGCGTTTTGGTACACTGATTCTCTATTTGATTTCTCAAACGAGGGAGATTTCTGTCTATCTTCCGCGAGATAGATGTAAAAGCTTGTTTAGTCCTGATATAATGTTGTAATGTGATAACGAAGTCCAGTTTCAAATATCAATGGTATTTTCCATCATTTTCCAATTTTCTAATTCCACAGTCCCAGTAGTCTTGGCCATCGCTTGGTCGTGAACCCCATCAAAACGTATAAACGATATTACAGAAGTGAATGTTTTCCTATGTCAAGTTCCAGGAGCCATAGTAAAATTGGTACAATCAAATACTCCTAGAAGGGCCAATATTCTAAGATGCAAACGTCTATCTTCAATGCAGAAAAGAACACTGAACGTTTGGTAAATTTGCTAGCCCAAGGTTTCCATGTCAGTTGGCACACCTATGACCCGCAAAAAAACAAAAAGGTTAGCGAGTTTTGTCGTGCTCGAGCTCAAGCTCGGCTCATTTACCCAGTTCATTTACTAACCGAGCCTCTATAAATGAGCCAACCTATATGAACGAGACAAGCTTATTCGAGCTGAGCTGAGCTTTGAGCTCAACTTGGTTACTACACGAGCCTAAAACTTGAACTCAACTTGAGTTCGGCATGTTTGTAGCGCTACATATTGTTCCAGCAGCCAGTAACAGTAAACATTATACGTCAGTCCCATACACAAATGCCAAAGGATTCACACTCCTCCCAAAAGGGTAAATTTACAATGGTTCTCCACCTTCATATCAGGTTCCCCGGACAGGATACAAAGAAGGCCAAAAGCAAAAAAATCTCTCTCCTTTGTTTTAAGCACGAAATAAATCCAGAGAAGGTATACCAACATTAACCAAAATTAGTGTTTGAAGGGAACAATAACCAAAATTAAGTACAGCCCCAGATGGAAAAGAAACCAACACTACCATAACAAAGCAACAATAAAATTCATCAGATTAAAGTTATTCTTCCCCACTCTAGGAATTTTCTATTCAGAATAGCACCAACAATGGGCTTGCAGAAGGCACTCTCACCAAATACAGCTGGAAATTAATAGTTACACCCAGTCGTACCAGTTGAAACTAGGCTGGTGATTAAACAAAGGCAGTACAACCTTTATCAGACTCTCGTCTCCAATGCCAAAATTATTTTCTTTCTTGGACCCTGAAAAAACCAAGGTAAAGGTGTGACTTTTTCCCTGCCAAAGAATGACATTACTTGCAGCATAAAAGATGCACAAAGATCACAGCAATAAAAATGAAGCTGCTTAAGAGTGACACGTGTTTATAAAAAATAACACCATTGCTGTTAACACACAACAGGATGTTGGATATCCCATAGCAACACTTAATAGAATACGAGGTGGGCAGACATGATGCAGAATATCAGCTTTTTTACAGAGACCAAACTGTCAGACCAAAAGACTATATACATCACCAATTTACGCATCGTCTCACACCATTTTTTTGGTGCATCATAATTATATGCACTTAAGTGTTCATACTCACGCATTAATAATATAGCTGATAAAACCAGACCTCGCATTTGTAAGACGCTAGATGTTCTTGGTTGGACAAATTGCAGTTTGTGAATATATATGACAAAGTCATGAAAAACGCCTGAGACTAACAAAAGCAGTAATGTATATTTCCAGAAGGAAAGTTCCTAATCATTAATCAGCGAAAGAAACAAAAATGACTACGATAAAAGCCAGACAATTACTCCCATAATAACAGGGTGAATCTGGTCAACTTTACCATTGGTACTCCTAAAGCCTTTAGGTCCTCATCAGTCATGTACACAAGCGCTGTCATGTCTACCTGCACAAACATGAGGAAGTGTAAGGGCAGTTACAGGAAGAGATGAAGGTAATGGTTGAAAAACCAGAGCTACTGCAAATAACTCAGTAATGTCATAAGAAACACATACTTCCTCAGCTTGGAATGTAATTGAGTACTTTTCCAGACCAAGAGACTGCAGAAAACTATCAACGGATTCAACCTGCATCAAAGATGTATCACTTAGAAGGATGAACAATGACACCACAAAGGGTTAAGTAACTCCCCATTCTCGACTATTAACTTTTTGAAATCTAAGACAGACGGATGGTACTTAGAATAAGCCCCAACCTCAATCCCCTCAAGAAAACCCCTCCTTCCCCCGAGCCCCTTCAATAGGAATATTCCTCCAATATCCCTTTAATAGGAATATTCCATTGTGTCATGCCGAGGTAGGATCTACTTTGCAAACTGAAGAATGGCAAGAAAAGGAGTACGCCACTGGCACGAGTATTTTTGATGAATCACCTTACTTCAATGTAATACAAGTTCTAATAGAGGACAAAGAAGTTATACCTTATTACATGATCAACATATGATAGAAAACACATATTCCCTTCCAGAAATGACTATTGTCCGTGCAATGTGTCCGTTTGGACTTCTTTGCCCCAAAGGTATATCTCCAGACGATCAAAGAGAAAAGGCCAATGAATCATACTGAACATATGTGCTATAGAAGACTATTTAGTCTCAATAGTGCAAAAATGCTTTTGATCCTCACGGAATGTTCAAGGGATGCTAATACAGCCTTGCCACCAACCAAAACAAAATCTGAAATAGAAATATAAATGGTAGTGGCAATTATATGACATGTCTTACTCGTAGTACTAACAACGATTTCCTTTCTCAATAAACGTGCGCACAATAAGTTCAGATCTATATCTATCATAAGCACAAATCTCAGAATAGAATTCAAACTTCATACTTCATAACAGTTAAAAAGAGGCCAACAAAAATAAAAGCAGAAATAGAGAAGACGTGCCTTTTGCTGAGTCTTTTTCCTTGCAATTGAACTAGCAACTTTTTTGGTTTCTGGTTCAGGGGCTTCAACAATAACAGTCTTCTTCACAGGTTTACTCCCCCCAAGCACAGGCTTCGGCTTTGGATTATCAGTTTTCACTGGATTCAAGTATATCTCGCCAGAAAGCTTTTCACGCAGATCCCTTGTGGCTGAAACAGATCCATTTCCACTTGGATTTTCTTGCTGGACGCTTTTCTTCTGGAGCTTGAACCGAAGATCTTTCACACCAATACTGCGATCTTTAAATGCCATTAACATACAATCAAAACAATATAAGAGTGACCCTTAGAAGCACCAACATGTATAGAAATAGCAACGTGATACCGTATTGCTATTCCTGCTGAACTAAAGCAGCAAGGGCTAGTCAAATTCAATCATATTTCAAAAAACCATACTTGACACTTGGGGTTGACCATCCTTGTAAAGATCATGTTCCCACTTGTCATCATCTTGCCTCTGCCTGAGAAACGGGTGGATAAAATCAAGTTAAAAGTCTTTCATACCTCAGTAAACTCGACCATAAAAACTTATTGAACAAATTAGATTGGCGGAAGGCACCACCACCAGACAATTTTCATTTTTGTCGGGTACTCATTTTATTAAAACCCAAAGTTTAAAAAATCTGAACCTCCACAGCAATAAGTTATCTCCGAGATCTGAAAGCTCAAATTCAATTGCTTTGACACGTCCCATACCTTTATCATCCTCAACAATTGTCCACGAACACCAAACCTTGTTTACCCAACCAATTTTCTTCCTGTTTTCTGTTTCAAAGGTCCTTTTCCCTTTCAATGATCCAAGCCTTTCATAAATCTCATCCCGTGATTACAAGAACCGCCATTCTTGTCTTACTTAGAAGCTGTTTGTGACCTTTTCTAATCATGCTTAACTTCAAATTCTAGTTTCATATTGGCCTACTTTTACATAACTACCCAGGGCAAATATTTGTTTCTTCATTCCGTTTTCTAAGTCAAAAGAGTTTTAGTAAGAAATTTGCTAAATAAGGGTACAAGTATTGAAATATAGTTAGTATTTCTAGCTTCAATAAATTTTTGGGCCCTCATTTGTGTTCTATGCAATTTACATGCTTGTGATATATCATGATCATATACTCATAGTAGCCAAAGTTTCTAAGTTCTCTATTGCACATTGTCTAGTGGAGAAAAAAAGAACTAGCTTTTTAACTGCCATTAAATCTTCCAATTAGGAAGCTGAGCTTTGATGCTGTGATTTGGTCCATGTTCTACAACCTTATGTTAGGCTGGGATTTCTAAGAAAATCTACCTCAAATTTCTAGATTTTTCTTCCCTTTGCATTACTTTTAGTTTTGTCTTCGGTTTGCAATCTGAAGTACATAAAACCAGTCACTAGCCGTTGTCAAAAATTGATACTTCCCTATAATTTAAGCAAGTTTTTTTGCTAATGCAGAGTGTCAAGGGCCCCCACGCTTACCCGTGGGATGAGGTGGCCCCAAGAGTTGCTCGCGAGGAGAGTCGACCTGAAGAGGAGAATCAAACATGAGACCAAACCCCCAAATCCTAGGCCAAGAGGGAGCAAACCCCTAAGTCCTAGATCAATTGAATCGAAGCAAGTTATCAACTTCCTAAACAAAAACAAATTCTAGCCCTTTGCCCACTTCAATCCCATGTACCGTTTTGCCAATAGTATCTTGATACAAAAGGAAAACTGCTACCACACCAAATCTAGGTGGAAGGAGAGAGAAACGAACCTCTTGCCGGTAACCTGCCTTCGACGGCCGGAATCGTCTCCGGTGTTACCGTATAGACGCTCCTTTATGGTCCTCCGCGTTGTACTCTCCACACGATCTGCATACATCGTGTGTACTATCTGAAGCAGTCGAAACCCTAAAAATGCAGCAAATCTGGATTCCTAGGCAATTGCGTTGTATCGATAATCGATTTCTAGAGAGAGAGAGGTTTTCCGATGACGTATTGAAGAAACGGCAGGGACAGGGTAAGTGATTCAATCCAAAGGGAAAAAGCCTGTCTTCTCTTCTGTCGGGTCGTGGGTGGGTTTTGAATTAGGGTTTTTTTTTTTTTTTTTGGAATCGGACAGTATTTTTGGATGCATATATTTAGAATTACAGAATTACACGTTCTGGTTTCACACGGTGTTTCTTTAATTTTATTTTATTTTGTTATTATTGTTGTAGTATTTAATATTGTTATTTTCGTTGTACTTTATTTTCGTATTAATATAATAGGGTTCATCTTGTTCGTGAAAAAAAAAATATAGAATTACACTTTTTTTTGTTTGTTTGTTGGCTTCGTTTGTAAGTATGTCTTACGATTACTAATTAGTTTGAATTATTTTTGCTCTCACTTTTAAAATTTTGTTTTACTAGGGTATTCTTGGACACGGGACAACGTTGATAACTATGATAATGATTTGAATCTGAAATTTACGCAAAATTGAGACTAAGAACATGTTTATCAGAGAAGCTAAAATGTCTTTTTGGCTATTATAAAATGACTTTCATGAAATGGCTAGGTATTAATACCTAAGCACTGTTCATCACCTACTCTTTAAATAATTAATTTCTCTCTCCTCTTCTATTATCTAGAGCATTGTCCTCTTCTCTCTCACTCCCTCTCTCCCTCTAAAAATTAATAATATTTTAATAAAGAATAAGTTAAATAGATAGTGTTGGTGTAGTGTTAAAAGAGATGTGGGTAGGTAAAATAAAAAATGTGCACTGTTTATGAGTTTTATTAGCTAATAACTGGTGTACATGCTCTAAGGTCTATTAAAAGGCCCCTTTGGATTGAGTGATTTCGTAAGAAAGGGAAAGAATGGATAGAATGTCCCACCAAATCACTCATTTGGATTGCATGATTGGTGAGAAATGGATTAAAATATATATATACAAAAATAAAAGTTTTTTATTAGTCCTTTCTCAAACTTGGCAAGAAGGGGCTCCTTGTCTTATCTCATTTTTTCTCACAAAAATGAGAAAAAATAAAAGTTTTTTATTACTTTTGAGTATTTGGTTAAGTACATTGCTTATTTGAATCAATACACAACAATCGAATAAGCACACATTAATACCTAGAGGTCATAGGCTTACGGGAGTTTGCTCACGTTTGAAACATCTCAGGTACTTTTAACTCACGTAAAATCTTGTTATCTTTCATATTCTCACACGGTTATGAAAATGCACCAGAACCCTGCGTAAAAAAATCGAGGGGCCAACTCCTCCATCATGGTTCAAGCTATGGCCCATAAAGTATTTCACAAATTTTTCGTTCTTGAAATTGAACCTCGATCATTGACACGCTTGGACAGGCCATTTTTTTTGTATCTTGGTCCAAAAAGCACTGTTTTTTATCAAAGGAAAAAGACAAGGGAATCATTCCCGGTCGCTCATTTGAGGCTCGAACCCACGACCTCCGCGTATGGAGAGACTGGGAAAATGCCACTTCGGCTACAATGGCTTTGGCAAGAAGTTAGTCAAAGCAAGGCTTAGACAACCCTATTGTTCATACAAGAGAGGTTAGGCCTTGTTAAGTTCACTGCCTCTGGCAAATAAGCAAATGCCCCAAGATAGATGTACAGTTGTACACCGTAAATAATCACATTTTCAGTAGCCAGATATTCTGATAAGTTTGTTTCAAACTCTAACTACTGACGCGGGACAAATGCTTTATCTTCTCTTCACTTTGAAAGAAGTCCGAAGAACAGGTTAGTTATTGCAGAGTTCAACGCAGTCCCAGCTGATTTCAATACCTCCATATCAACCTTGTCTCTAGGGAGAAACAAAAATTTGCCGCCTCCAACTCTCTCAAAGCCACAATGCTCAAGTTATTCGGCACCTTCTTTCATATTCCCGACTCTGTCCTGCAACTTAGGATACAAATCGTTGCATCATTACACAGACTACAAAACAGTTACCGAAAGAGAAAGAGCTTTATCCGACTCTCCAAGTGCAGAAGAAAGTTAAACAT
>JAOTQK010000001.1:25647649-25664150 GCA_025642025.1 Rhododendron ferrugineum
TCTGTAAATATAGTACAGGACCCTCGTGGTTTGTGCATGAAGAGTCTTGTTGTCCCTTCTTCAACTATTTCTCTATCCCTTTCACCTCTTCCTCCACAAAGAAGGGACTTTTTCCTATTCTACTATGCAGTTTTCCTTCCCTTTTGTTTCAAATCAAATAGTACAAAGAAGATGGTGAAATAAAAAGGGGAAGAAGTATGACAGAAAATTCTATTTCCTATTTGACCAACATTTTTTCAATAACGTTAATGGAAGGTTAGTTTTTGCCATAAACTACTACTAAGGGCACAGTAACTACAGGCATCCAATGCATGCAGAAAAATGGCAGGATTCAGAAATTTACCCCACAGGAATCACAACCGGCTCCAATATGAACATCCGGACCATGTTCACCCAACCAATGGAAAAAACCACCTTCTTCTCTTGAACCTGATAGGTAGCACAAGCTGGCATTACAAATTGCAGAAGCAAAAGCAGTTCAAATAAATAAAAAAATTGCAGAAAGGCAAAATACATAAACAGAACACACATCAAAGTGAAAGAAAATATACCCAATAAGCCCCATGAATCAACCACGAACCCCCACCCCGCCAAAATACATCGAGACACGAGCATAAAAGAAAAAAGAAATGATTTGTGCTCTGACAGGTTGCAGATGTTAACAATCCATATCAGAATGGAAAACTTATTGACTTCAATCAATGCTATTCTCATCATTAAGCATCTTAAACAGTATCTTCATTTGGTACTTTGGCTTGATGGCAGTAGTATAATGTTACATAATATTAAGATAATCTTGAATTCTGTGCAAAAATTATACCAGGCAACACAACCATTTTCTGTTGCATCCAACAAATGGAGATGGCTTTGCCCATACAATCCTATATCACGTGTATCTTTACGTATATATTTCCGTATCCTTCACAACTTCACACATATCTGATCTACTTTGCTAGCGGGTTAAAGAAGAAAACAGTCCTGTTAAGAGGAGAATACCAACGAATGATAAAATCGGGTTTTAACTTTACACTTAACAGGTTAGGAGGTATAGTATAAGAGAGCTGCAGAATACACGCACTGATTAGCTAAGATTCAATGAGACCAATTCTTGGAATTAAAAAGATTGCAGCATGGAGTATTGTGCCAGGCCACAAAAATGGAAATCACTGCAATAGAACTCAGAAATAAACAGTTGAGACATACAAGTCAGTGAGCTCTCATGCTGAAACTGGACTTGTTTAGGCTGCACGGTCCCCCTCCTCGCAGTATATTCCTCTGGAAACAGCTCCTCCAGAAAATGATCAAATTCCAAACAAACCTTTGGAAAACCACCCGGATGTGGGCTCTGGCAAATTTGACATCTAATTGCGTCACCAGCTAGTGCGATGCAAGCTTCACAATATACTAAAACCAAATGAAGAATAAAGGAGTTAATGTACATTTCTTGTTCATCTGAAAATTTATTATTCATCTGAAAGCACAAATGATACTCCCTCCGTGCCTATTTGTTTGTTCTTCTTTTGGACAGCCGCGCCCTTTAAATGGGTCAACACTCGACACAAAAAGTAACTTTCATAAATCTCTTTTCAATTTCTTTCCATCAATCAAAAAACCTCAATTAGCTCACGTAGACAAAGTTTTCAAAATCATCTGGAACAAAATAAAATAGAAGATGTACAGGAATTTTTTGAGATGTCCATGAATAGAGAAAGAGGACAAACAAATAGGGACGAGGGACTACAAAAAAAATTTAACTAAGGCTGATTCGCATGCTAAAGTGTACCATGGCCACAATTAAGAACAGCAGGCCGAAAGAGTAGTTGCTTGCATGTAGCACACGATACATCAACAATTGAAACCTGCCCAGAAATTTTGTTGCAGCTTCTTTGTGGCGAATAATTTTCTTTGACACCAAATGTACATGTGGATTTGAAGCTTTCAGCAGTGATTTGTTTTGGCACGGTTGTGCTGTTATCCTGATCATCAAGATGATTCAATTCTTCTTTAGCATGCGAAGCACAAAGAAGATCATCAACCTTAGGTGAGAAGCAGCCCGTCTTCTTTTCCTCTTCTGGAATATGTGAAAATATATCAACACCAAATGTCTTTAGCAGTACTTAACCAAGAACTCTAAAAAAAGCCAACTACTAACACACTTCACCTAGGATGTGAGTTTCCCTTGTCTTGTAGGCAACTAGATCCTGATCATCAAGATGATTCAATTCTTCTTTAGTATGCGAAGCACAAAGAAGATCATCAACCTTAGGTGAGAAGCAGCCCATCTTCTCTTCCTCTTCTGGAATATGTGAAAATATATCAACACCAAATGTCTTTAGCAGTACTTAACCAATAACTCTAAAAAAAGTCAACTACTAACACACTTCACCTAGGATGTGAGTTTCCCTTGTCTTGTAGGCAACTGGATACATCTTCAAAAGCAAGAAATGAAGCATCTGACAAATAGTTGGAAAATGACCATATGGATGCCTACAAATTGGACAATGAGATTCATATAGACTATCCATGGCTCTATGGACACACCAGAAACAGGAGACATGGCCACAAGCTGCAATTACACAAAGAAATGAATTAAAAAACTCCAACTTCAGAATATTCACATCCTTGCAATGGCTTACCCAAAACAACGGGCTTATAAAGAAGATCCCTGCAAAAAGAACAAATTCCGTCTTAATAAGGTTTTCACCAAAAAAAAAAAATCACATTTCAGTGCATAAAGAAAAAGAAAAAAAGCACAATTGAGCCACGACACTCACTATTGTTACTAAAAAGAACAAGCTTGAGCCATAAAAACATATTGTATTAAGCACAACCATAAAATGCTTAATACAGTATATTTAGAAGAGTCCACAAAACGTTGCTCCCCAGCTAGTTAAAGGAAAATTAAGCACTCCCACGTGCTATATGCAAATATATGTTTGCCACCCCTAAGTAAAATCTTGGGTACATTGCCACGGGGATCAAAGAACAGTATGCTCACAAGACTAACATCGCTACAAGACATGCCAAATTACAAAACGACAGTAGAATTGAACAAGATTTGTGCAGAACCGACTGGTGATTATTGTTAGAGAATAGTCTCACATTGCTTGGGTATGGAATATGACATAACTTAATACGAGAGACCTCTCCACTCATTGCCAATTAGTTGTTGGTTAGATATAAAGTTCTAACATGGTATCAAAGCGAGCACATTCCATCCAAATTTAAATTAAAATTGCCCACACTCCATGTCGACATACCCCGAGGCTACAGAAAAGATAAGAAAAAAAAATGGCTACATGTCACAGACCTAAATGCGGGCAGCACATGAGGGTGTTAGAAAATAGTCCCAAATAGCTTGGGTATGAAAATAAATAAATTTGAGTTAGATACTATAAAGTTTCCACAATTTTGTCTGCAGAGCCTCAACCGGCACAGTATAGAAATTAGGGGTTTTAACAAAATCAGAAAAAGCTAATATTCTGAGCTCAATAATCTAACAAATTGAAAGCAAGAAACAAATCCCGAAGCCAATCGTCAAAAAAGGCTGTCAATCTATCTATCGGATGACAATTGTGCTACAGATACGCTAATGCATTCGTTTATATATGCGCAAGCACGAGTATGAAACGTAGAGATAAAAGGTTTTTGGGAGGTGAAATTACAAGCAAACGCAACAGATGAACGATTCTGGAATCTGCTCCCCTGATTCAACGTCATCCGATTCATTCTCCATTGGCCGAGAAAAGAAATCTCCTTGAATACTACTGTACATTGATTTCTAGAGAGAGAGAGAGAGAGAGAATCTCTTTGGATGGGTTTTCAGTTCTCAGATATAAAAAATTAGGGTAATATCACTGACACCCCCCAAGGTTTTCTGTAAGTACAGATTTTCCATCCGGGTTTGGAAAATGATTTTTAACACCCTGAGGTTTGGTGATGCATTTCAATTACACCCAATCGTTCGAAATGCTTACACTGGATTGTGTTAGACCCACTCCGAAATCCCACGCAAATAATCAAAGTTATTTAATTTGTTTACAACAATTTTTTTAAGGGCCCTGAGAATTAAGAGACTAAAAATTTAACGAGTCAATCAGGTCTTTACCAATATCTGACTGCGCCGATTTTTTTATGAGGGCCCTTAAAAAATATGTTTTAAACAAATTAAAGGACTTCGATTATTTGTGTGGGATTCCGCGGTGGGTCCTACACAATCCAGCGTAAGTGTTTCGAACGATTTAGTGTAATTGAAATGCATCAATGACCTGGGGCTGCAAACGAACAGAGCCGCTCGCGAGCCTCTCGAGACTTGGCTCGATAAAAGCTCGTTCGAGCTCGACTCGAGACATAAATAAACAAACTCAAGCTCAAATTCTAGGTTCGTTTCGTTATCAAGAACACAAGCTAGTAGAGGCTCGGCTCGAGTTGGCTCGCAAGCCAAGACTTAGTAAACTTTTTACATTAATTATTATAATTAGCATTAGCATTTTGATACCCTGATGCAGAATCCTTATAAAAATATATTACATATTATTATTCTAAAATTGGGATTATTTTCTTGTAAAGTATAGGAAAATGAAAGATATATATTTTCACAATCAAAATATTTTTTATTGTATTAGGCCTATGCAAGAATATATATGTGTTTTTTGTTGGTCCGTTAAGGCTCGTGAACAAACTCGAGTCAAGCCAAGGCCCGCTCGGCTCGACTCGACTCGACTCGTTAAGTTTTCACTGAGCTCGGGTTCGTTAAAAACTTAATAAACAAGCTTGAGCATGGTAAAGCTTGGCTCGTTTGCAGCCCCATGCATCACCAAACCTCAGGGGGTGAAAATTTATTTTCCAAACCTAGAGGGAGAATTTGTACTTAAAGAAACCTTGGGGATGTCAGTGATATTTACCCAAAAAATTAAAGATGGATCCAGGGACTGTAGGGAGAGACACGTAGCCGCACTTCGGGTTGCACGGTTTCGGGGATGGAACTGTATCCTCTCCGGTCCAAAAAATGGATTGTCTTCCAGTTTTGGGCTTTTTTTGGGCTTGCGTCAATGATCCAAATTTTTCGCTTTCTATAAAACATTGAGTACGTATATTGTGCCAAAAATCAAGTTGATCCGATACCGTTTAAGATGATTGGGAAATGAATTTATTTTGAGATAAACTGATTTAATGGTTTTGTATTTCCCTCTCTTTGTCGGCAAGATAAATCTTATTTTAAAATAATGTCAAATACTGATCAACTTAATTTGTGGCGTGTAACTTGTTTCCAAAGTGTTACAAAAAAGTGAACGGTTTATCTCATTAACGCGGGCCTGAAAAAGGCACAAAATTAGATCGTCGAATCCATTTATAAGATCGGAGAGGATCCAATGTGGATTGTGTTCCAAGGGAATGCGGGCCGGAATCGCACGATTTTGAAAGTGCCGAACGTGTGAAAAGCCTGTTCTACGGCCAACCTTCTACAGGAATTTTTTGAGCTATCTTTGATAAGAGAAGTCGAAAAAGCAACTTTCTATGCAGCAACACAAAATATTTGAATTTATGAGGTCTAAAACAACCTAGTTCTTAATTAGAGCTACCCCATCGCAATTTGAACCTGGTACTCATGTACTATATTGAACAACAAACTAGCAGATGGCAGAAGCAACTTTCCCCACCTAAAAGAAAAAAAGGAAGCAACTTGTGCTAAATGCTTGCTAACCGTACGCATACAGGGGATTCAATTAATGATTCTAATCGTTCGTCCTTGACAAACAAACAAACAAAAAAAATCGTTCAGTATCTTTAGGCACAGTCACGATAGTGTCTCAAGTATCTCTATCACCGTACATCGATGTAGATTTCCAAACTAAGTGGATGAACCCCATATTTCTACAAAGTTGTGGAACCAAACAGGACCTGTGGGCCAAGAGCTCAGAACATTTTGGCTGGTTTGCATTGCTCTGTCACCATCGCCGTTGGGTTAGCGTGACTCAAACCCAACATGGCCCAACTCATAGCCACACCTAGGTCACATAATCGACTCTCTCCTCCCACTCTCACACCTATGTCACGCATGCACATTATGTGACTTAGAGCTACAGTTTATGTACAGTGACTGTTTTTTCTCAAACAAAAACTAACTAATTTATCATTTCTCACCAGGTGGATGATTTTGTTAGTCGCTCGATCATTCTGGTAAGATCTGCCAAAGAATCAAACTCACAAGTGTTACGGTAGGGACCATACCTCAAAACCAGTGTGGGTCATTTTACCAAACAAAATGAAGAATATGCACTCTTTCCTTCTCTTTCAACTAAACAATCCGCTTTGTTTCCAGATTCTAACCAGCTTCAACAAATCACAGCACTAAAATTGATCTGTCATAAACTAATAATAGATGCACTAATAATTTCCTAGAATGACAAAAGAACACTTACGACAAAGTACTAATATCATGCATGTCTTCTGCCAGATTTTTTTGGTGGAAGTAGCACCAGCAGCTCCCATTAAAATCGGTGTATTGCCACCAACAGTGTAGAATTATTTCACTTCCATAACTTAATGGAGCTGTCATGACTTGCGGAAGCAACCATGCCGGTGACAGGTGATTGGGCCAAAGCAGCTATAATGTTCTCGTGCGCTGGAACGGTCATGCTCTTATTCTCAGCCATGTTCCACAGCTCCAAAGACTGCAATGTTTAAGTGTCAGAAATTAATACATATGTTGTAGTTGTGTGTATCGACAAAGATATGTGGAGAAAGTTCAGCCAAAGAAACAATGCAAGTGTGCCACCCCAGTACATGCTTTACTAGGCTTACGAAAACAAGGCTACGTTTATGGCCGAATCAACGTGTTAAGGAATCTAAACAAAAACTGCACTCTAAGGCTGTGCTTCGGCAAAAAAAATTTGTAGGATTTTGTAGAGGGAAAGGAAAAAGAAAATAAGAAAGTCAAATGAACAAGCTAAACTTGGTTGTATGGTAGCCTCGTTAACTTCTTTCCCTTTGGTAAATCCCTCCACAACCTAATGGTGACCACTAAACAAAGAAACCAAATGTAGTACTGAAAGAAGCAAGTACCCGCAATCCGCCGATCACCAATAGGGCTGAATAACTTGGATGAAAAACACAAGAATGGAACTGGTTGCCATTGGAACTAAGCTCATGAATGCACTCCCCTGAGCCTAATGACCAAACTTTGACAGATTCCTCGCTGACAGATGCCAAATAGTCTCCACTAAGATCCCAGCAGAGGTAGTTGACCTCTCCGGAGTGCCCCTGATTAAGTGTAAAAAGTCACTCAAATTAATACATATTCAACCTCTCAGAGTCTCAGGCAATAACATCACCAAGGACATACAAGTATACGCAAACCTGGAATGAATGAGTTTGCCTGTCAGTTTCAACATCAAAGATAGACACCACCTTATCCGATGCTGCTGCAAGTTGATGTCCAGTTACCGGTTGAAATCTCACCTGAGCATTGCCTCCTTGCTACACCAAGCAACGTTCGGATGATAAAGAGCAACTTCGCCCAAAGAAAACTCAGAATACGTGGAAGACAAGAGAGGAAAAATTAGGGGGGGGCAGAACAAACCTTAGAAAGACGAGTGCAGTTGAATGGACTGATATTAAAATAGCGTATTTCATTTGAACCGTCACAGAAACAGAAAAGATCGTTTTTCTTGGGATGGAAATCTAGAGACATAACATGCGAAGGGTGCCCCGTATATGCATGCAAACAGTAACTTGGCTGCAAGAATAAACCCAACAAGTGTAAACACAGAGTCCATGGAGGGCATTATTCAGATCATTAGTGTGTGAAGTGCAGATGTGAAGCCTGTAAATCTAAGGATTATGGAGACGGTCACCAATCAAGAATTATCCGAAGTTATCAAAAAACAGGGGGCAAAGACAATTACATTAGCAGCATCCCACAATCGCACAGACTTGTCAAATGACGCTGTTGCCAGCTGAGTTGAATTTGGTCTGAAACGAACATCTGTAATTAGACATTGGTGATCTTCTGGAGTGCTCTCTGTTTGCAGGGTATCCATGTTCCAGAGAATAGCCTGAATGAATCACACAAGATGCCCTTTTGATCAGTGACTCATATCCATACTCCAAGAACTTAGCTTGGACTGCATAAACTTGTCTTTTCCGGTTGACTTTTTTACTTTTGTAGTTCGTCCAGACGAGAGAAATCGTAAAAGTAAAAATAAAAAAGGAACCAACCTTGAAGAAAGTTCAGAAACGAAATAAAAAAGATTTTTTAAAAAAAGGCTGGCTTAGCTTTAGTGTACTTCTCTAATACCCCAAAAAAACAAAATAAAAATTGAAGTAAACACAAAAATAAGCCATTTTGCTTTAGACATGCCAATCTCAGCAAACTCAAATCATGGGCATTGCTAACAAAGTGAACTGGAATGGACCATAAGTTAAATCATGGTTGGAAACCTGGAACTAACAGGCGTTTACACATATGGTGGTGGTATTAAGATAGCAGATCTTAAAAAGAGAATAAACCTTCAAGACAACATCATGGTTAGACTAACAGACATGATATTAAATGGATCTTGTAAAAGAATAAACCCTTCATTACAACGTCATGGTTGGAACTAACAGACATGATATTAAAGAAGTATGTTAGTGATATCCTGCATTACAACCATAGTATTCAGCTATGCATATGTGGTGCTCAGACGTGGTTATTAACTATACTGCACATTCTACCTTCTTGTCATGTCCAGCACTAGCTAGCAACTTCCCATCTGAAGAAAAATGACAGCAGGTAACTTTATTTCTTGTCCTTATACTACTAACTTCCCCAAAGGAAAAACCTGAAATGGAGAATTTAACATTCCTTAGAAATACTCAACCAACTAGGACAAACATAGCATGTACAACCTACAGAATTGATTACCCTTATTAGGCTCTGTTTTGTGCTCAGTAAGACTCTGTTTTAAGGTTCCATACAGATCTCTTCCATCTCCATCATTCAACAAAAATGATTCCACGTTATCATCCAAAGAACCAACGTCTCCAAAATGTTCCATGTCATCCTGCAGAAATTATCAATGTATCAGGAGGCATTGCAATGTTTCGCTCCATCTCACGCATAAACTTCATTGGTACGAATTTGAAAATGTCTATCCAATAATTACTCAATGTGAGAGGTAAATCTTTCTTGTCTGACCAAAGGTACAAAATGGCACATATTGAGGACAAACTAAATCGACAGGTCATATTTATTACGGAGATAAGACACGTCAGGAATACAACAACAACAACAGCAGAACCCATGTAGTCCCCCATCATTGGGGGTATGGGTGGGGGAAGATTGGAGACAGACCTAACCTTTGGCAATATGCACAAAGTGGCTGCTCTCAGAATACCACTGAAACAGTGGCCCCCTATACTTGTTTTGCTGCGGAACCATGCCCCCAAATCAAAGCCAAATGGCATAAGAGAGGGCAGGCCTAGATACCCAAGTCAATTTATGTGCACATTACCATGCTTCCTTCATTGATAGTCCAGAACATCGGTATGCACAATACACGTCAGGAATACAGATTCAAGAAAAATCCATTGACATTTTATTTATTTTTTGCTCAGCAGACGCAAGATAATGTAAGGACGCAATCAAGAAAGAATATGCCAGGCAAGAGGAGAAAACTCCACAACAAATCCTCAATCAATCAAGAATACTGAAGGTGATAAAAATCGTTGTACAAGTGAAAAGTTAAACAGGCGTACCAGCTGATTTGTAGAGGACGTAATACCTCCTGTTCCATCCGCACCATACATCATCAAGCTTTTTGGCACACTGTTGACATGCTGCAAGCTACTGGCTGACGTTAATCCATCACCAGGTGTGTGAGTAGATGCTGGTGAGTTTGGAGAAGGGCCCACTGTATTTCCTGTACCCGTGCTATTGGCAGGTCCAGAAGAAGAGTGTTGCTTCCTTTTCCGGTTATTCTGTGTCATGATAAACCACCATTAGATATTAATCAGTCTAAACCCAAGGAGAACAGAGATGAAATAGTACTCGCAGGGACGTTGTCAGCTTAAAATGAGATTCTATGGATAAATCAGCGTAAGCAGAACCTGTTGCAGTTGCTGCTGCTGCAACTGATCCTGCTGTTGAGAGGATGATTGCTGCATTTGGGTCATCTTCATCTGTTGAATACCAACAAAAAATCAAAAGAGGGCATATACAAACTTCAAAACTAAAACGAGTATATATATCCCTAATCACTAAATAATAGGCCATGCATGTTAACAATGGAGATGAAGCGACTCCAGACAATATACAAGAAAAACCATTACAATAAAAGTAGATGCCCTTTTCATTTTCCTTTAAACGTGGAGATTATGGACATGAATCTGTACAACCACAAACATATGGGGGGAAAATCAAGTGATACATGCGTATTTATCTCAACCAAAGACACAAATGGAAGTGCATGTAAGCTTGATTCATATTTTCGGCCACTGCATACAAGCTTGTGTTGGCTAATATCTCTGCAATTACAGGAAGGACTTAAAATAAAGATATACGTGAAACCTCTTTCCTATGATCCTATCTTTTTGATACCCAACTCAGCTAGTCCTTGTCCCAACTATTTGCGGCCGGCCACACAAATCTTGTTTCACACTTCACATGACCAAATGGGTAAGGGGGTGTTCCACTTTCTCAAAAAAAGTATTTTTTTGAAAAAGAAGGTAATTTCAAACTCAAAAATCATGCGTTTACGTAAATAATTTTTCTACCAATATGGATCTTGTTTTGATAGATCTCATTAAGATCTTTTAAATGGTGAAAAAAAAGTTTAAAAATTATTTCTCATTTTCTTTATATTTGAGCTTGAAATTAATTTCTTTGTGGAAAAGAAGGTTTAAAAAGAAAGCGGAACGGGGTCTAATTCCTATCTTTCTGGACAGACGGGGAAAACATTTACTCAATGTTTTACTGGTCTTAAGACTCTTAACATACAAATGTTAAATTTACTCTCCTGTCCTGCTAGAATTGATAAACCGGCACACAGTCAAATTAAACATACACGGCTCCAACACTCCAAATAGCCAAGAAATGCATTTGGCATAGCCTTTGAAAGTTAAGAGTTCAACAGAACCATCAACCGATGATACACTAACCCTATCTCCTTTGAAGACCCTCGAGATGACATAAAAGACAATACCCTACAATAAATTCCACCCTATAAGGTCCACAGTGCTTATTGAAAAACTGTATCACAACATTTTAACAGCAGGAAGATCAGATTCTTTTGCCACTAATTCCATTTTAACCATCTAAAGGGGGCAACATTCCCCAAAGGGAGATTACATCATTACACATTTGAACAAATACAATCGTAGCATAATAGGAGAGAAAAGGCAGCAAGAATATGACAAGCCAGCTGGTGCTGTGGGTATATGCTTATGCATCATGATGTTAGCCTGCCAAAGATATTCTTGATGTTGCTATCTCTCCTTCCGACAAGTTAAGAGTCTAACCTTTGGTGGATTTGATTGTGCTGGTGAGCATATAGATCCATCATTCCTTGTAGGTTGACCATCTTTAGAATTCAAGCTACCCCTTGGTAAGCCGCAAAGCCCAAAGTTCGGTGAATTCCCAAGGTTTCCTTGCGCCTGAGCTTGTGCTAAGACCTGTTGCTGTTGTGATGTTAAAAGAAACTGGTTTTGGGTCTGTAGATTTGGCTTTTGCACTTGTAAACCTAAACTCGGTCGTAACTGGTCAATTCCCTGAATAAGTTCACAGCGATAACAAACAGTAAAGCATCTCCAAACTATATCAATGTAGCTAATATTCGATTTTCTATCACATAAAGAAAGTTTAAGAGTATCTTACGGTAAGAGGCCAACCCTTCAAAGGAAGACCAGAGACACCTTGATTTAATCCTGAAAGGAAAAGCGAAATCATGAGGAGACGTTGTTATAAACTTATAAAGGAGATGGTTACCCATTGAGTGCTATTATATCTGAGTTAGCTAGCTCCGGAGGTCATCTGTGTTTGTTAGTTCAATTCAGTTCTGATTAAAGCTTTACAGACAGCTGAGTCGGACCGGCACCAGAGTAGTTTTAAGGTTCATTTTTTACTAATATATATCCTCACAATAAAAAAAAAAAACATGATGCAGTAATACTACTGCTTGTTCCCTGATGTTCTGAAGTTTACCATATAGAAGTCAATATCCATCCCCTTCTGTTGGTAAAAATCTTATAGCTTATGACAGTTTATAACAACAAAATAAACAGAAACCACCCAAATAATAATATAAAAAAAAAGATGAAGAGAGTGAACCAAGTGCTAAAAGGTACTTCTCATTGAACAACCGAGTCAATATATATTTCAAGTACCTTAGAGGTTCACCTAACACTGACCATTACTGATCCTCCTTTCTGTCCCTACAGATGCTTATATTTGGGTTGAGAACCAGAAATCTTGTTGCAGTGTCTAATCTAAAGAGAACTTTCAAGTTCCAAACAACTTCCTTGGAAATAAAATTCGCTCTTCCCCTTTTCTACTTCTGTGTAGTAGGTTCTGTTTCTTCTTTTTTTGCACTTTTTAAAGCAGTTAGTTGCCTGTTCTTCTTTGTAGCCTTGTTGCTCTGAAAGCTTATTCCATTACCTCTATGAACCTCCACATAAACTATCTATGTTTCTGGTAGGATAAAAGAACGAAAACCATAATATTCTCACAAGTCATGTACAAATGTCATAATTCTCATAAGTCATGTACAAATGTCATTGTATACAATACTTCTCTCATTCCCAAGGGTTTGGTAATCTACCTGCACCACCCAGTCCAGATTTTGATTGTAAAATTGCTTGTCCGTAAACAGACGAAGGATCCATTGGCATAGATTTCTGAGATGCACCCATATTAACTTCTTGTTTGATGTCCTGCTAATTCCAAACGGGAAACAGGATGAGATTGGTGCAGGAGATGGTTGTACCGGAATGAATGACTAAGTGCACAAGAGTATGGTCCGAGTAATTACAGTGGTCATTTGAGGTCGTCCCTGCATTTGCTGCAAAGCCGCAGACATGCTCCCAGAGTTGCCTTGGGCTAACTGACTGAATCAAAGGAACAAAAGAAAAATGACCTCAAACTACATAAAAGGTAGGCAAATATATTAAGCTCATAAAGGACAAGAATGAAGTTGACAAAAATGTTCAAACACCTCACCCTTGATGATTCGTTGCTGACTTAAGTAGGGCCATCCTATTGGCATCCATAAGACCTGGAGAATTCTCTGAATCCATTGAATGGGGGTGTTTCATTCTTTCTTCGTACATCTTCATTGCAAGTACACTGGCTGATGGCTGGCCTATCATTCCTTCAGAGTTCATACCATTGATAGGACCACCAAGGGCAGGATGGTTAGGGTCCCTTCGCTGCAACTGAACATTACGCTGTTGCATGAGTTGCAACTGCTGCTGCATTTGTAGTTGTTGCTGGTGCTCTCTTGCTTTCATTTGTTGAGTCTGAATTTCATTTTAAGAACAATTAAGGTAAATAATATCTTCCTAATTTAGCACATAAATGAGCATTGAACCAAAAATATATAAATTCAGAGCCACCTCTATATAAGCTGCTGCTGCTTCAGAATGTTTCTCATTCGTTCTTGCAATGAAGATGTCCCAAAAGACAGACCACCATTCAAAGAGAAATCCCCCAGGTGCATCAATAGCTGCAAGATTAACTTCTAAGTTACTATCAGATGAATTACGGTCCTACTTGACTTCTAGTGGAACTATAACCATGTCTTGCGCATAGTTACCAATAGACTTACATGATGACTCAACCAAACTTAATGTAACATGAAAAACAACATTAAAAATACATGCCAAGAAATTATTGAAACAATTATTACCTACTGGATCTGTGGCAACTTTCCCTTCAGTCATGAAAGCTTTTGCAGAATTATGCAATTTTCTTTTCAACAAGTAGTCGTGAATGTAAACGTCGAGCCTAGGCCAAACAGACAGGCGAACAGAATTAATAAGATCAGCATCATGACCATATCAAGCTAATTATAATATTAAAAAATAAAACACCAAGCCAACATGTGATTGCAAAGACAATTGCCTAAAAAATGCTAT
This sequence comes from Rhododendron ferrugineum, assembly GCA_025642025.1. Taxonomy (NCBI): domain Eukaryota; kingdom Viridiplantae; phylum Streptophyta; class Magnoliopsida; order Ericales; family Ericaceae; genus Rhododendron; species Rhododendron ferrugineum. Next base: position 25,661,765 of record JAOTQK010000001.1, read on the forward strand.
CGAATTAACTCACTACTTCCTTAATAGTAACCAATTCACAACGCCGAGACCAAAAACACTTAATGATAGATCCAAGGCCGGCGTTCGGGGTCACCAAACTCCAACAAGTTTCCAAAAAAAAAACCCTGTAATATGCAATAATATACAAAACAATTCTGAACTGCAACGGTTCCATTTTATATACTATAAAAGGACGTGATAAGTCGGGTCCTTGGCTAAGTTCATCAAGGGTCAAGGGTTAAACTCTTGCCCACCACTCACCTACTAACTCGCTGACATATATCGCGTGAATGAATTTCTTGCCTTCCATAACAAAAATGAAGATGTGATGAAATTGCTGATTATCAGATCAGCTTTTCAAGACAGTTAGAATAATGTTACCGGGGAACGCTACTACCATAGCGGTATTAGCGCCTTGCTAACCGTTCGGAAACATGGTCCTTGGCTAAGTTCATCAAGGGTCAAGGGTTAATTTCTTGCCCACCACTCACCTACTAACTCGCTGACATATATCGCGTGAATGAATTTCTTGCCTTCCGTAACAAAAATGAAGATGTGATGAAATTGCTGATTTTATTGCGTTGCGAAGAGAGATCGAAGACTGATGACGGATGAATGACAATGTCTTCTTTGGTAGGAAGGTGGGTGTATTAGTATTGTGCTTGTCCAATCTATCCTATACTTATCTCATCTTGAAAGGTTCCACAATTACTACAAGAATTGGGCTTTTGAATTTGGAAATGAGCATTCGATCCTTTCATCCTTATGGTTTGATGGGAATGTGTCAGAAGTACTCCGTAAGGAGGTTCTCGACGACGTTAGCTCAGTTTTTCAAGACGGTTAGAATAATGTTACCGGGGAACGCTACTACGCTAGTGGTATTAGCGTTTTGCTAACCGTTCGGAAACATGGTACATTTCCGTTCCAAAACGGTAATTAAGCGATCCATGGAGATCCCCAAAGTTTTTCCAAAAGATAAACTAATTAAGACAAAAATCTAGAGAGAATGGAAATTTGGTGAGAGAACAATGCAAAAAGTTCGGTCATTATGTTCCTAGAAATGTGTTTTGTCTAACTAATTTGGAAAACAATATTTTTGCCTAGATATTTATCGCTTGGAAGGGTAAGTTCTAATTTTGTTATCTATCAAAGCCTACCCTAGCATACCCCGTTCCCATTCCTTGTATTGGTACGATCCACAATCCAAGTACTATAGGCCGTTGGATCATTCAAAGTTGAAAATTTTGTAAGCTCGCAAATATATGTTTAGCAAATTCATATTGCACTTTAACTTTTCTTGCAAATTTTCCCGCCAGATGTTACATTATCCCTTCCCCCCACCGCCCGGGAAAAAAACAAAACCTTTACGGATCCATCCGTGAAGACAATGTAAAGCATAAAGTCATAAAACTCATAAGTCATAAGCTCATAATTTCTTTTCTCTTGGGTGAGCAAATTAAACATAACAAACAACTAAAAAAAACAAACATTTTAGTACGTACATCTTATCAGCTTCCCAATTACTCTGCGCCGCCATGATTGGGTGCCAACAACAACGAGGACACAAGACTGGAAATCAATCGCTGCGCTTGCTTCCAGTCAAGTCCTACAGGTCAAGAGCTCTCTCAATAATGCAGCCAATCTAACCACTAATAAGACAACACAAAAAACACATTTTAATTGTACTCATCAAAATTGAACTCCAAACATACCAGTACGATAAATCCAGCCACCATTGCCGATCCGAACAGATATCACCACATTACAAAACCTAATTCCAACTAACTCAACACGAAAAACAACAAATCGCGAAATTCAGCAAACAGAAACAAGATCTTCAGTCAAAAAGACTTCTTGAATTACTATAGAGTAAGAAATCATTAACGTGATAGTAATCCGGTGGACTTATATCAATTATAGCGAGTTCTAGCGTTTTCTTAGGCTGTTTGACTCAGCGAGTCTTCGTCGCGTTGCGACGATTATCAATTCAACTAGCTCGGAATGCGAGAATACCTGATATCAGAATTCGTACGCCGATCGCGATGCGGTATATTCATGCGTAAAAACAATAGTAGTCCAGAAGCTAGAATTCTTATTCAGTACTCGAGAAAGGTCGGGATTTCGTCGAGCGAAATTGTCGATTCTGAGAGTGAACTGAAACGGAGAGAAGGCCGAGCTTCAACCGGAAGGAGAGAGAGAGAGAGAGAGAGAAATATCGGCACCGCAAAGGCACTTAACAGAGAGAGAGAGGGTCAAAGGAGGTTCGGAATCATTGCCCTGAAAAAAAAAAATGGAGGTTCGGAATAAAGTGACCTGCGTCCAAGTTTGGCTAAATTACATATCGCCCCCTTGAACTAACAGATTTTTTTAATTACCCTTAAACCGT
>JAOTQK010000001.1:25664250-25676470 GCA_025642025.1 Rhododendron ferrugineum
TTACTTGGCCCCTTTATTAATTTTCGGTTACCTAATGGCAAGTTTTTAGAATAGTTTTCAAATGTTCTTTTATTTCAATCATGGCGAGAATGTTAAGAATGATATGCATATGAATCTAAATATCTATCATGATCAGATACTAGACCTTTATACAACTTTCTTAGATAAAGAGCTATTTGGCATATGAAATGGTTTTGAGGATGCAAGGATATAGGAAGGTGTTAATGGGAATAAAATCGAGGGAGGTCGACAAATTTGGGTAGTCCAAACAAAATTTGGTATTTTCTTTGCATTATACATAAAAAAAAATTGGGCATTGTTATCATATGCTTCCTCCGTCCGGATTTAATAGTCATTTTTTTGAGTTCGTGCCATTTTTCAATCGATTATATCTTGTAATTTATAGTGTTTTATGTAATTTTGAAAACATTGTCTTATAGAACTAATTGATATCTACCAAACAAGATTCATATTAGATATAAAATTCATTATCAATTTAAAAATATAACTCATTTTTTATCCGGTTAGAATTGAACGAGGGAATCTTAAATCCGGACGAAGGGAGTATAAAAAAATACAAAAGCACTGTCATGAATCTTCAATGGCCATTGTAGGACTAAAGGCCAATCAAGGGCCTAAGTTGAAAGATTTAAGGTAGTTTAAGTGGATGTTTTAAAAGATATGATAATGTAGGGGCAATATGTAATTAAGCCATAAGTTATGAGATGCTGGTTCGGAATCAGGTTCGGCGCAGAAGTGTTCGACGTTTAATTGGTTTGGTGATTCCCTTCACAGCGCATATATATCGAACAGATTTGTGGAATCTAACGGTGGGTCGCATGCGGGGCCATCGCTATGTTAACGCGTGAGGGGTGACGTGGAAGGGAGCGGGGGACGCAAACGCGTTCGATGTTTAAGGAGTGTGGGGCTGTCAATGGTTATTAAAAGGATAGGACTTTAACGGGGAATAGACGAACGTTTCTCACTCACACTTTCTAAAGTTTCTAAGTTGTGATTTTGTCCCCCAACTTCATTTACTATTAAGGAAAAGTCTACCTATACAGTTCTCGACCACGACTCTAGACACAATTACGTTTGGAGTCATCCGATCGGGTGTCGAAAAAATAATTTATAATCTCCTTGTTTTATTTTCATTGTTTTTCCCTTATTCACGTGAAATAATAAAATCGTCCATATGGGAGAAAAGAACTATCATAAGATCTTGTATCCGCTATTTCTTTATCTATAATTTATTGTCAAAAGTAAAGTTATTTCTCCTCCGCTAAAACTTTTTTTTCGCGTTCTGTCGTTGACCTCTCTCCCCAATTTATCCTATAACATCTTTAAGTTATAGTATAGTGGAAACAACTTGACTACAAAATACTACAATAATTAGTCCAAAACTTTTAACTTAGCAGAAACGCCCTCTAAATATGGTTTGATAGTTTTTTGAGAATAAAAAATCAAAGTGGCTCCCAAAACAAGGGTGAGGCCACCCTGTAGATTGCGGGGTGGGCAACCCCATAAACTTATAAATGACTCCTCAAAGTTTGATGTCTGACACCACTTAAGATGATTTTCAATATCAATATTTGAAAACATAAAAGTTCCAAGAGAATGCAAAAATGAAAAGCTAAAATTCATTTTTATGGTGTCACCACACTAGATAATTTTTCAATAAATTCTATATACAAAAGCTAAAAACCATTTGATGGTGTCAACACACACCATTATTTTTCAATCTTTGAAACCAACTAAAATTAAATCGGAAAATTACAAAATCAAAGGCTAAAACTCAGTTCCACTTTATCCTCTTCTCTCTCCGTAGTTTTCTCTCACATCAATCTTGTATTTCCACTAATTAAAATAATACCTTATTTTTCAAATAAATACAATAAGTACTTATTTTTCAAACAAAACGAAATGTATTGTAAGAGAATTACATGTCTTGTAAAGCAAAAAATAAATACTTAAAAATAAAAATCTTAGCGGAACAGGATTCCAGTATTTGCCCATTTGCATCAAACATTACACTGATAAAGATTCCAGTGTTTGCTCCTCTAGTTTACTCCGATTTTTCTAGGGTTTAGTATAAAAAAATGTACTGTATAGAATTTGAGTTTAAATTGGAAAGCTGTCATTTAAAGTATAATAATAAAATGTGAATAATTAACATATCTTAGGGCATGTACACCAACATCTGTATTGGGCTGCTTTGAGGTAAAATAGAGAGCTAAGGCCTAGAAAGGAGACTATAGCAGAGTAGCTACTACATAGGTAAAATACATTTGGCTCCCATGGATCGGTAAAGATACCGAGGAACTATTAATCATCAGCCATTTATTAAAATATTATTCTGTTTCTCTCTCCTCCCTACCCTCCCTCATTCTCTCCCTCTCTCTCTCTCTCTCTCTCTCACATTCTAACAGTATATTTTAAAGGAAAAAGAGGTATAATAAAGAGGATTGGTGTGAGGTTGAGAGAGATTTGAGTAGGTAAAATGAAAAAAATGAATTATTGGGTAGGTAAAGTACCTTTTGTTGGTGTACATGCTCTTAGGATGTAAAGCATGAAAGTCTAATACCTAATACCTAGCTAGCGGATCAAAATAAATAAATAAATACCTAGCTAGCTTTTGAAGTTGTATGTATTAAGGATTTTTTTTTGGGTAATTATATCTATTAAGGATTTTGGTCAAGTTGACCAGAGCAAATTTTCTTATGACCATTTTTCTCGCAATGAAACTCACAAAAGTTAAACAAAAGTTAAGGAAGAGTTTGAATTTTTTTAAACATTTTTAATTTCTCCAACACATTATTTGATCATCAATGTGGAAAAAAAAATTCTAAAACTCACCTCAAAGTCTTTCTCATTTTTTCAATACACATAATACGAAAGTATTAGGTGGTGTTCCACTTTTTCTAAAAGTACTTTTTTTTCAAATTCACGTAATTTCAAACTTAAATATAATGAAAATAAAAAATATTTTTTCAATTTTTTTTGCATCGTTTAAAAGATTTTAATGAGATCTATCAAACAAGATCCATATTGGTAGGAAAATTATTTGCGTAAACACATAATTTTTGAACTTAAAATTACCTTCTTTTTTTAAAAGTTCTTTTTCGGAGAAACCGGAACCGGAATCCCTCCCTATTCTATTAGTCAAAATACGTATAAAGTACAAATAATTTTCTTTCTTTCTTCTTTTATTTTTCCCGATAATAAAAACAATCAAAGTGTTCTTTCTTCGAAATAGGAGTGGGAAAACAGACAAATACTGGTGGACACGTGCAGAATGTCCACACACGTGTCATAAAAATAGTGGTCGGTACTTTCCAGAAGGTCACAGAGAGACGTTGGAACACAACTACCCGAGTCCTCGGCCGCCCCCGGGTCGTCGTAGAGAATCCTCTTCCCCACGCCATAGGGAGTATAAATAACCTCTTTCCCCCCCGGCTTTTTTCGTTCGCCTCGTGAAATCCGTTCTCAGATTCTCTGCTTTACGCAACAACGATTCGCTTCGCTGCGCCTCCGCCAATTCCTTCCCGCCCTTACCAGGTACATTTCTCAATCACAGTCCTCCTTCATAGGATGTTTGAATTTGTATACGTACGGATTTTTGTGCGACTGGGAAATGCCTGCGCATTTGAAGTTTTGAACCAGTTCGTAATCAATGCTATTTAATTCGTGTCTGGGAATTGGGTCTAGTGTTGTTATTGATGGAGAAATTGAGGATTTATGGGGTTAATTTGGGTGATTGGGCTTGATCTGTGAGAGCATCTCCGAATCGTGGCTTCAAATCATATTATGTGGCGTAGAAATGGTAACTTTTGGTTTCCTCCTTTGACCCAGCCCTGATGTCAAGTGAATTGTTGAATCCAACGTGGATTTGGCTCCACGCCATTTGCTTCCAATTTTATTTCTCATGCCAAATCTACTTTTAGCATTTTGAATTTCAAAAAGGAGGTGTTTTGTATTTTAATGCTTATAATTTGACATAAAGGTTGAAGATTTAGGTTTGTTGATGTCAAGTTTGGAGATGTAAAAAATAAAATAAAAAATGGAGATGTCAAAATGCCACATAAGCCATCAAAAAAATTGGCATCTCCAATTTGAAGCCATGGGTTGGACTTTAATAGTTCATGATGATGATTTTTTTCCCCTGTGAATTTGATTTTACATAGCACGTGAAGGTCTAGAAACATGCGCTGTGGGTGGGAATTATTGCTGCCCTATCTCCTCTCATAATTGGGGAGTCTAGCGTTAAAAGTTAGGATTTTTGAAGTCTCTAATCCTATTTTGAGGAGAATTTGAGATGTAATACTTGAGGATGTCTTTGGTTTGAAACTGATTAGATGCAGCCAATGGGATTTGGTTATTTGCTGAAGTTTGGATTTTTGCATATACAGATGGTGAGATTTGGGATTTATTGGCTGTATTTAGGGAATTTGGTTTGATATGTTTGACTTGAATAACTTTGTGGTTGTTAATGTGTTTCTTTGTGAATGTGAATAAACAGAATGATGTTTTGGCACTTAATGTCCTGGAATATTTCCTTTAGTTCAGTTCCCCATATCCTGAAATCATGTCTAATTGATCTTTGTTTTCGGATTAGCTCAAATAAAAATGCTGATGAAGGAAGACATGTTAGTGCAGAGTCTGTTTTACCTACTTTCATTGAAATTTACAGATCATGGCCTGATTCTTTCCTAACTTGTTAGCTTAAATCATTCATGCGACTCAAATTGCTGATTTATGATTGATTTCCACAGGTCATCTTGCTCAGTTTCACAAAAATTTCATAAAGTTCAGATCTTTTGCTTCTGTATTTATTGCCCATTGGACTTTGCAGATGGCAGAGGTTTGTAATCTTTCTTTTACTGCTTTATGAGTCATATTCTCTGCCTGTTTTCTCCTTCCCCACCTTTGGTGTAGTTCTGTGTGGTCTGATAGTGTTGTTTACTTGGACACCTTGGATAATGGCAGGAGGGTTACAAAGTTTCCTTGAATGTGTATGACTTAAGCCAAGGATTGGCTCGCCAGCTATCCATGACATTTTTGGGAAAAGCTATTGAAGGGATATGGTAAGCATTTTATGAGTTTCAAAAGTGGACATTGATAATATTCGATTGTGGGCCGTTTACTGGAATGCCAATTCCTGTTGGAGAACTTCGAATAGGGGAATCTTCTTCACCAAATTTTGAGTAGGCTCTTCAAGGGGATGCATCCACTGCGCTTGTGATTCAAACTTCCAACTTGTTTTTGGTTGTTGATGTGAAATTTCATAAAGTATCTATGTTTGGAACTTGAGGAAAACAAAGGAAAGTTAAAAAAAATTCCTTCCCTTGTTTGGTTTTGAGGGAGAGAAGAAGAGAAAATGGCAAAAGTTCAAAGGACAGTGAAACTTTGCTCTTAATTTTCTCCCATTTTTCTTCTTAACGCTTTCCTTTCCTTTCCTTTCCTTTCCCACACTTTCCACAAGTTCCAAACGGAGCGTTAGATTCTCATGTTTGCAAAAAAAATCTTTCCCTGGCCTTTTTTAGTGGAGGTTAGAGAGGAACACGAGAGAAGCAATTTGTTAGAGCACTTACGAGGCTTACGTTATCAATTTAATATCTGCACATCAGGGGTTTATAAAATTGTTGTAGTTGGGAGTTATGTTTTTGCATGTTTCTTGAAAAGTTTATTATTAAATCTATACCTTTGAATGACAGGCATACGGGAGTAGTGGTTTACGGTAATGAATACTTTTTCGGGGGTGGTATACAGCATTGTTCTGCTGGTGTAACGCCCTATGGAACCCCAATCAAAGTTGTAGATCTTGGTGTTACTCATGTGCCAAAGGATGTGTTCGAATTATATTTGGAGGAGATTAGCCCCCGATACACAGCAGAATCCTACAGTTTGCTCACCCACAACTGCAACAATTTCAGCAATGAGATTGCTCAATTTTTGGTCGGAGCAACTATTCCAGACTATATATTGAACCTCCCCAATGAAGTTATGAGCAGCCCGATGGGTGCTCTAATTTGTAAGTTTTCTCTTCCATACATATCTAATGTTATTTGGATGTCTGGATGAATCACCCAAATCATCCTTCAGTAGTTCTTGAAAGTGCTGCTCTAGTGAGATGGATTTCTCCGAGCTTATTAATTGCGGTTTCCAGTAGTTGCTCTATTGTTGGTCTTTGGTGGCTGTGAAGCACTTGGTTCTAGCATCTTCTTTTGAGTTCCATATTGGTTGAAGTCATCCAAGAAGTGGCAGTGCAAAAATCTCACCCTCAAATTCTTGCTGCCGGTTTTGGTTTATTTGCTTAAGCGTAGAAGCTAGTTTGGTTCGGTTAAGTTGTCTAATTGCTGATTAAAGAAAACCAACTTGTTATTGTCTTCCAAATAAGCGGAGCAAAGTGGATACAGAAAGATTTAGCTCATCTTTAGTTTTGCTGATTGCTTACTCCTAAGAAATGTGCAAATAAGCAGTGTGAACCACACATGTCCTTCGGTAGAAATTTGAAACAGAGATTAGTTGCTTTATGATTCTGAGTCTGGTTTATGAGTTCAAAGGTCTCGCACTGTTTTTGCCAATTGAATTTCTAGCTTCAACTGCTGAGTGAATTGCTTACCTATTTTAATTATTTCGATGCAGTGCCTATGATTCAGCAACTGGAGACAACCATGAGATCAGGGGCCGTTCCCCAAGCTCCGCAGTTCCGGCCAACTACACAGGTTCAGAACTCCCAGCCAACAGGCACTGCCAACAAATCCACGGCTAGCAATGAAGTGAAATCTGAAGTACAATCTCCCAAGGTTGGGGATCCAAAGAGAGACACCCCTGCTGCCAAAACTACTGGAGCGCAAGAGAAGTCATCTATCAATGGGAATATGAAAGACCCTCTTGGGGATGCCCGGGGCAAGGTACAAGAGGAGATCAGCGCTGAATTTGCTGCTATTATGGCCCAGGGGACTCTGCGGGCTAGTGAAGCTGCAGCACTTGCTACCCGAAGGGTGATGCAGAGATACGGGCATGCAAATGTTGCACTGAGCTAGAGTTCACAAGGTTTTTTTTAACCTATTTTTCTCTCTTAAGAGGACTCTAACTATCCATTGTATTGTGGGTTTTATGACAACCCCTTAATATCTACAAGACCTTGTTTTATTTCAGCTGAAACTGATTGGCATGTTTCCGCTAAATTTTATTGTTTTTGATCAGGACGATTCCGGTAATTGACTCTCCAATGTATCTCTCTTTTGTGTCCCCTATCTATGATGTTCCCTGACCTTTACTTGATGAAGGTCTGGTCTTAGCAGCTGTACTGTTTCATTTAACAAGGTGACAGGTTACTGCTCGCATGGGAGAGCAAATAAGCCATGTTGTGTGTGTGTGTGTGTGTGTGTGAGAGAGAGAGAGAGAGAGAGAGAGAGAGAGAGAGAGATCCAACCATATTCTTTTGTATCCAAAAACTTTTCAGGGTAACTAATTAAACAAAAAAATATGCTTGAGGATCATTTTATATTTCCAAACCATTGCAAACAATTTGACTTTGGCTATAGGCATCGAATGAGTGAACTGTTTCAAGTATTAAAATGTGTGAACTTTCTCTCTTCCTCCCATCTTATACAGTAAGATACCCGCGTTTGCACTTCACACAGAGAAAAGAATCGACGAACTGTGAACAAGAATTTGTTCCTGGACTTTCCTAACAGGTTGTTTGGCTCGAAGGAAAAGGCGTGAAGAAAGGGGGAAGGAGGGACTGACTACTGAGGGAGCAGGGGAAACACATTACGGTAGGTACATTATGAAGATTGGAAATGTGTAGAAAGGAGGGAAGAGCAAGATGATTCCTTTCCGTGCAACCAACCAATTTGATATGGAACAACAATCCTTTCCTAGTTTGGACCATTTCCTTTCCTGTTTTCCGTCCTCCCTACCAAACAACATTACGATCCGGGATGTGGTAGCAAAAAGCAAAATACTTGAATGCCAAAGGTAACAAATACATAGCAATTCGTACCATCAAGGGATAAGTTTATTTATAGATGTATGTCCTAGGCGAAATGTCGTAAAACTTATGACATGGTTCCCTAAAAAGACTTGTATATGCCTTCCAAGTGACGCAAGGCGATCTTAATCGGTCGAACTAACCTGTCCATTTTCTGGTTCAAGACTCTCTTCTTTTGATCTTGAAAAGGCATCAGAAGGTATGTTAATGCCTGCAAAGCCAACCATGACAGCTGCAGCTCCAATATAATCCATGAGGTTAGGAGCATTGCCTGTCAGTGCATCAACCACAGCTGCTATGGGAACCTGAATGGTAAGTCCTGCTGTTGCTACTGTGGTGGTTGTCAGTAGAACGGCCTTGGCCCACAGGTAATCGCTTAGCACGTTATCCAACAAGCCTAATAGATGACAAAAAATATCCCTCAGCGAAACAGCATGATGCCAAAGACCCAAAACTTACACAAACAAAGAAAAAAGAGCTTGTTGCCTGAAATTCCAGCAAATAAGTGTGGGTTGAACTAGATAATCAAAAAAAAAAGACAAAAAAAAACAGAAGATGATGAGGGATAAACGGAACAAAATGCATTCGTCACCTTTCAATAATGTTGGAGTTGGACTCATTCACACCTCGTTGCAACTGAAGGTTAGCTACATCAATTGAACAAACAAATAGATACTAGAAACTAGGCCTTTCACAATAATACAGCCTCAATGCAGGATCCACAAGAAAGATGATGGTTTATTTGATGTGTTCCTTACATACAATTCTATTTTTGAGTCTTTCCAAAATATTGTAATATTGCCTTATTTCCATATTTTTTTAGGATTTCAGGGATAAAAGATTTTTTTTTTGGGTAAATAGGGATAAAAGATTTTGCTTATGCTATTACTCACAGTTTTAAGATCAAATAAACTCCATTGAATTGGTTTCTAGAAAATCCCATATGCATCATACACTATCATAATCACTGAGTCAGAACAGGGAACTACCAAGATGCATCTTTAGTCTTTAAATTACCATATGCCTTCAAGATAAATCCAAAAGCTTTACCAGGCTGCATTTCCCTCAATCTTCAGAAAAAGGCTTTGGTTACTGGTAGAAATGGTTCAGAGTCAAGAAGCTTATAGTTTGTATAAAGGAATATCCCTTTGAAATAGTAGTAATTTCCATGTGCATCTGTGATGAACACATTTAACACCATACCAATATTATCCAAGGGAAGACGTGGCGCTATGAAAGAAACTGGAAATAAGATAACTTGTCACATGAACATGCAACAAAGCTCACATTTTTACATATCTGGGATGCAGCTATGTATGGGTATTATGTAACAAGGACGTTAAAGCAAGCTTTATGCTGTTGACAAGGTAGGGTGTGCAACCCTTAAAAACCAACTAAACTAGGCATGTTCCAGCCACATAAATTACATAAATGACGTAACTACAATTCAAGAAAACTTTAGACAAGAATCCTGTGACGGCAGATAAATCTAACTCACAAAAGATTAGGAATGTGGAAGAAATGTTTTAAAGGGAAACAATAAATATAGCCCAGTTAAAAGAAGTAAAAAAGCACTAATTATGCACATACCTTTACCAACAAGAAGACCCACTTGCTTCCATGTAAGTACTTTAAAAGGCTCAAGCTTGGTAAAGTTAAGTACGAGGGCAACAGGTAGGAAGATCAAGAGGTTGAATAACCCTAAATAGCCAAGAAACTGTGCCATACTGACAATACCACTTTTCCCATCATCATCTGGTAGCTTTCTACGGATAAGTGTAATATACACTGCATACAAGGCTGCAGACACAAGAGCAAGAATGTCTCCAAGCAGAGGGTTTGAAGCAGTTGCACTTAACCCAGTTTCAGAGTCGCCAAAGCTGACAATTACCGTTCCAGCCATGCAAAGGATAACACTAACCAGCTTGACCCAAGTGAACTTCTCGCCCAAGAACGCAAGAGAAACCAGAAAGGTGAAAAGGCTGGAAACACTGCTCAAGATGGTATTTGACTGTAAAAAACAATGGCAAGGAACTTAGTATAACAAAAGACTAAGCGCTGTTGCTTGCTCGCTTTCCATTTTACATTTTTTCACCATATTATATAAGGGGAAAAAGATGAACAATCAATGTCTTCGTTTTGTGCAAAAAGAAAACTTCCAAAAAATTGATAACTTGTTTTCGGTGTTCCCTGAAAAATGAGTTGTTCTGATAGGGTAAAGTTTTCCCGCAACAAATTTGTGAGAACTCTTTCCAAACAAGTTTTAGTTTCGGGAAAAGGAAAACGATACCAAAAAAGAGAGTATAGAATACAATATGCCTTACCGTAACTGAAGTATACTTCAGTGAGAGATTAAAAGTGAATTGTGCAAGGAACCAAAACGGGCATATCAACAGGCTGATCTTAGCCACTCTGCTGCGTGTCCAACGCCCTTTCGCATCTAGTCCTTTATTAGCATCACCACATACAGAAGGATTATCAATATCGTTTTCTGATTCCAAAATTACATGGCCTTCATGGTGGGTTATTTCTTGTTGTCCAACAATCGAACCTGGATTTAACTCAGCTTGAGTACCTGTATCTCTCTGCTCAAGAAGCAGAACCTCTTCTGAACCCCCCAAATCTTGCGAACTACTGCCTTTTCTGTTTCGCCAAAAGAATATACTCACATATTTATCCTCCAAATAACGACCGATTTCAAATAGAGGAATGTAAACCACAAACAACGAATTGCAAATGTAGGCTATGAGAAAGGGCGAAACCCCCTCGTCCACAACTGACTGTACCACAAAGCTAGCGACAATCCAGATTGTTGCGACAACAACTATGTATATCAAACCTAAAACCCACCTCCATGCTTCACTCTTCATGCCTTCTCAGCCTTCTGAAAAACAGGAAGAAATCTACAAGACCTTCATCTCCAAAATACCCGTTGTACTAGAATTATTGAGCTCTAAACTACAAACCTCAAACCCATCTCCAAAATTCACTTTTCAATACGTTCCAATGCAATTTTCCAAACAACTCGTCCTCTATGTACTAAAATCCTCTGCAATCTACAAAACCCTCAATAACCCATAAATGTTTGTTCTTGCTTCCAAAAAGATATGTGCAAATAAACTCAAAGCTTGTATTAAAACAGCAAAACCCAAATTTCGTACCAGCTATTTCACCAAAACTATTGATACGGAACAAGGCCAACCCAACAATTAGAAAACCACAAGTATTGATTTGAAGAGGTACAAAGAGAATTCAACAGATTAGAAGTATTACCAGAGGGGTTCGGGATTCAATTTGGATTCCCAGGTTGAATTTTAGAGAGAGAGAAGAATTGGGTTGGGGTTTGAATTGCAGGGACCATGGTTTTCCTTCCCAACTACGAGTAGTATATATAATATAAACGGTACCAGATCAATAATTGTACTCCTAGTTTAGTTAGATGCGCGGGTAATTGAAGCACGCGAGTCACGTGTTAAGGTTGAAATGGACTGGGCCTTGAATAGCTAGACTGGACTAGGCCTTGTTTGCTTATTATTCCGACATTTATGAGCCCAAAGAGCCGTTATATTCATGTTGATGGTTTGTATTAAGGGAGGAGTGGTCGGTAGGAGATTTTAAGTCATTGTGAATGGTTGGTTTGGCAATGTCTTTAAAATAGTAACTCAGTGAGTGCTCTGTAATTTTGAATAGCAACTTCAAAACTTTTTCGATTGACCAAAAGCATTTATGGGAAATTTGAATTAAGTGTTTTTATTGATTCTTTGTGTAATAACTTTGATTGAGAATAAGTTATTTAGTGGTGGTGGCGCAGAATAATTTTACATTACTATCGGTTAACGCTTTTGAATAAGTGTCTTCGACCATGGGCTCATGGACTCATGTGCTAGTATTAATACATTGTGGAGTTGATAAAGCGAGAGTAGTTTAGCAAATGAATGTCATGCAATCACAGAGATGATGGAAAGCAATTTGTAGCATACCCTTTGAGAAGACAATAGAGTGGAGGATAAACTAGGACCTCCACATGGTGTCTAGACTTAATAACTAAATTTAGCGAGGTTTTTTTTATGAGAGATTCTAGTTATTTTGTTTTTCTTTCTAGTTCACCGAAATAACTAAATTTTAAACCGACTTAATAACACCGAAGATGAGCTGATATCGAGTAGTCTGAAATTTTATTTTTATATTAAAAGCTAATGAGCCGAATAGTACTGTGCTCAA
>JAOTQK010000001.1:25803067-25819395 GCA_025642025.1 Rhododendron ferrugineum
CTCCTTCATGGTGAGGGTTACAGGAGTTACAGAATCCCACAATTCAATACGTCTATTGATTGTGGTGCGTCCAGATTCGACGAACCCGGAACGAGCTCGGTTGCCTCGAGAGACCCTCCGGTAGCCCCGATTTCATTCATCTGAAATTCAGTAAATTTCCAACAATTACTACTATAGTATATAAAAATAAATAAAAAATCATAGAGATTTCTAGACATTAATTTTATCTGCGGCGAACCACGAGCCAAATACAAGTGTACCTCATGTCCCATCCCCTAGTATGACTACGCGCTCTCTCTCTCTCTCTGATTTCGTGTTTTGTGTTCTAATGAGTAGTATGAGCAAACCTGTGATTCCGTTACTGGCCGGACTGACTCGCAGTTGCTCGTCGATCGGATTGTTTCAAAAAAACACAAAGTTACTACATGGATACATAAGTATTTGGCAGTAGCGCGAAGGTTTAAGCTTGCTGCTGCTGCTGCTGCTGCATCTTCACCGTACCCGACACAAAAATGAGTAAGTAAATCTGCATCGTCGAAACGTGCTTCGAATCTCTAGAGAGTGTTTTTCTTTTATTCTAGCTAGAGAAATCACTTTTCGCAAACCATACAAACTTGTACGTACTAGTATACCTTGTGCTGTAGCTGATCAAGCGCTCGTGCATGATGGGCACTTAATTAGGTGCTAGCTAGTACCGTGCTAGTGGGTGAGGTTTCAGCTTCAACTCAATATGGAACGACGTTGATCTGCTGTACGTAGTAATATGACACTGCATGCTAACATCCTATCGTACGTACGTGTATACGTATGTTTGTGCGTATAAGTAATGTCATGTATGGATTCACAAACTTGGATCAAAGACTTGCGTACGAACTGCCTAGTTTTGGAAAAACGAAGCCTGGTGCTTCTGACGTGGCGTAGGTTCGAAGGGCGCCGTAGGACTATTAGGAAATTCCTTTGGCTCCTAATTGTGTAGGCATCCTAGATTTTGGCTATATATTTCGCAACAATTCTTCCTAGTACCTCGGTCTAAGAAAATGACGTGACCGATGTATCTTCAAATGTTGTGCTTAATTACACTGGGACGACTCATATCCACTGGCGGCTCCGATCCACATGCAGCCAACAAACATAATAGGGTATTCATGTGAATGTGAATACCCTCGATCGATATTTCAGTTTAACCCATTAATTATTTTGAACACTCGATCGGTCCACTGCACTTGAACATTTAGCCTAAACATTTGCACACATATATAGCTAAAAAGGCTGGAGCCTATTAGAGGTATCTTGACACCACCACGTACCCATTTTTCTCAAAATATATCTTCATTGTTGCTACAAGTTTAAAAGTAATACTAATACAAATTTGAACCATCAAATTAAGTCGTTATATTGGAGACTAGCTAGTACGTGTTATTATTCATGCTGCTTAATTGACTGATATTCGGACTTGTGACAATATGTAAGTGGAACACTTAACTAAGAGAATCCAGGCAAACGTAAAGGCGGCGGGTAAGGAAGATCACCCGGAGTGGATATGCTCTTTGCCGGCCGATTCATACAACAACTCCACAGTTAAAGGAGTTAAATTCCAACATGCATGTGATATGCCAGATGAGTTATTCTTGAATCAAAACTTAAGATGCATGCATGATGGCAATCACTTGTGATGAAAATAACCTAGCTTAAGAACTGTACTGGCCACCTACGTTAATGGAATTTATTCCTTCTAGCTATCTGCCTACTTTCTGTCAATTCCAACCTTCCTATGGTGCTAATTTCTTATGGTATGTATACTTCCCTGTCCATTCTGCTTGCTAGTTAATGTAAGAGTGGCCAGCTTATGTAGCATATATAGGAATTGAAAAAAGTGTTTGATAACCATGGAGAATTGACATCTTCTTGTCTTAAGAAGTATAGAAGACACGACGTGTGCATTACCAACTGATGAAACAGATATGCATACGCACGTGAGCCAATCATTACTCCTCAAAAAAAAACTACTCCTTACTGCTATCTATAGTTCTTTGACACACTTCTCCATCATTCTTCATCTGTTGTATACAGCTTCGGCTCCAGTATCAGACATTCAAAGATCAGATCATGTTGATGAAGCAAGCGAAGTGCTGGAAAAATTGCATGCAATTGGAGTCTGCCGGTATGGTTTTCTTATTATGTTCGATGTAAGACATATAGTTATTCTTCATGCTGTGGAAGTTGTGCTGATTCGAAATATTCAGCTTATTTTTGCACGTTGCAAGCCGTCATTGAAATTTGAAATTGGAAAACATATATGATTTCCCCAAGTTGTTGGTTGTCAATAGCTTATTGGCATCAGCTAGCCCTCATTGACAGTATAGCATAGAAATGTGCAGTAACAGTAGATATGGTGGCGCGTGCCTATAAGAAACTGGAGATATTTATCCGATAAGACGCGATCCTTAGACACAGGGATGTCTAGGGATATCATGCAAAGAATTTCCAGGCGTCATTCATTCCTTTCCTTGGTTTCCTGTATTATAAGCTCCATATAAATGTACCACTTTTAGTAAAATTACTAGTTAGCCTGCATTCAAATACGCGTACACACCCCTCGATAAGGACAGCTTAATCAAATATAAGGATGAGGCTTGGGCGAAAACTTCAACGGGAGCAATCCCGGCGCTCCTCGTTCCGAGACATCTAGTTGTTAATTACTTGGCTTTCTCGATGGCAGGAAAGAAAGTTTCAAATCAATCCATCAGAAAAGGAAGGACGGAAGGAACGGCATAGGGAAAGGGCTTTGTATTGTCTATCAAGACCTATCAAGGAGTTGTTCTGACTAGCTTTGAGTGCCAGGCTTCCCGAAAGTCATAGCGGTAGGAGCTACAAGGCTGTAAGTAGGACTTCAAAGTCGTTCAGTAGGTCAGGAGCAGTAGCAAACGCAGTGTTAGTGCAGTAGGGCAGGCTTGGTTTCAATTATCAACACCTTCTCAAGGAGTGATTCTGAGAATGTTTCCTTGATCCTTTTAGTCATTCACTTCTTTAGAGGATCTTAAAAAGGGACTTCGAAAGCAGATATGGAAGGCGGAGTCCTTAGTCACAGGGATGCCTACAGTTTTCCTTTTTATATCTTGTTCTTGACTGTCCTGCATCAAAAGCTTCAAAAACTGATAGACTGTTCGCCAGATGCTGAGAATGTGAGTAGGCATTGAAGATGTTCTCTCTGTGCGCGTGAAACTTATTGCTGGAAAATGTCGTCGTGCCAAATTAGCTTTAGAACTGACTCAAGAACTTGATAAATATAACTCAGTCTTGATTATCATTTTGAGGAACTAGCTAGATAAAGCAATGCAAGTCAAGGAGTTCCGCATATTTATGTCTTGATTCCCACTCGAGCTGTTAGCCTTCCCAGATTTTATCGACCATTAGCCAGCGACAGTGAGCCCTTGTCGGGATTAGGATTCCAAAAAAAAGTTCTAGGGCTTTTCGTTTGCATTTTCTGATCAGATCGTGCTGTCCCAAGCCCAGGTTAGAGTTACAGTCATCCACAATATATACGAGTTGAGATCAGAGCTAGCTACATCAAAATTGTGTCTCGGTTGTCCCCTTGGATTATGCAATTTGAAAATGCATCTTATGGTTTGGATATGGTTCTATATTGTCTTGAATTATTGGCATCCCAGGTGCGGATACAAGTCATTGCCATTACTCAGATTGGAACCTTCTGTTAATGGCTATTGGATTTGCTTTTTTGCTCCCTAATTGGCTTGATTTACACCATTTCAATCAATAGGAAGGAATGTAATGTTCACCCTCTTTGAAGAAGGGTGAACAAATTTAAATTCACCACCTAGTGAGGGGCCTGTTGATTGGCTTGGCTGCCTAAAATTTATGGCAGTGCTCCAGGGCCTTCTGCACCATATACATTGGTATGGGCTCCCACACAAATATGTGAGAGAAAACTTCTGTAGTATAACGTGGGTTACGTGGCGATGATCCAAGAGCAGAGCACTGGATAATCACCCCGATAACATATTTGAAGACCCATTATTCCTGGTCAATTTGGGCAGGCCCACTTCCATCTTATATTGTATCCAACATCAGCTATCTCGTTCAATAACTCATTCTTGATGGAACCCATCGATTCATTCCCAGCTGGAATTTGATAGTTTATTCAGAGATGAAGCTGCAATGAATTTGATGAACCAAGAATTGCCCGCTCTACACCCGCTTTGCAAGTGGTGCTTGGCAGTGAACTCCAGGTGTTTATTTCTTGTGAGGAGTCCATGCTATGCTAGGTCCAAACCAGACCTCTCCTTGGAGTTGGGGGCCGCACCCCTGAGCCTCATCCTGTAAATCTCAAGGATCTTACACAATTCCGAAGACTCCCCCACCAAATAATTGCCGCATTAATTCTCGTGCAAAAAGGTGGATGCGCGGCGGTAGGGAACCACGGGTGGGGTCCGATATCCTCTGTCCCGAAAATCCATGTGCCAATAGATTTTCCAGCCATTCGATTTAAAATATTAAAAAAAAAATTCAACGGCCCGAAAATCCCTCGGCACATCAGCACAGAAGATCCTGCCTCCCACGGGTGTGGCGCTGATATCCTCATCTTCTCCCTCCTCTCTACTTTCCATAAACCTTAATTTTTCTCCATTGTTCACTCAATAAACCAGACCCCAACCCTGGTGGTCTTTAAGGCCTTCTAACCCTTTCTTTCTCAGGAACCCGGAGGTCGGAGCAGAAGAACCAGTTTCGTACGATCATCAGAATACATGGATACACGGCAAACTGGACAAGTCCAAGGCTGAACTTTTGGGAATCAGAAGCCCCATTTAACTCGATTAGTACTATAAGTAGTAACCCCTAAAGATGAGTGAGTGATTCTAATGGAGATTGTAAGAATTAAGGGTCCGTTTGAATAGTGTGAAAGTGATAGAAAATGCAAGAAACAAAAAATATCTAGTGCTTGATTAACAAGTAGTTTCTTTCTTCTTTCTAAAAAACGCAAGGGAAATTTTATTTTCTTGTGAAAGTTACCACATTTTATGACAATTTCCATTATGTTCATTAACTATTTTTTCTTTTCAATCATGATCCATAATATATGTAAAAGGCTAAGCTAGTAAATATATTTGTTTCCTTGCAAGATTCTTACAAAACTTTTCATTTTAACCAAACAAATGAAAAGACAAAATAATTTTTCTTTTCACTTTCTTTACTTTATCTCATTTTCACTTTCCAGCACAAATTTCTTTCTAATCAAACGAATCCCTAATGGTTTCAATATGTTCGATATAATCTACCAAAGATGCTACGGCACAGACAGACACACACAAATCCGGACACAAATGTGTTCAGAACCGTCCAATGTGTGTCGGCCCCACATAAATTGAATGATTCCGAACACGCATAGATCCATATCTGTGCACGGACTTCTGTGTCCGCAGCATTAGTATGATCCCACCTCTATCATTTGGGTCAATAGAACCTCTCCTTTTTCTTTTTCTTTTTTTGGTGATTGAGGTCAATACAAAAGAACTTGATTCAAAGAGAGGAATGCAAAACATGGTAGTGGAACTAACTCCAACTAGCTGTCCAACACATGAAAAAGAGGGAGGGAGATAGAAAGAAAGAGACAGGTGCTAGCCGCTTTATACGATGTAATCAATTGAATTCGATCAATGAAAGCAACTTGCAAGGCCTTCCAAATTTCAAACAAGATAAGGCCATGCCATCATGATCAATGAAATAACTTTTCAAGAAATTTGCCAAGAGGTCCCTGTTTGCGACCACCCGCAATAACTGTGGGCACAACTGGACCACCCTTGCGAGATGTTAAGGGCTGCTTCAGGCTCTGAGATAGTCCGATACGGGTCAAAAAATATGGTACAGAAAAAGGGAAACCAAAAAATAAAGGACCTTACTGCTACAAGGGAGGAATAATTACATGTTAGCCTCTGTTTCTAATGTATATTATCTGGCACAGGATCGACTTCGGTTGTTATATTGTTGGTCTTCTCTTATGCTACAAAACTGAGTAGGCGAGAGCGCCTTTCGTAATCCATTTGCCTGTCTATTACCCTGCAACGTGGAGAGATTTTCAGAACTTACAAGACTTACTAAAACCAGCCGCTAACAACCACTTTTTTTCCTAAGTAGGGTGCTATTGGTGGTAATGACAGGAAGAGCTTGGGTGTTTGTGTGTGTGTGCATGCGGAGAGAGAGAGAGAGAGAGAGAGCAACCATCAATCAAACCAAACTACAGGAGTAATAGGCATACCAGACTGATGATTTTGATGAGTCTCAACTTCCCTGCTGCTATTTGGCTTGCTGGGACTTGACTGCATCATTGCTTGATTCTGCACAAAAAGAAGGGACCACCCCCATAAGCCACTTTCATTCTGACAATGTTGAACTTGGGCATTTAGCCCTAGCTCAAACAAACTTTGCCCTGCTAGTTTGCCTACTCTCAGGCAATATGACTGAAAATTCTCCCAGTGAAAAATTTCAGCCATGCTAGTTTTATGAGAACCCCCTGGTTGAAAAGTAGTGCCTGAGTGGTAGCGACAACGTTACATGAAGAGCTCCAGTTGAAAGGTTAGTGGAGAAGAGTCCAAACATACCTGAGGCAATGGTAGTTGCATATGGTGGAGACCACGATACTGCTGATAAGGATCGGCAAAGCTTGGCATCCGGGGTGGGTAGGGATTCTGGGTACCCATCGAGTTTAGCATGAGATCTGACTGACTAGTTGCTTGGATTCTGGATGGATCAGGTAAAGGAACAGGCTGTGGCGTATGAAAGGCTGGCATTGGGAATGTTGGACCCAGCCGTGCATTTGCAGCTGCTGTAGGCAATGCTGAACCAGGTAGTACAGATGGAAATGGCATCATCGGGTGATTCATTCCCATTTCCATACCCATTCCCATTCCCATACCCATCCCCATACCCATACCCATACCCATACCCATAGGTTGCATGTATTGCTGAACGCCAGGAAACATCATGGGAACCATGGTGCAACCCATGGACATCATCTGCAGAAATTAAATGGAAACTTCAATCTTTTAGGTGGCTAGTTGACTTTGGAAACTTCTAGGCACGGTTTAGTAGGCTAGAAAGTCCCTCTGTTACCAAAACGATTCCCTGTGCAAGGTACAGGATTCCAACTTTCCAAGGATATACATATGACAAATTTATTCCTTATTTATGCGCATCACCTTCACCTCATTTGGGGCATGACTGCTTCTGGCATTTTGATATTATGTGCCTTCTTTAATATTAAGCACTATCAAGGGACAAATAAATAGAATATTGAACCATGAGATCAGAGAAAAACAAAACATACCTGCACTTGCAATTGGAGTGACTTCAAGTACTCAATGGCTTCGTCCAACATTGAGGCTTTGTCTGACTGCAATACACATAAGGAGAACCATCGGTAAAATAACGAAGTGGAGTATCTATTCTAGAACAGTCCCTCCATGCTCACAATAAACAAATGGGTAACATGAAAAACGATAATTTACCTTGTTGCAACGAGGTATGAGTTCTTGCAGAGCCTTCATTTTTTCATTAATCCTATCACGACGTCTCTGCATGGGATGCAATATTAGACCCATGTAGAGAAAGACGACATCAAAATGGAATGCAAGACCACTGTATCAATTAAAAGGACAGACCCTCTCTGAGAGATTGTGGACCTCTGCAGCACGAGATCTCTTTGTTGATGTTGATCCACGAGCTTGCTTCTTTGCATCAGGAAAATCAAACTCAACATCCTGTTGGTAGAAGAGCACCGTAACGTCAGAATGAGCTCAATTGCACAATTTGTACATCAAAAGGCATAGGACCATTACATTTAAAACAGCAAACAGCCCCAAGAGAAATAAGCATCAGCTAGAAGTGCCTCCAACCTGTGCCTAAAGCGTACCTTCGTTGTAACACCATTGCCATCTGGCATCTACCGACTACAGCTTAATACCAAAAGCACATTTCCCCTTGACAGTAAAAATCATTGGTTTTTCATCTTTAAGACAATGTTTCGGTAATGGAAAAGAACTCAGAGAAACTTCAGCGTAAGAGCTGAAATTGAGAAATTGTATGCAGTCCCCACTAGGAGCCTACGCCATCTATTACAAAATGGTGTTTCCTGGCAGCCCATCAATCCGCCATAGGATATAGCTGGTCTCATAGAATAGACGTTTCTCATAGGACTTTTTTTCAAATTGTAAGCTCACAATACACTGAAGCACCCTTCTACTTAACCTATCCTACCGTGTTTCCATTAAGTACTATTATTGTCAATATCTACCTCCTTCTGCAATCAAGCCTTGTTATCAGAGCATTCTCACTCATTCATTCTGGTATTCCATATCAAGCGAAGTTTCAAATCGCTATTTATCCCAAATCCGGCAAAATGTATGCACCATAAAACCTCATTGTGAACTTGTCTAATTGAATACAGGTAAAAAAGATGCACCAGCGATCCCTACACTCTAGAGGGTGAAGGCAGGATCCAGTCCCTCTCTTTTTTTGGTAGAACTTCCTAGGTGCTAGGCCATCTGCCACCTGAACTACCTAGGTGCTATGCCATCTGGCACCATAGAACCTCATTGTGAACGTATCTAATTGACTAAAGTGAAAAAGACGTTATACCAGTGATCCCTACACTCTAGAGGGTGAAGGCAAGATTCAGTCCCTCTCTTTTTTGGTAGAACTACCTAGGTGCTATGCCATCTGCCGCCTTCAAGATTTAAAAATATTAACTTGAATTGTTCACCAATGTCTCCTCAAACATCAACATACTTGAGACTGATGTTTCACCTCGCAATGAAACTAATCCAAGCTGGCATCGTCATAAACCAATTCTTCACACGAAAATGAGCATCACAACTGAAAGCCCCTTTTCACTTCTATTCCAATAATCAGATTATTAAATGATGTCTCTTAAACTTTTAATGTAAAGAGATACTAGAAACGGTTACTACTACTTAATCTTCGACTAAAACATTGGTTGGATTAAAAGCAACCCGAATATGGGTACACTAAATGTACACCATAATGCGGGTTCAAAAAATGTACACTCGGAGTCCCACAAAAATTATCCGAGCCGTTCAATTTGTTTAAAATACACTAAATGTACACCATAATGCGGGTTCAAAAAATGTACACTCAGAGTCCCACACAAATTATCCGAGCCGTTCAATTTGTTTAAAATATTCTTTTATGGTTCCCCGTAAAGAATAAGCTCAATTGAAAATTGGTAAGATCCAAAAATTTAAAATCCAAAAACCGAATGAACTGATGAAGCCTTTACCGATATTTTCATTTTGGCTAATTTTTTACAAAGACCCTTAAATTTAAATAAATTGAGCAGCTCAAATTAATGGTGTTCCGATATACAAGAAACTTTTATATATCCCAGGTATAGGAGGGGTCTTGATATCCCCTCCGGTCTGTTTTTAATTTTTCGGCCATTTTCCGAGCACACTTTGATGATTGGCTTCGTTCATTTTGTAGAGCTCAGCGAGAACTTTAATCTTGCCAAAAATTATGATCATCAGACTTTAGTAGATACATGATCGGCACACATGAAAAATGCAAGAAAACAAAAATTAGGTTCCAATTCAGTGTGTTTTTTGGATCCAATTTTTGTTTTTCTTCAATTTTCACGTGTGTTGATCATGTATCTACTAAAATTCGATGAACATGATTTTTATCAACATTAATGTTCTCGCCGAGCTTTACAAAATGAAGAAAGTCAATCATTAAAGTGTGCTCGAAAAATGGCCGAAAAATAAAAAATGAAACAGAGGAGATACCAAGACCCCTCGTATACCTGGAATATACAAAAGTTTCTCTGAACAGTAGGTGTACTCAAAATGATGTACCCTTGTGCAGTGCCCTCAATTTGGCAGCACTTGCACTTCTCCCTCCAAGAAGAGATACAAACAAGTGACAACAGAAGTACACCAGTCTCGTGATTGGCACCTAAATTGTACTGGACCATCTCATTCATCACTACCATATTTGATTTCTACACTGTAGTGGAGTACGAGTTATGTACTTGCTATTTACCCAAAAAAAGTAACTTATGCTACTTGGTACTTTTTTTTTGAACAGGCTACTTGGTACTTTCTAGTAGTGGAATAATGCACCAAATCATATGGAAACGAGTGAGATACCAACCATACACGTGGCATGATTGGGTATCCAAAAGAACAGTTAATTGATGGAATCTAATGGCCGGATGCAATTGCACCGAAATGACTCAAATGAGAGGTGGTCACGCTAAACGACGCAACTGAACCTGCGCACGATAGACGAGACGAATACCTGGGGAAGGAGGAACACCATCCGTTCATCAATTCGATTTTTACTTTTCCCCTATCAGCAATACATTCAATTCATTTATTTTAAACTCGCATTCATTCAATTCAAATTTTCTTTGGATAAAGAAAAAGAATATTCATTTCTATTGTATTTGGTTTGTGTTTTGAATTTTTTTTTTGAAAATAGTAGGAATAATAAGTGGGGAGAGATAAAAAGAAAAATGTTGGAAGTAAGAAAAATTTAGGGAGACTTTTTTGAAAAATATTTTTTGAAAAACAAAGAGAACAAGGAATTCATTTTCCAAATTTTCGTTTTGGTACTTTATGTATCTTTTGAATCTTTCTTATAGATTCACATTAATTTTTTAAAGGAAAATTCTAAAATCAGCCCATTAGTGAGTGTGTGAATGTGTATTAAATGGTATAAAAATACACAAAAATATGTGTTTTCTTGTCTTCTAGTGTGCTTATCGTCAGTTCAATGGGCTAAGACTGTTTTTGAATACAAGAGCCATGGTAAGGTACCGTTCCGGATGCATAGTAAAATGAACTTTAAGAAAACGAAGGTAATTTCAAGCTCAAAAATTATATATTTACGCAAATAATTTTCTTGTCAATATGGATCTTATTTAATAGATCTCATTAAAATCTTTTAAACAATGCAAAAAAAATAAAAAAATTATTTTTCATTTTCACAATATATGCTTTCGAAATTACCTTTTTCCGAAAAGGAAAGATTAAAAAGAAAGCGGAAGCCTAAAAAGAGTTTCTAAAAAGATGTACTTTAATTTTCTTTATCGAGAAGAATGATTGCTCTTAAAAAAACTACCACTCACCTCACTCTGACATTCACCGTCGTCGGCTTCTATTCCTTTCCGCTTCCGATCCTCCGTCACCGCCGTCAGCACCGGTTTATGCACCGGCTCGGCGCTCGCACTCACGCTGGCTCCCGAGCAGCCTGGCGATGACGCCAGCCCCGTTTCCTCACCCGCCGCAGATGACGCCACTGCCACTGCCGCAGCACCGCTCGCGGCTGCGCCGTACCATACATTTCCGCCTGATACCTGCGCCGCAGCGTGTGAAACCGTAGACCCCGGCGCCGGCGTCTCGCTCGAGTCCACCACCGTCGAGTCCCTCGCCGCCTTGTTACAAATCGACGGTCCTGCCTCTGTCCTCCCCTTCTGTTAAAAGTAAATTATTATTAAAGATACTCACTTTGCTTGGTTCAACACTCAACTCATCTCATTTTTCTCTCTACACGTTTTTCAATACTTTTTTCTCTTTATTTCTCTCCACTCATTACTACTCATTACATCAAAAATAACTTTCAAAACTTTGAACCAAACAAGATGACTATAAATAATGATGCTAACAAGGCGGCTGTATTCCAATTTCACTTTTAATAATTAAAAATCTTTACACACTGCTTTGCACGACGAGTTGTGGGTTTCACACAAATGATCGGAGCTCTCAATTTATTTAAAATATTTTTAGAAATCGCCTTAAAAATCAGCGCACTAAGATATCTATAAGGGTTTAATCGTGTGCTCAATTTCTTATCAAAAAATTGAGAAAAAACTGATCAAACCTTATTAATATTTGATTGAGCTAATTTTTTATAAAAATTCTTAAAAATACATTTAAATAAATTGAGCGACTCCGATGAATTGCGAAATTCTACTACCTTCGGCCTCGAAAAATGAAGGAAATTCTGAGTCCGCGCCGGTGATTCCACCTCGGGACGCCTCGCCGGTGGTGGAATCGGAGGCCGCGGAGCTGCTGCCGTTGCGGCGGCAGGCGGAGTTGAAATACGCACATCGTCGGGAATGGGAGCCACGGGAGCAGTCGGCGCAGGATAGATGAGATCAGCGTAGAAGTCACGGTCGAAGGAGTCATCGATAGGGTAGTGTAACCAAGAGGCCATCTCATCCTCTTGGATGAATAGCTGCGTGGCCGATTCTTCCTCCGTCCTGATCTCTTTGGCCGCCGCCGCCGTGTGTTCCGGCTGATTAACGCCCTCTCCGACGTGAGACCGCCGGAAAGATCTCTGGTTTTGGCTCTGCATGACGACCTGGCCGTTTTGCCAAAGTAGCTCCATGATCTCTTTCTCAGCCCTGCACAGTCGATAAAAGGTGGATTCAGATCGATCAGTTCGAACTCACGTTTGCTCGATAAAATCTCATTTGAAACTGATTAAACTTGTCCTGTAAATTAAGTTCTGACAAGTTACTACTCAGCTCGTTCAGCTTACGTTTTTAAAAAAAAATTCAAGCTACTTGTGATCGGCTTGATTAAAAACTCGCTTACGATTGCTCGCTTAGTTCAAGTCAGACTGAGATAAATTTGTGAAGCTCGTTGAGTTTTCAAATCAAGCTTATAAAATGCATTTGTTTCTGCTCGTTTATCAGCCATAGATGCAGAAAATGAAAGGATTTTGAAACAAAAGGTGAAAGGATTTTCAAACAAGAGTGGAGGGGCTTGCTTACATTGGTGACTTCTTCAGCCGAGTTAAACCTGAGGAACTCGGAATAGAGTAATCGTCGTCCATTTCGAAATCTGGAACCAAGTGATTCATCTTCTGCGATAGGATTAATGATCAACTTAGCTGCGCAAGCAATCAAATCTTAATCAAGCACGATTCGAAAGGAAGTGGACACAGAAGAGAGAAGGTTCAAGGGATCAATCAAACTCACGGCATAAATTTCAGTTTTTATAAGGAGATGATGGGGAAATGGAGAAAACTGCATCTCCCCTGTTACCGCCTCTCTCTCTCTCTCTCTCTCTCTCCTCGTTGGGGGCTTCTCTGAGCTCTCTCTCTATCTCTGTGTTGTTTTTGGAAGGAGATGATGGGGAAATGGAGAAATGCTTCACAAGATTTGAAGTTGAGCTAATTGTTTTTGCCTTATGTGGCAAGTGGCTTTCTGCAGCCGAAGAAGATAAGGTGATTTTTCGGTGCCGAGCGGATATATCCTATGTGGTACCTATTCGGGGTATCAGAGCCGTCCGATACATTTTTGGAATACTGGAATTGAAATTCACTCTCTCCTCTCATCCCAACAATTTCTCTCTCTTTTTTCTCTCTTCAAATCTGTACCGTTCAAACACGGAATGGACGGTTCGGATGCACGAGCGGCCACCACGTGGTACCCGCTCGGCACTAAAAAAAATTTCGAAGATAAGGGCCATTTTCTCTCTCCTCTCTCCACGAATAATTTGGGAGCAAAGAGACGAAATCGTTTTTTGACGGTATTTATCGTGGGGGGAAAAAATCTACTCAATTTTATTTATTTTATCCGAAAAAATCTACTCAGTTCACGCACGTACAAATACTACCTACCACTTGCAGATTGTACGAGATTCGTGTACATATGTACGTATGTGTCCCTAGTATTTTACCGAGATTTTTTCCTGTCCAAATCTTGGACGGAAGGAAACAGTCCTAGCTTAGGCCGCACATTAAAAAAACTCGATGGTTTAGATCTGCTTATAAACCCGGGAAAAAAAAAGGATCTGTTTATAAACTCTTCGCAAGGAGAATTCAATTCTTCACGCGTAGAGTCACTGTACAACTTCGAACCATTGATTATAGCATTGAACGATCAAGATTCTGATTGTCCGTTTCAGTCCAAAAGTTGGACCGCAGAGGATCCACTTCCTTTACAAAATCATCTCTATCATTATATTAGTGAACTCGGAAATTCTGAGTTGTAGTGTGGGATTCGAGCCGTCCATCTTGCACAATTTTTAGATTTTAGGATTAGTAAAGATGGACAATTCGGATCGCGCACTATAGAGCCCGGGTCTTCTTAGGGTACTGTACAAATTCACTTAATTTATCTTTTCGGGATAATTTCAGGGTACTGTATATTTTTTTGGGTACTTAGAATTGTTGTTCTTTATAACTTATAAAGTAATTGCCCTTGACCTTGTACTTTCTCTGTTCGGATAAAAAGAGAGCACATTATAAAAATACACTTCGTGTGACCAAATAAAGAATGTCGAAAATGTTAATTAATTCGCGATTTGGATACTTTAATCATGGCGGTTGGGGTTAATGAGCATTAATTAGTGGCTCAGGAACAACAGCTAAAGTTTAGTTTATTGTCTTAAAGTAATCATCGCAAGATTTCCCACTAGTGGGAAAGTGGGATTTCTTTGGATAGGATATGAAATGACAGTAAACGGTCAACTGTCTTGAACCTTGAAGTCTCATAATTTCTGTTGTTGTTTTTTTTTAATTATAAAATTGTCTTAAAAATTTAGAGTACATAAAATATTGTCGTGCATAATGTTCTCGTTTTCAAATAAGTACTTGTTTTTTTGAATTAAAAGTGATGTATTGTAAGAAAATGACCTGTCTCGTAAAGCGATAAATAAGTACTTAAAAAATAAAAATAAAATCCAAAGATAATAAAAGCCACAAAAAATACAACTCCGGTGTTGGAACCCCTTGATCCGCTCGTGGAGACAAGTGGTGTGACACCTAAAATAACATCTAGTTAGAGCTCGTATCTGTTGCAATCTCCGTTGCAAAACGCTGTCACCGATGTTGAGAAGCCCAAAAATCCATCGGCAAAGCCAGACAGATTCAAGAGCCAATTCCCAGATTTGGGAAACCAGATCTGGCTACCGAGTCCAAAAATGCTAGGACAATGAGAGATTTTCTTTTCCTAAAGAAAGTGTGGGTAGGAGAGACTCTCAACTCAACTCACACCTTCCCATCTCCCATGTTTGTTAATTTACAATGCATACAGATGATAGTGTACCCCACGAATGAGATTTGTGCATATGTACACACCTCGGTCCAAGGCCCTTTCATTCGACACCATAAACAAATGCGCAAGCACAATCGCATTCACTATGAAACATTCCACAATGAATGTGAATGTGAATGTGCTTGTGTACATGTCAGTGTGTCACCTTGGTTCCGGCTCATTCATTGAACAAAAATATTGCTAGCACCAAAAACACGTCCCATTTATGGTGCTAATATGATTGTTTATTGAAGTGATGGGTGAGGGAATTAGTTGGGCCCAGCCTAAATGGAGCCCTAATTTGCCGGTTGATGGGCCAACAAGGGAACTCTACGCCCCTTGCCACATCTGCACGCCTAAAGATACATGTACACCTCTAAAACTCGGTTCGATTCGACTTGTTTGTAACCCTACTGTAAGAGTATGTTAAAATTTTAGCGTATAAAATTATCACCAAAGTTTCCAATAAATTTAAGGGGCCTTGGGAGAATCAACCATGTTTTCCTAATTAAAATAAGTACTATTTAATTTTTTGAATCAAATGTGATGTATTGTGAAAGAATGATTTGTCTCGTAAAATGGGAAATAAGTACTTTAAAAAAAGAACCTTAACAGAACGAAACCTCACTTTTGTGCTCACTTTTGTGCTTTTTTTTTATATATGGAACTGTTGGGGGCCTTGGGCTGGGACATTGTATTGGGCCTATCGACTCCGAACCAATAGTGGGCCCGGCTCTAATAGGCTGAAATCAAGGATTGGTTGTGACTTCCATTTATAGCCCTAACAGGCCGAAATGGGAACATTCAATCCATTTTTTCAGCCTTTCAAAAAAATCCAATTTGTATGAATAGTAAAAGGGGTTGGAATATTCGACCCGACACAAAGTTAGCGAGTTAATATTGAGAGAATTTTGATACAAACACGACACGATGCCCCTCCCCCAAGGGCCCTAAATAGTAGCAAAAGGGAGGGGACTTCCAGCACTCGAACCCAGAGTGGGATAACGCTTACACTACTCGGATTCGGAGATGATGTAGTGCGTTGTGTGTAGTGTGCGGTGTAGTGCGGCATTACAGCCGTCCAAAAGTGTTTTCAACGGTTCAGATTAAAAACAAACTCTTCCATGGAAAAATTTGTTTTTAATCTGAACCATTAGTTTATGAAATCGACGGCTGTCGGCCGCCCTACAGGCGCCCTACACAGAGGTGCATGCACTTCGGCACCCCCGGGTCCACATGCATTGCTCAG
>JAOTQK010000001.1:25819495-25832020 GCA_025642025.1 Rhododendron ferrugineum
TTAGACACGGGTAGTTGCTCACACCTTGCTAAAGACTAAAGATGTTCAAAGCAGTTATAATGCCACGTTCTTTGAGCCGTGCCTTCAGGCACGGGCATACGCTAGTGGTTTTATAAGATACATATCCATTTTGAATATTCAATGAATAAACTCAAATTTGTTCCAAATTCAAGTGATGATATATGATTAAAGAAGTGTTTATTATCTAGGGGAAATAATTAACCTCCTTTATTTTTTTTACTACAGTAATAAAATAAATAAAAAATCTTTACTGTTTCTTCCAACCTAAATATCAGAACAAATCTTTAGTCACTAGAATGATTACTCCCCCCCTCCCCCCCAATCTAACAATAAAGTTAATAAAGCTTCAAAACATGATTATCACGAATGAGACTGCTAATGATGGAGGGAAAAAGACATGTTTTCGGACAACGAATCTCAGGAAATCTAAATAAACATTTTATTACTATCGCTGACGATTCCGAATAAACTAACAACATTGCATAATACTTAATAGTCCATTGCTGGAATTTTTTATTTTTTATTTTTTTTTTAAAAAAGTTGTTATATTTTGATCTGAAAATCCCTCAATTTTGTTGCTAATTTGAATTTTAAATGTCCCTGAGAATGCGAACTAATTGCTGGTGAGGCACTGGCTTCTCGAAAAACTCATCCGCTCCAGCTTCCAGAAATGCCCTTCGCTCTTCTTCCAGGCCATACGCAGCAAGCCCCACAATCTTGCAATCCACCCCCATTGCACGGATTTGCCTCGTCGCCTATTTTTATTTATTCAAAAAAAAAAAAAACAAATTCAGATTACTAGCTTGGGTTCTAAATTAGGCAATCATATATAAGTAGCATTTAGCTTGATTAAGAGTTGCAGCACTCATATGCAATTCTTCAACCTTTTAAGCACAAAAAAAAAAAAAAAAAAAAAAAAAAAAAAAAATAATAATAATAATAATAATAATAATAATAATAATAATAATAATAATAATAATAATAA
This sequence comes from Rhododendron ferrugineum, assembly GCA_025642025.1. Lineage (NCBI taxonomy): Eukaryota > Viridiplantae > Streptophyta > Magnoliopsida > Ericales > Ericaceae > Rhododendron > Rhododendron ferrugineum. Next base: position 25,820,502 of record JAOTQK010000001.1, read on the forward strand.
TAATACAGTACTTCTCTAACCGTAAGCATGATCATTGGCTCATCAATTATGGAACAAAAAAATATGTATATAGTGCATACATATACTTATGTAATTAGTGATTTCAAGTCTTTGAATTTTCGCTTGTGTCGTGCCCGTGCTGGTGTTGTGCCTGTGTTGGCTCGGACCGTTTGACACCTCTAAAAGTTGTGTTGAAAGTATCACGCAACGATAAATTTTACAAGTGGAACACCAGCAACCTTCTGTCGAGGTGTCAGGAGGCAAAAGTGACTCACATAGTGTGTGATGTAGTAACTCAGTGACCGAAAGTACTGTCTGACACCACACGACACTTTGAGAGTACCCAATAATTAGTCTTTGAGGTGAGCAATTTCACAAAGTGCAACAATCATTGGAAGTACCTCTAGCCCACTGAGACCTGGAAGAGAGATATCTATCATCAGAATGTCAAACTTTGTGCCAGAAGCAAAAAGATCCACAGCATCTTTTCCATTGTCCACCACTTGAGTCTCAATGCCATAATGCCTGAGGAGTCCCTTCTCTACAGCTTGACAAGTTCTTCCACCATCCACCACCAGAGCAGTGAGTCTCTTCTCTGTTGCTGGATTTCCTGAATTTGCTTTGGATGCCATTTTCCCCCTCCTGGAATTGTTGATGAATCCAGATAGAACACAAGACAAGAAATGGAGAACGACGAATAAAATTAAAAACAAAGAGAAAGATGCTTAGACTTGTATCTTTAGGAAATGTTATGCCAGTTTAAACTTGGATATTCAGGAGACTAAAACTAAGGTTGTGTTCGGATCTAGGATTTGTCGATAGGAAAGAAAATTAAAAGGAAAAGACACACACAAGCGTATGTATAAATCAATAATCATACGTATAGCCTTTCTACCCATGAAAAATGATTTTTTCCCGACAAATACAGCGTTTTATTTCGTAAGTTGTTTTCAGAATTTTTCATGGGTACAAAGGCTATAGTAAGTTGTTTTCAGAATTTTTTTTTGCTTCAATTCTCTAAAATATAACTTCAAGAAATGAGAACAAAAAACCCAAAACGAGGACAATACCAAACAGAGCACAAGGGTGACACATAAGTGCCCAACTGCTTACAACCTCTTACTACCTCAAGAGGTTTTGTTTGCGATTAAGTCATGCAGGTCTAGAACTGCAAATTAAGAGGTATTTGCACGAGAAATAAAAACCTATTCCTAGAGCACCCTATCGAAGAACAAAAATCGCAATGCTAAACAGGAGAGAGAAACTTAACAGACCTCTTCAAATTAAGTTTGGTATCACTATTTCTTGTAGCTATAACCTGACATCTACAAGGGTTTAAATAGGTAGATGGAAGCTGTTGGTGTTTTCCTTTCAGTCTTCCATTTCTTTATGGTTGGTTATGGCACGTTATCTGCACACAGGAGGGAAAAGATACGCAGGATCGGATGTGATCTAGCTCTACAGATTCATTTCATATCTCTGGGGAAATAATATTGATTGCTTTGACGACAAAAAAAAAATTGACGGTATCACCGGATAACGAAAGAACGGCGTAGCTTCGGTCAAACAAGAAGATATCGCTAACGAGTGTCGTGTCATGTGGTACTTGTTGTGCATTTATGAAAGGATCCTGCGAAAACCCAACAAAGTCCTTGTCATGTGTTTTTATGAATGGACTGATAATGCATGATTAATCTCTTCAATTAAATAGTTTTATGTGCAGATTTATTTGTAAAAGAGTTGAAGCCTTTTGACTGAGTGAAAGATGAAAGAAAGAGTAAAACCTTTGCCATTAATATACATGGCGTAACCTATGAGAAGCCTTATCTAGTTAGATGATTTTATTTCATCCCTAGATACTTATTGATAAGTTTGCAATTATTGGGGATCCTCTCCATGTGATAAACAAAACAGAGATCTACATTACATAAATAATGTATCTCAAAAGGCCGCAAATCTCCGACGGGCTTGTAGCTCAATGGCACTTCCTCACCTCTTCCACATAGAAGATGAGAGTTTGAGTCTCGCCAGGAGTACGAGTGTTTGGTGTGGCGATTGATGCCTTTTGGGCTTATATATATGCCGCTTAGCGGTACATTTTCCTCATCCTCTTAAGAATAGACTAGACATCTATCAAATGACAAAAAATAAAAATAAAAAATTAGCAAATCTTTATAATTAATTGATACTACTATATAAAAAAGCCGCGTCGACAAATCTCTGGAAAAACATAAGGAAAATGTTTTAAAATTCACAACATAACCATTATAGGAGTAATATTTGGATTTTGATGATGTATTGATGGATAACCATTACATTCATGAAATAGAGAGTTTAGAAATACAATAATTTGTACTAGTACTATATTTTGCACACCATATCTATGTGATAGTGTCTTGTTAACAATTGAACGGAGTATTATTTTTTTAGTACAGTGAAATAATGTCACGTAAGCATGCTATACAAAATCTAGATTAAACCTTGCAAGGAATCCTCCATCACAAATTCTATTATACCTCTCCAAACGCATGTTATTAACTCAACCAAGCTCACAAAGAGGATTTGAGCCGTTCGATTCATAACAAGCGCAGAAAAAAGAAGAAAAAAAAACCGTCTGCTTAAAATCAATTTGACCGAATATGAATAGACACATGAAAAGTTGCATCTCATTTTGTAAAACTAACAACAAATATATCCTAAACTTGACACAGTATTTTGCATATAGAACAAAATGAAACTTGTTCATGTCCCTATTAATATCCAATCAAGTTGATTTTCCACGTACATGTTCTTTGCTGGTTCTACGACATGAACAGTTTGGCAGAGAATTAGAGGGGTATGGAGAGGAGGAGCTCATCCTGTGGATGCCCCCTTCTTTTTCCTCCATAACATGAAAATAATCGTGGTTACACGTATGTCTCATCCCCATTAACAAGCTCAGAAGAAAAGACCCTAACTTGGGAAAGCGTCGATCTATACCAAAAAAAAATTGAACCATCAACAGCTTAAAAAGAGATACTCCTACTTGATTCAGTATGAAATACTATTTCGCATCCCAAACACTGTCTTCACAGAGAACAAAACAGAACAAATGATTATACAATATCATCCACGGATTGCGGAGTATTCCAAAACCAGAATCCATTCATCTCTACACACAACAAAGGTCAATAACTTGGAGTTCATATGGACACGGCACAGATTCAAAATTTTGCTTACCGCCTCTCTCTCCCTCTCAATTCCACCCCAAACAGGTCTACAATAAATAAATACATCAGAAAAATAACCAAGAAAACCCTTACACTTAAATGCATACTTCGCAAAATAGACAAAATGGATAACAACGAATGAACAGACCAATTACCCCGCAACCATCCGTCCCAAAACCACCTATGATTCATTGTTATTGCTTCGACTCTCCCAAGCACCAATATTTTTCCATCCCAGAAAAACCGGCTACACATGGTTAGCATCAATTGCGGTACCTGTTCTGGCCTGTGAGATCCGGTTGGCATAGATAGTCACTAACCGCAGTTGTGTGCTGTTGAGCCCCTCCAAGCGTGGCAAAAATGCTTTCCCAAGAATGATGTAGATGTCCACAAGACAGAAGACAACAGTCTGCCCAACCCAGGGAAATCATGTTAAGTAAGACGCGTTCCAACTCGACCAACGCTTGGATTAAATCTACTAGTAATCAGCTAATATTAAGGCATAAGCTATGTCCTGCATATGCATAATAGGAAGTTCCTATCATTGGTTTCATTTTCAGTAGATATGCCTTCCACTCTATCACAACCTTTCATCGATCGAACTTACTACGTGACTAGAGGCATTTATAATTTTACTCCATTTCTTTTCAATTGTAAAACCTCTAGATCTCATTTCCTGATGCATTATTTACCACTGGTCTATTGTCTTCTCGACCTGAATTCCAAACATAAAAACAGCCAACATAACAGGAAGGCCCCCAACAGGTAAAGTAGAAATTTCACTCTACTTAGAGAGAGCTGTCTCAGTTACTGACACCTGGATAAATGCTCCACTGAGGCTCTCAAACATATCGGCCACATGCCAGCTGCCACACATTATTTTCCCAGAGAAACATAACATGGCCAGAGTCAAGATTGCAACATAAACTTGAAGTGCGACACAGCTGTAAGAGTTTAAAAGCAAATGAATGGACAGTCCAGAGATTATAATAGTACTACAGCAGTTTGATTTACCTTGCGGACATCAGCACTTTGGTTTCCAAATGCCTCGAAAAGTGCAGGCAAAAATGATGGTAACTGGGCCGTCAATTCCTCTTGGGAGAGCCTGCCAACAAGCTGAATACCAGAAACATACAGGCTTAACAAATTGTTGTCTACAAAAAATGCTTTCCAAAGTCAGACACCCAAGAAGTACGTGATCAACATAAAATAGCAGTCAACCATTACGGCATTATCCAACTGTGCGCCAAAGGTTCGGCAAAGTTATCTGAATGATTTTGAGATCTCCTTTCCAAGTTAAAAGGTATAGACTGTGTAGTAACAATTATAGCCTTTTTAGAAGAAGAAATAAAAACACGGACAAAAGAATAGACTTTTTTAATCACTCGGCAACAAAAGAATAGACTTGAGAAACCATGCCGAGTCACCAGTCTTAGAGAAGCTTGAAATTGTCAACGAGATAACAAGGTTAAGCACCGCAATGGCAGAGTTGATGTATACAAGATTAGTTTTCCAAGCACCAATCAAACCATTTATTGAGCATGGAATATCAACAGAAAGATAATATGGTATCTCACTATCTCCAAAACCAACATATTGACGTCTGACGGAATAAGTACCTTTGTTAAACAATTTATGCAAGTAATAAGAGTTTTCTCATCTTCAGTCACCAACAAAGGGATGATAACCTGCAATAAGAGAAAATGAGAACACTATATAAACATACATACTGAAACATCCAAACCAAGCAAATTCAAAGATCTTGGGATCTTCAGTAAGCAGCGCAAAATTCCAGTACCACTTACACTAAGGCATCTGAACGGATCATATTGAGACAGCACAAGAGTCAAACACTGCTCTGCTTCATTGGCAACCTGAATTGGAAACTGATGCCTGAGACAATGGGAAAGAAAGTGATAATCATGAATGGAGTAGTGCACCTAAAGAACATTACTTTTGGTCCGATGTCTTTTGTAACATGAAGCAGTTTTTCAATTATAATCTCGATAGACTCCTCCATGGCATCCTTCTGGAAACAAAACACAAACATCATAAGATGATATCATGAAATGATGAAACTAAGGGAAAGAAACTTGCGTAATGCCATAAATTTACGGGTTCTTTAATTCTGTTTGTTTGCTTGTTTTTAGCTGTGGGGCATGTGTTGCTGGGTGGGGAGTCAAAGACTCAATGAACCAGACAAGAACAGGCAGAAACATAATTGAAAACAAGGGGAAGAAAGATACTAAGCAGACCTGGTTCCTTAGCATTTCAAATATCAATGAAAGAGCAAGTTCCCGACTTGAGGATTCCGAGTCATCCAACACTTCAAGAACAACTGTCAAAACCTGATTGAAGTACTGCAAATAAACCAGAATTTGCAAGTCTAATGATAATAATGCAGAAGCACATAATATGCAACTCAGAATGAAGAAATATAGTTCCAATTGACTGTAAAATGAATCAAACTTCCTCCATTCAGAACAATAGATCAAACAAATCGTAGGGGAAATCTAACAACATCAGAGTGCAGATCATTTCCGAAGCTAGAGTCCGCAGGCTTTTAGCAGCAAAACGTGGTTGTGGAAGCCAAAAAAGGGGTATGCAAAAAAAAAAAAAAAAAAACTTAGATACCTCAAGGGATTACATCTAGAGTTCAGATACTAAGTCTCGGAAATATGCAAATCAATGTAATGTAGCTCTTCAAGGATCTTTTTCCCCAAGGGGAAAGGGATATCCGGAATATATATATATGCTTGACAAGAAAATATATTGTATAGCCCTTTATGTGCTTCATGAACTTCAAATATATCCCTCCATCTACAACTAGTACGTTTCTCTCTTTTCATCCTGATTGGCAGTAATCTCAGATCATAAGTGTTATATGCCCTCAACAGACTGATGACATAAACTCCCAAAAAAGTTCAGAAGTCACAACAAGCTCTTCATGGTGCCATAGCAAAATGAAGCCATTCTCAACACCAATAAACACCAAAGCCTGAATGGCATCCATTGAAAAGATGGAAAAGGGACACGAGTGTGATAAACCCCAACAGCTAGATCATTGGGAACAACCCTCATAAATTCATCATGCAAGGTTTCGATCAAAATTTACTTAGTTACATAGTGAGAATTCAAGTTGAAATTCGAGCAAAAAGAAAGCGTACTGAAATCACTGGCTGACATTAGACATCCATCTCTCTGTTGCGAAACAGCTTATTACTCCCTCAGTCCCAATTCGTTTGTCCAATTATGAAAAATCCAACTTTTTTCAGGGAACACAATGAATTACATATAGAAGTATTCAACTTTCCAACTTTTACCCTTCAAATTTTTTAAAAAGTTACTTTATTAAAATTAAAAAAAAAAGTAAGGGCAAAAATGGAATTTGATTCATCCAAAAGTCAAATGGTCAAACATTTTGAAAAATGAAAAAGTCTAAAAGTGGACAAACAAATTGGGACGGAGGGAGTATGAAACTAGTGAACACCTCAGAAGAATCAAGAACTGAAAAATGGTTAAGAAGGATGAACAAATATAGGATCTACACCTTTGTCCAACACGAATAAGTGCACGTTTTTCTTTTCTCTTCTTTTCCTTCAATACGTGTCTCTGTGTGCGTGAGAGAGAGAGAGAGAGAGAGAGAGTAAATAAAAAATATTCATCATACCTTGGTCCAAATGGAATGATCATTTTCCGTAGAAGCTTCAACTAACTGCTGAAGTGCACCACGCTTGCTAGCAGTTGGGTTTTCATCATTCCCATTGCAAATCTATCCAGAAGGTACAAAAAAACAAGAAGAAGGGGGCATTAGAGTGTTATCTGCATGTTGCTTGGGCAACACTAAGTGCATGAGAAATGTATTCAGCATATGAGAATTGATAAGACTAAAACAATATAGGGGGAAATGCTGACTACAATGAACTCACCAGGTGAAGAATTTGAGGAATGCTCACACCTGTGTCACGAGCAGAGTTAAGCTTCAAAGCAGCAAGTTTTGAATGGTCAAGGTCCAATTCAGGCAGAGCATCATTATCATGCTGAATGCCTGCAGTGACCCCCATGTGGTCGGAGCTCACCAGTCCATTCATGTCCAAACGTGGTGCGGAAGAAGCCTCAATCTTTACACCACCGTCCACACTACTAGCTATGCAGTTCAGATCCTTGGTTTCGGAACTAAGAACCTCAATGTTGACACAATTCCCAGGACTACGATATGAGTACACTTGGGTTTCATCAGATGCAACTTGACCAATGGAACCTGTGACCGGCATTGACTCTTGTTCAGAACTCCAGTTCCTGCCAACAGTGTTATCAACTGAACCAACAGAATACCTTCCAAAGGCTTGGTTCTTTCTTGAGATTCCAATGTATCCTTCTTCAGAAGATGTTCCAACAACATCAGAAGGATCGTAGAAGGACTTGGGACGCGGTTTCTCTTTCTTGTTCTGCATAAAGTTCATCAAATCTACTTCGATACGAGGAGTGAACTGTTTAAGGACACGTCTCAAGAAATTCTGTTCTTCAACCGATAAACTAAGAATAAAATTTAGGACTGCTACTGAGTCGTAATGGGAGTAAACCGATATAATGCATGAAATTGCTGCTTCCTTCAGTTTTGTGTTCTTATCATGGGCCAATGGCGTCAATTTAGCAAGCCATAACTTTAGAATCCCACTATTACCAAAGCCTTCAGAGTTCATTGCATGCTTGTTAAAGGAACTTATGGCAAACTGAATGACAGCCAATTTTGCCTTTGGCGACCGTTGCTCATCCAGTGAACGAAGCAAAGCTGGTAAAAGAGAATCTATGCCATAAGTTTTGCCGATAATTTCCAGCGTTGTTGAGCAAGGTTGCCTCACTAATTCCTTTGGATCAATTAAACGCGAGAAAACATGGGGTAAGATCCTCTCCATATAACTTTCAAATGGCTTTCTGCAAGCAGGAATAATTTCTGAGAGTGTTGAGAGAGCTGCCTGGGCAACTTTATGGTGGGGATCATCCAAGTGCTGGAAAAATAACTTCATTACCTTCTCAAAATTTTGTGTAACCTCTTGAATGCCTTTTGGACCTTGCTGCAACAAAGAACGGAGATAATTAAATGCAGCAACTCTAGTGTTCCAGTCTGATCTAGGATTGAGTCCCTCACTCAGAGTATCGTTGAGAGAAGCTGGAGCAACCACAAAGCTTGACATATCCCCCAGTAACAGCTGGCTATCATCAAAACTCCTCCTCCTGCTAGCGGACATTCGTCCAATAGCATTCTTTTTCAAAAGTGGCCTTTGAAAATTGGGAACATGACTATTCTGTGATTCCCCGTAATTTGAATCATTACATGGGCGCCGACCCTCCTTAGAATCACTGTTTTCTTCATAGAAACCTCTTTCTTGTAGTTTTTCAGGAGCTCTCTTAGCTGAGTAAGATGAAAGAGCTGACAGAGGCTCAGCTCCTACAGTACTGCGGTACGATAATTTACTTGAATCTTTGGAAGCCTGAATCTGAGTGATGATGTCAGACATACCCAAGCCACCATTGTGTTTGTTACCTTTGGACATACCAAATGTAGTTGCATCAACCCCAAAAGAGGTGGTTGGATTATGTGAAGCGGGGACCGCAAGAGGGAATGGTGGATCACGAGAAGATGGAGGGTCAACTCCTGCACACAGCAGGAGAAAAAATAAGTGATTCACCAGTATTTAGAAGATAAATACACCCAGTCACAACTATTTACCCATCCAGACAGTTATTCTTTTTTTTTGGTCAGACGGAATGCCAGTTATTCACCACTACATCAACGGGCGAGTTTTAACCACAAAAACAATGAACCTCCCCAATTCCTTGTGAAAGTCGTTACAATACCTAGATCCAAACTAGATGACCGGAGAGTTGAAATACGTTTCTCAGATGTATCTAACCCTCTAAGCATGCTTTCAATAGCTGTAACCTTCTGTTTGCTCGATTGCATCACACTTTCCAGGCTTCGATCTGTACCTTGACCAACTGCCTTTGACTGTGAAAACAGTAGCCCAGAATAGGGAGACATACCTGAGGCCAGACTTGAACTTTTGTCCATTGCAACTATTGCTGAAGTTCCATATCCAGGTAGATTTGACGGGGCGGGTGTTTGTGGGGTTAAAGAAATCTGTGAACTTCTGTCACGAAGGGAAGGAGAAGCATGTCTTCTGTGCATACTCCCATTCTCTTCATTAATTACCTACACAAAAATGAAAATATAGTTAGTCAAATTTTAACAGAGATACAATGAGATTTTCCTTTTGGCAGGGCGGAAGGGGATGTAAAGGATAGGCTATTGGAATGAGAAGAAACGTGTGTACTCTTTGGATAACAGGATCGAAGGACAACAACAGCCACCGGGAACGCTCTGGCCAAGTTTTTGCAAACATTCTATAGCAAGTTCTTGCAGTTGCTCGTACCTGTGGAAGTTAACATGTCAAGTTCTTATTGGGTAAACCACCAAGACATGACAAACGAAAATGGCATGGTTCTTGAAAGCACGTGTAGAGAAGAACATGCAGATGTTATTTGCCAAATAAGCTGAGCACCATGATATCTTGCTAGCTTAAAAGCCACCTAAAAATACAAGCAAAGGGGAACTGGGCAAAAGATTGATCACTGCAAATGCTTTATATGCCACGCATGCAGAATTAAAAACCAGTGTAGTCAAATTTGACCGATGCTATTTGTCAAGGCAGGGCACAGGTCACCTAGAAGCAGAAGGTCAGGGGCGAATTTAATCCATCAATAAAAATTTACAGCCGAAATTCTACAGAAACAATAGAAAATCAGCTCATATGTCAAGGTGCACCCAATGTTCTCCACTTCCCCCCTGTACACTTCCTCCATCCATCACTGGAAAAAAGAAGTAATCTCAAACACCAAGTACCTCACTCATTGCATCTGCAACACAACACTTAATAAGATCTTCATAGAGATCGGCTGCCCGCTGTATTTCAGGTTCATCAGCCCAATATTCTAATATCAAAAGGGCATACTCACAACACCTGCAATAGAGGATGTAGCATTACGTTCACTCAGTTATTGACACATACTGGCAGTACTACATAGAAGAAGCAGAATCCTACCTTGCACGAAGTATAGAACTACGGTCATTCTTTGCAGAATCAGCTATACGCAGAAGAACACGGGCAACTTTGCAATTACGCAGCATCTATAAAGTGAAGTAAGTTACAAACAAAGGAAGGAAGTCCATGAATAACACAAATACCCAAAAAATTTGCACGTTAAACCATACCGTTTTAATGCAGTTATCTGCAGACTCTGCAATTACAAGTACAGTTATCACAACAAGCTTGAAAAGGATCTGGGGGTCACATTACAATCAGAAGAATGTATAAGCACATCAAGAACCCAAAATGAGCAAGCAAAAAAGAATGGTTACCGGAATGAACACTTCAGCACACGCTTCAAAATCTCCCAAGAGCTCTTTAGATAAAAAGTTCAACAAGTGGCAAGCCTGGCAAAAGAGAATAAAACAACTTAAGAAAGGCTTCCGGTTTGGAGATTAAACAAATATAAAATCGCAAATACTTCTCCACTGTTTAAGAAGTTCTGGAAATAAAATCACACTTTTAGACACATCTCCAAAATACGTTGGTGGTGTTCCTGACACTGGTGGGAGATGGCACCCTAGTAGCTGCATGGAACACCCTGTAAGTAGCTAATAATTTGCATCCTATATCAGTTCCACATAAAAAGGTTGCTAGACCTAGAGTTAGGAACCCGAGACTCTACATATTTCAATGCAACAGAAAAGTGATGCATCAATGAAAGTGATATGCTTTACGGTCCGCTTATATTTTCAATCAAATTGGAGCTGCCAACAAAAATAAGAAAAGAAGACTCCTTGACAAAATAATTATGGAAGTTCAAGAAGGTGAACCTTACCTGCTTCACTATAGTAGATCTTCGATCAGACAACTGTGTGCTTAAGGGGCCAACAAGGTGTTTCAGAAGTCCCCTGTAACACGGGTAATCAGCTGCACCTGACATAATGAAAGAGAAAACCAACAGATAAAGTGTATTTATAAGCCCCACGCCATATTATAGGAAACAAATCAGTGTTCTAAAAGGCGGGATTAATCACCGGTTAATGGGCGATTAATCGGAAATCTGGGTTGACCGATGAGATTAATGGCTAAAAGGTTGAATTAGGCGGCTAGAAGATTAATCGGACTTAGGCGGCGATTAGGCAGGGTAAATCTGAATTTTTAGAAAACGAAGGGGGGTAACTGTTATACTCATACCAGGTTATTTAGGGCTTCGAATTAG
>JAOTQK010000001.1:25832120-25842468 GCA_025642025.1 Rhododendron ferrugineum
TTTGGGAGAGAAGATATATCACATCAACTAGAAAAACTGTGATTATTAATGGTAGGGAGGTTGTAGAATATTTTTTTTAAAAAAAACGACTAATTGCTAAAAGGCGATTAATGGCCGATTAATAGGTCTCAAAGCTTGAAGGTGGTCGGCCGCCCACCTAGTGCCGAGCGCTTTTTAGAACATTGAAACAAATGGACCATGAATCCCTTCATCAACCAATATGAAAATTATTCAACCACAGTCCTTAGTTGCACGAAGCGGGAGCGCAAGCGAGGGCAGGAGCGGGGGAGCAGAGGAATATAGAAGCTCCCAAGGTTGGTAGCATGTATATGTATTATGGAAATAATGTCGCATAGAGTATTATTCACTTTAAAAGTACAATCATTTTAGGTAGTAGAAATATGGGCCAAGTCCACCATAAATGTAATAAATGAGTTAGTGTTACAAGAGTATGGTTTTCTTTTCAAGGTATCATGACTTGGGCTAGATATATGAGTTCATCAAAGACCAATTAATAAATCCAATGGATAAATCCCCATTTTTCTATACAAAGATCATACAAAAGCTCCCATTTCATATGGAGCGGGCTCCCATCAAGCTCCTTAGTTGGGAGAGCAGGAGCGGGCTCCCAAGGTGGGAGCGGCACCATTTTAGGAACTCCTTGCTACTAAGAACGATACTTCTTTGAGGAAAAAGGGACAGTATAACTGAATAGAGATACAAAGATGTGCGTTAGTCGGAAAATGTGAACAACAATAACAAGGAAAAGAGGTCCATGCAGAAGACCTGATTATTGTTTCATTCTGTAATCTGTTCACTAAAAAAATCAGACAAATTAACACAATTGGGTCTGTAAATACTATCTTTCCAAAATTTAGAATTTCTTGTTTCAACATTATAATTATATCCTGTTCAATCCTTGCACAAAATTTCAAGAACCCAAATTTTATTTTATAAGGTTTGAGGTTTCAGATTACTCAATTTAAAATTGAAGTGTTCAGTTCTCTGCAACCACACAGACCTAAGCGTTCTGTGTGATGAACTTTGCAAAGCTGAAGCCGTGATGGTGCGTCCTCTCCTCCATCTCTCCACAAAGCACTGTTCAAGAGGGACTTCCAGCATCTTTGTTAAAGTTCAGTAATCAGCATTCTGAACTCAACATAATTTTTACGCCTGTCATCTACAAGCCCTAGAAACTTTCCCATACCTATGAGAACCCTAAACCCAAAAGCTTTTCATATTTTCATCAAAATAATATGCTTCCTTGAAATATTTTACTAGCAAATCAAACATAACTCTCGAACTCAAAGCTTCAATTTCTTGTTTTAAATAGCAGGTTTCTCTTTTTCGCTGCAATGAGCAGATACTTTCATGGAAATAATCAGATACTGAAACAATTAAATAAAAGGAAAAGAAAGGCAACAAACCTCCGATAACAAGACCTTCAACTCTTTGCATGGCTCCAATGCGGAGAGACCAATCTTTGTCAGGTACAAGAGTTGAAGCAATTTTTTCAACTTCCCTTATAAGCTCTTTCTCAGAGTAAACTTTAACAGGGTCAACTGGTTTTTCAGTGATATCACTATTGCCTGCGCATGACATGGAACGAGCCAAAGTGAACCCCAGTACTGTCCAGCACCACCAATCATCACTTCATTATACACCAATCTCTTTTCAATAGAGAGGTGCTTAATAATTCACGTAACACCAACTTATGTGATAATCCATGCATCATTCAACTCCAGCTGTTAGCCATACGATCCAACAAACATAACCTAGATCTTGCAATTCATGCATCTGGGAAATGACTAAATAAATCTCTGGCCAAACAAGGTAAATCTATCAAAATCACCATGGGTGCCATGGAGTCAGCAATTAATATCCAATTCCAAGTAATAAGGTAAAGCTGGGACAAAATCTTTTGAACATGTGTGCTTCAAACTACCATGAAAATATCTACAAAGCTATAGATAAACACACAAACCTCCAATGAGAGACACCTCACATGTGGAACTCTTGGCCTTTGAGCTACTCCTTTTGTGAATTAGGCTGGCAGGTTTAATCTCAACAGCAGTGTAACTACTCGCAAGTCCATCTGAAGAGTGAACTTTTGGTTCAATCCTCTCTAGCCTGGCATTAATATCTTTTAACTGCAGTTTAACACCATATTTAGAAAAGAACAGTTGAGTGATGATATTAACAGAACAAGGCTCAAGTTTTTGTAGTAAACTATATAGATCATCTAAATATGAAACGGAATAAAACATTAAATAAAACTCAGATCGAGGAAGTTTTAGCCTCTTAGGCACTCGGAAGTATAGGAAGGCAATAGCAGGGTAAAATACAATTTCTTTCATTATACTCACAACTGACGTAGGGAGATGATGACGCTGGAGTTCATCACGGAACTGAGGCCCAACTTGAGTATACATCTCCTGAAAAGGAAACAAGAGTCAGATTAACATGAGAGGATGAACTACATAATGTAACCAAAGTAGAACATCTGCAGAAGAAATAGGTGATTTCTCCTTTCTGGTAACGGTTTTTCCTCCCATTAAAGGGGTTTTGTCGTTTATTATTTCCAGGTATCAGAGGGAAGTGCACAATTCTTAATTAGAAGCTTAGTCTTTCTTTACTTTTTTTAGTGCCTTTTTCATCCGTAGACTTCTTGACCCCACCTTCTGTTGCACCTTTTTTAAATCTATCATCAGCTATATTATTTTTCTCAACCCCTAGTGAAACACATTCAGGTCCAGTGGATCTAAATGGAACAACATAAATCTATTTCAGCATGGATTTTGCAAACCTCAATACATGATATTGCTGCTTCTTGCACACCATGATTAGAATCATTCAACATCTGCAGAATCTGATAATCCAAAAGGTAAAAAGTGAGTTCATAGTTCTCTTTTCCTGCTGAATAACTAACCGTCAAAAGTGCATGTATCTGTATCCCACTCAAAAGGTAATAATTGACCATACTGGAGGAAGAATAGCACGTTGAAGAGGGAGCTCAGTGGATGCAAAAAGACCAATTGCTGATGTGACGGTTCGTGCATACTCTTCCCGTACTCTCCAGCTTCTGTGAGTCCAAGCATAAGTCCCTGCTCTCTCAACAATGATCGTTGGTGATGAAACCTGCCACAAAGAACCATAAATTAGTCTTATAGTCCGTTTTCCCAACTCTTCCACACATGTCAACTAACAAAGAAATAATTATAATTTAGCATCAGAGTAATACGACCGACACCAAGAGCAAAAGAAATGTTGGTGGCGCAGAATCGTAGTCTAACAGTTCAACGTGCATCACAGATAAAATATTGAAATGGAAGAACAAATTGTGAAATATATTATCTGGAGAATGCCTAACCTGCAATGTACTTGTAGCTAGTCCACAAATCTAACTAACCAGTATTTGTGGTGGTGTGGGTGTGTGTAGGTGAAGGTGGTGGTGGCTTTTGGGGGAGATCGGACTTGATTCAACAAATCCAGAAAGGCTGTTAAAGTTACACCTTTCACTGGAGAGAACTCTGAGATCCCCGTATTTGACAAATGCATACAACTTAACCACTAAAAGAAATACTTAATTCATCACAAGACAAGTAGCAATTCAAAACTTCAAGTTGTGAGGGTGCGTAGGAATTCAGAACATCAAGTTGTGAAGGTGTGTGGGTGGCAACAAGCCCACACAAAAGATGTTGCATAAAGGAAAATAAAAAATGCAAAAAAGTGTTTTAACTTCGGGATTCCCCAATGTTTAAAGATTTCAGGTATGGTCCCACAAAAGCAAAAGTAAAATATTCTAATCAGGGACCCTAAGCTTTTGGATAAAGACAGAGAATCAGGATCGTTAGTTTCACTTCATCCATCCCCCAAAACAATCCAAAAATTTGTTTAACTTCGTCTAATTGCACGTTTTAGAGCGGACTCAAGATGTTATATTGTTATGTGGTTTCCAAATTGAATGCTGAGTGTTTTCTAGTTCCAGTAAGAATAGGCCATAAAACACAAAAGACAAACATGAAACGTTGGCTAAACATGCAAACAAATAGTCAATCAGACAAACAGTACTTCAAACACAAAAAGAGTCTACTGCCTGAAAGCATACAAATTAGCCGAAGTCTAGGGAAGATCAATAAAGTAATGTAGAGGAATTGCCTAGAAAAGTAAAGTTCAGAAGATTAATTCGACAGAGATTCTTTGGTTGAATACAATGCAATGCAGAACAAATGGAGTTTTCAAAACAGCAAACCGTGGAAACACAATAAAAAGCAAAATATAGAGGGGAAAAAACTTCATTGATAAGTGCCTAAGTGAACTCATTGAAATCCTTCAAATAGGATACACATTCTCATTCCTGCAAAGAATGTAAAGCAGCTTTAACTTTTCTAAGTAATGCCCGTAGTAGATGCATGAACCACTGCCAAAAACAGACACGACTATCCCTACTTACTTCTATACCTCTTATACGCTGTTCAAACTAAACATTAACGTTCCTCCATATGAAATCCTCGTCAACGCAAACAAAGCCTTATAGCGTCAAGGATGGACCAAGTGGCGGATGAACCCAGGCAATCGGCCTACCTACGTTTCAAAGTTTTAATAGAATTCTAGTAGTTTCCGTTGCAAAAACTTTGAAATTATAAAAGTTTGCCCGCCCAACATCAAAAACATGCCCCACCAACAGTTTTTCGTTTCTATTACTTGTGATATTGTTTCCCTTTTCAAAATGGATAAGGACGCAGAAGATTGTCCGCGGTAATAATTGAACAGGTATAGGTTGATCGAAAATATAGTACGTGATAATCTTTTTTTATAGTATTTTTACAACTGTATTGGCAAAACAAATATCACCTTTTCATATGTAACATCATCAAGTTCCTACCTTCGAAATCCACATCTACTTAAACGAAGCCTCATAAATCAAGGGTAATTAGAGTAGGTGTGTTCTTAGTCGCATAATACTTCATTAGGCCCTCCCCTACCACTCCCAATCCTCGCTCTGCACTCGCGATCTCAATCCTTGCTCTCGGGAACTCTAATTTCAAAAGACACTTTCACGCTCGCATATCGTGTGGCTTTAAGGTGCGTACCTCCATGAGAGTGAGCAAAAGGTGCCTAGCGGCATCGCGAACGGGCTGTTTCCCATCGCCTAACCGCTCAACGGTGGGAGGAACCAGGGCATCGAAGTGAAGCTTGAAGTGGTCGCGGGAGAGAACGGCGGCGGAGGCGAGGCACTGTAAGGCGCCCTGGGAGACCCTAAAGTTGTTGTCTTTCAAGAGATCCAAGCAGCAGTCGACGAGCGAGGTGACCTCCGACGAGGAGAGGGTTTTTCTGGAAGCTTCCAGGATTTGGTGGAGATGTTCAACGCCGGCCATTCTCTCCTTGGCGTCCTTGGCTCGCGCCGCCTCCAGCGCCGCCTCCATTGATGAATGGAGTTGAGGTGAATTGCGGGGTTTGGAGGTTTGGATCTGGAGGAATTTGGAAAAGCGTTGGTGGGAGTAGCAGTGGTCAGTGACTCAGTGACAGTGCGTAGAGAGAGAGAGAGAGAGAGAGAGAGAATTGGGAGGGAATTTGCCTTTTTCCGAAATTGACGGATGGAGATTCCCATTAATAATTAATTAAACTTAATCTGTGTACAAAAATCTGTACACAGATTGTGCACAGATTTTTTTGTGGGGCCTACTACAGATCTCACACAAGTGATTCAAACCGTTCATTATGTTTAAAACATTTTTTCAAGGGCCTCCGAAAAAAATTAGCTCAATCCGATACCTATAAGTGCTTGATCTAATCATCTAACTTTTCATTCGGGTTTTTAGAGAATGAAAAGTTAGACCATTAGATCAAGTATTTATAGGTATCGAATTGAGCTGATTTTTCATGGGGGCACTTGAAAATTTTTTTTAAACATAATGGACGACTCGGATCACTTGTATGGGACCCGTAGTGGGCCCCACAAAAAAATCTGTGCACAATCTGTGCACAAATTGCTGTACCAGTAGACTTTCTGTAAATTAAACGTAATCTGCGCGGCAGTGGAATAATAAAAATAAAATAAAAGTGGGGCGGTTATCTCGTAGTCCGGCCCGACCCTCGTAGTGGGAACTGGGAAATTCCCCCTTTCTCAGTCAGGCCCTGTCCTGTTAAGGAACGTTTCTATTCCTTCCGTCCCTTATTTAGAGTCTAATATTTCATTTTGAATTATTCCTTAATAAGTGTTCATTTTGTAAAGTTAAGGGAAAATGACGGCCCAGGACGTGTTTTAATAATTAATACCCGCCAAAGACAAGCTAAGAACATTTGTTAATGCTGAAAATGTCCTTAGCAGGTATTAATTATCAAAACACGTCATTGGCTGTCATTTTTCCTAAAGTTAATGGGTAAAAATTAGTGCATTGTCTATTTTGTCCCTAAAAGTAAAATTCCATTTTGAAAAGTAAGTAAAAGTTTAATGATGATGAGTAAGTAGAGAAAGTGGAGAAAAAAATTGATGTGAAAAGTATAATAATAATGTCTTTTTAATAAATTGGAGTTACGAAGCAGAATACTTATAAGGGACGGAGGGAGTATTTTTTTTAAGTATTCATTTCTTGATGACTTATAAGATATGTCATTCTTTCATAATATATTATTTTTAATTTAAAAAATAAATATTTATTTCAATTAGAAGAACACGCCCTCAATTCTCACACTACACCCAAAAGACAATAAGGCGCGTTGTCTTGGCTCCACCTTGATTATTTAAACAGTCTATTTCTATTTTCTAAACAATAATGTATACATTGTTCTTGCAAAAAATTACTACAGTAGTATTTATCTTTGATGGGGTAGATTTAAGTAAATTTAAAATTACATGTTCGGAACCCATCCATAGTTGTCAACACGGTAAATGTGAATTTGCGCTTGCAACATAGTAGGGTTCAATTCCTCCTGGAGGCAAACCATGATTTAAGTGGGGAGCCATGGCGGTGGGTTGCCGTGTTAGCCTCCCCCGATGTTTGGATTGCGCAGTTGGATCCAACAGTGACGGTGAGTTGTTGTACTAGTATATATATTCACCATCAGACAAGTGAAAGTTTCCCATTCTTGAAAATATGAATTGGTAGAGTCTTTTACTTTTTTCTAAAAATAAAAAGACATCATCATCGATCATTTTGTCTAAAAAATGGTTGAATTGGTTTCTAAATTTGTGAATTTTCACGGACAAATAAGAGCCCTCATAGAAAGAATCATATCTTTACAGAAAGTTGCTCTTTCTGCACATCTTATTTCAGAGGGTTTTTATGTCACCATCTTTTATCACTGTTTTACTACTTCATTGCATACGTACGTAACATATTTGACATTATCCGTCCTGAGTTTTCGTGCATAAAGATTTAATTCTAAACAAAAAAAAAAACCAAACACATGCATCTAATTTGACTGAGTAACATAAATGGTGAAAAAAGTCTTGTGCGTACAACTTTTCTAAATCCTAGTGAATTTGACTAAGTGAACATGAGAAAGTAAGTTGGAAAATTTTCAAATTTTATGAATGATAATTAAGACGTTCGGAGGGTCTCCCGGGACAACCGAAAGGGCTCTCGTTGGTTCGTTGAATCTGGATGAGGTTCTTCAATTTTTCAGCAGTTTTGGCTGAATAATACCCCATGAATAGAGGTTAATGCTGGCATTTGCATCTGCTATTCATTCTGGCAGTTTTGTATATTGTTTCTCCCCTATTCAAGGTTGAGGAATCAATTTCTTGTATTCATTTCCTGGCTGTTACAAAGGCCACCAGAGTTGTTTATAATGAGTCCATTCTTCATTCTGCATAAATTCACCAACTCTGAGAGCTTTAAAATTCGTTCTTTGTGTGTGAGAGAGAGAGAGAGAGACAAGCGGTCGACGGTGGTGTTCCGACGGCTTGCAGTTTAGCCGAGCCAACCTTGGGAGGAAGGCGTCGACAGATCTTACAACACCCTCGGTAGGCGGCAAATCTTTCTTAAGGAGACTGTGGTATCACACAGGACTCGATTCATCTTCTGTAAATCCACTTGTATTTCTGTTCTGTTCTATGTAACTTGTTTCGTTTATATTTATTCTGTAATCGCAATGTTATTAGTGAGATTGTTATTTGGAATTACGTTTTTGCCGAATTTTTTCCAACAAATAAGTGTCCAAATTCCACTGCGACCAAACATTTCAACCCTTGAGGGCGCACAGAGGGTTTTGTCTAGATCGTTAACTTTACAACTTCGGAATTAGTCGAAGTGTGTGCAGGCTCGCCCAGACATCCCGTTATAAAAAGGGAAATTATTAAATGAACCATGTAGCTTTTCTCGAAAAGAAAGAGGTTAACTTCCCTTCGAATCACGTTGATGGTACGTTTCACCCAAAAACTAGAGATTGTTTGATAAACCATCTCTCAGAAGTGCATCAGATTATAGTATTTAAGTTCTAGGACGAGTAGAAAGAGCAGCAAAAGAGAATGATTGACACAGCACAAACAAAAGGGTGACTTCAGGACGAAGCCAAGCCAGCCACTATTCCCTTTTGGAGGTAGATTGAAAAAAGAAGGGTAAAATAGTCATTCAGCTTTCATATCATCATGTTAGGTTCCTCACATGCACTATAAAATTTAATAAAGTGTTGGCAAAAAAGATTAGTATTGCAAAATGATAAGAAATGATTGACCTTTTACAGGTTGGCAGCTGCTTGAAGGTTTTGCAATGCATAATTAAGAGAGCCCAAAGAACTTATAAGTAGGAGTAATTGAGAAGGGAAATGGAAAGTCTGGTGACGCCGTATTTTAACACCTGGCGGGGGTAGTGGTCATAGAGGAGTGAGAGTCGTGGTGGTAAAATGATAGTGGCGAGGTCGTGGTGGTGGTAGTGGTAGTGGTCTAGAGTGCAGAATAATGGCGCTTTGCACTAGTAGAGAATATGGGGATGCGCCCGAGCCGTACTCAGATTGCGCCTAAGGCGCATTGCATAAGCACGGAATCCTTGGTGCGCCTGGAGCACAATAGAATCGCGCCTTGGGCGCTAGAGAATATAGGGATGCGCCCGGGACGCACTCCCATTGTGCCTCATAGAATCCTTAGATGCGCCCGGAGCACAATAAAATCGCGCTTGAGGCGCTAGAGAATATAGGGATGCACCCGGGACGCACACCCATTGCGCCCAAGACGCATTGCATTAGTGAAAAAAACTTAGATGCGCACGAAGCGCAATAATATTGCACATCAGGCGCATTGCATCAGTAGACAGTACATCGATGCGCCCTGGGCGCACTCCTGATGCTCCCGGGGCGCACTCCTGATGCTCCCGGGGCGCACTCCAATCGCGCCCGAGGCGCACACAGATTCGACTACCACCGCCAATAAGAAAAAACTGTCGGGGACATTAGAGATTTGTCCGTTTATGAATTTCAGGACCTCGAAATTAGTTAAAATACGCACAAAGTGGTCCGAATACCTGGTTACCAAATAAATGAATGTTGTGTTTGGTTTCGTTTTTGAAATTTTTTTTGAAAAATAGTAGAGACTATGGGGATGCGCCCGAGCCGTACTCAGATTGCGCCTAAGGCGCATTGCATAAGCACGGAATCCTTAGTGCGCCTGGAGCACAATAGAATCAGGCGCTAGAGAATATAGGGATGCGCCCGGGACGCACTCCCATTGTGCCTCATAGAATCCTTAGATGCGCCCGGAGCACAATAAAATCGCGCTTGAGGCGCTAGAGAATATAGGGATGCGCCCAAGACGCATTGCATTAGTGAAAAAAACTTAGATGCGCGCGGAGCGCAATAATATTGCACATCAGGCGCATTGCATCAGTAGACAGTACATCGATGCGCCCTGGGCGGACTCCTGATGCTCCCGGGGCGCACTCCAATCGCGCCCGAGGCGCACACAGATTCGACTACCACCACCAATAAGAAAAAACTGTCGGGGACATTAGAGATTTGTCCGTTTATGAATTTTAGGACCTTGAAATTAGTAAAGATACGCACAAAGTGGTCCAAATACCTGGTTACCAAAAAAATGAATGTTGTGTTTGGTTTCGTTTTTGAATTTTTTTTTGAAAAATAGTAGAGACTATGGGGATGCGCCCGAGCCGTACTCAGATTGCGCCTAAGGCGCATTGCATAAGCACGGAATCCTTAGTGCGCCTGGAGCACAATAGAATCAGGCGCTAGAGAATATAGGGATGCGCCCGGGACGCACTCCCATTGTGCCTCATAGAATCCTTAGATGCGCCCGGAGCACAATAAAATCGCGCTTGAGGCGCTAGAGAATATAGGGATGCGCCCGGGACGCACTCCCATTGTGCCTCATAGAATCCTTAGATGCGCCCGGAGC
>JAOTQK010000001.1:25846482-25878008 GCA_025642025.1 Rhododendron ferrugineum
GAGAACTGGTCTGGGAGTTGTTAATTTGTTACAAGTACTTTTACTACAAGCCGAGAACTCTCAAAATGATTTATTTCGACATTAATAAGTTCTTGTCATACAACAAATCATACTACGTTGGTGTGGACCATCACATTACGGGTCCCACTTGCGTGTAATCTCCCTCAGAGATTTCCATACCTAACGTAATTCCAACCGTTCATTTTGTAAGGCTCACAAAATATTATATTCACGCAAAAAAATCAGTTCGATCGAACATCGGTAAGTATGTAATAATTGAATTTTGGTTTGTAATGTATGACGGAGCAATTCAGAGCTAATGGAAAAATTAAAAGCCAATTCAAAAATTAATTAATTAAGGTTATAATTGGGTATTTAAAGCCAATTAAAAAAATACTCTGTCTTTGAGCTGGCATTTTCTTCTTCCCTTGATTATAGAGAGGGTGTTTAGTGGAGCTGTCAAATAACAATAATAAATGAGTGTGATTAATCCCCGAGTTTAATGAATAACCGTATCCTCCTTTTTAATTAATTCTTCCTCTTCCGCTAACCAAATCTTTTGTCTTAACCATCTTCTGTTACTATAATCGTCCACAAAAAGTCTACGCACACACTAATAAATTGTCACCCTGAGGATTATTTTTCCGGAATGTAAAATTACTTTCCGTATGGTTATTCGTCAGGTTTAAATCTTTTGCCGGTCTTTCACGTTTGGTTCCCATTTTAGAAATAGTATTTTTTTTTCCAAAATTTGACTATTTCGTCATCTGTATTTTTTCGTTTTTAGTAAACATTTATCAAATTTTCTGCTTATTTTTTACTTTTTGGATGTAAATAGCGTGATTCTATTCGAAAAGCCAGAAAATTTATTAAAATTTTTAAAATTTTAATTAAAAACAAAAGAATACACAAACTTATAAGGTATATTTATTTTAAAAATATATATCTGACAACCAAACAAGCCTTCCGATGGTTGGTAAACAATGCTTACAAGTAGAAATCCACTCACAAGACCCGATTTATTGTGCAGTAAATATTGCTAATAAACCTTTGGCATTCTAATTATAGCTGTTCCATCGCAACCGTTAGAGTTCCTTGCAGTAATACAACAGTGAATATTTAATGCACTTCTTTTTTTAATAATTCAGGTATCTGAGTTAGCCTATCCTGCCTCAACTTATCATCCAGAGAGGCCAATCCCGCCTCAACTTATCCAGAGAGGCCAATCCCGCCCACTGGCGAAGAACCCAATTAAAGCCGAAACAAAACTCCGTATAGACTAACCCCAAAAAGTTGATAACACCTGAAAGGTTACAAACCTGTCTCCTGAGAGCATAGAAAAGAGCAAACCCCTAAGTTTAAAGCCTCAACCATAAAGCCTCAACCACCAGGCCAATTCTTTAGAGTTAATTTAATGCACTTTTAAAGTTCTAATGACACCTTAACCACTTATAAAAAACACTTTTACAACAAAAACAGGGCCTATAATAGAGGGAATGGGATGGAGGGGCCAGTGTTAAGAAGCTATTTGAAATCAAAATAGTACTAAAACAAAAGATTTTGGATACAAGACACTTTTACATATTGGCAACAGTGCAAAGTACAAGAAGGAAATAAGTATAGAGCTATATAAGTTAAGAAATAGCTGCTAAGATAAGAAAAGGTTAAAAAAAAAAAAAGAAAAGAAAGAAAAGCCTTAGCACACTCTTCCTATCAATTCAACCACAGCCTCTTGCACAAGCTCTTCCACCAACATCCCTTCAATTTCCTTTCCAATATTGTCTATTTCCAAAATCCTCTGCTCAACCCATCCCTTCCCCACCACGTCCTTCCTCACCGCCGCATCCACCACCAGGCCGTGGGTGTCCCCACCAACACCCGAAAAACACCTCACCTCGGACGGAAACCATTCCTTCATCCAGTCCCGCACCTGATACACCAATGCGGGTGATGGACCCTCTAATGCCCTATTGTGAATCCCAACACATGGTGTAGCCCTTGGACTTGTTCCTGACCCATACCCTGAAATATCTACCAAAGCTGCATTGACGCAATCAAATACAAGCTTCCGCGTCGATCTCATTTTCCTTCGCTTAGCCTCGTGTATTATCTCCTCGTTATTGAGGTCAGTATATTTTTCTCTCAATGAGGGATCCAATAGGCTTTCAGGCGAATGCCATCTGGGAAAAAAAGAGTCAGATTGCACCTCACCATCAAGTCCAGCCACTGATAATAGGGATTGGATGTGGAAGAGCCATTCCTGTTCTTCTACCTCAGGTTCTTGGGAGACCAAAGAGGGTTTCAGTTGATATAAAGTGGCAGTCTCCACGCATGAATCGTCCCATGAAAGAGTCCGGGCAATTGATCCAATGGGTGGGGATTTGTCAATAAGGTTGGATCTGATAGAATGAGCAGACAGCTTTGCTCCTGTTTGTTTTTATTGACATGAAAAGAAATTAGACATAGTAGGGGAAGAACCTGGAAGTGAAAAACATCGAGAACAGATAACTTAGAATTTACCATGCTTGTCTGCATTGATGTTGTAGGGTTCTAACTTTACACAGTCATCCTCTAGAAACGGTGGTTCCAAAATTGAGACTGGACTCGGCTCATCCTGGTTCTCACAGGGGTGTCCAGACACCTCTGACTTTATTAGAAATAATCCTGCCTGTAAAAGTGGGAAGGTTCCGGTTAATGAGTACCGTGAATTCCTTTAATAGGCACATATACTGGCGCCACAATTACACTGTCATGCTATAGGCATGAATATTGCACCATTCACGATTGCATCGAAAAATGTACCGTAACATATTAAATCACTGGAAAGATAACAAGAGACAATGTGCATCAACCCTGTCTCAGTGTCCTCATTATGCATATTCTACCCTATGCTTGTAAACAGCTTCAAATCATTTAATAAAACAGACAGAATAGAATGACTGAATTAGTAGAAGAGGAGGCATTAAACACGGAAATGGGACTAAGTTCCAATTTTCATGCAGTCTCCCAGACTCCCACAAAATACTTGAAAGAAGGCATACATAACATAGGCAAAGGAAAAATTTGTACCATACAAGACAAAAGGACTTGTATCCCTCAAAGGACACACCATGGGTCACAAAAATATACGACTACCATAAAAACTTGACATACCTCAGGAGACATTGTGGCCTGCTTTGGCCCCACGCCAACGACATTTGGGAATGATGTTTTGCTTGACGATCCTCGCAAAATCCGCAATGAACCCTCCTCAATCCCACTATCATTAGCACATCGGGATGCATCATCATGATTGTTTTCAGTGGCGTTTACCACCATTCCAGCAGATTTTTTAGATTCAGCTTTGGATTGAGATGCACTAGATTTTTCTTTACTTGAATTTTTATTCCGCAAGAAGAATAAACTTGAAACTTTCCCTTTGAGGGATGATTTCACATTTTGTTGCTTTGTTACCTCCTTGGCATCTGGCCTACCAACTTTAGGATCTGGAACTTCACCATTCAGCCTGCCCCCAAACAAAGTAGAAGATACCGGAAGAGATTTTGACCTCAACAGATTCCGAGGAGAGTTATCCACATTTTCATCCTTATTCAACCCACTAGCTGAGCTTGACTTTGATCCCCTTGGTTCCTGTTCTTTATTCATACCCTCTTTCTCAGATCTAACAGAACTCTTAGTATCGGATACGGCAAGCATCTCACCCAAAGTACCAGAGCTTCTCCGGGCATGTCTTTGCTCTTGAACATTTGCATTAGATGCCATCATGGCCCACCTTTCAGAAAGTCGCCTCTTTGCTTCTCTAGATACAGATGACTCTTGGGAATAAGATGGACGGCTGAAGGAGGAGGATGAACAACGGCTAGCATAGCTATTGATGTAATCCCATGAATGCCTACAAGTTGGCGATACGACTTCAATCTCGTCATTGTTCCCCACTGCATATCCATTCTCTGATTTAATGGAGGAACTTTCATAACCAATACAGTCATTAGAAAACACAGAAGAAAGCAAAGTTTCATCCCTTCGATGTCCACTAAGGTTTTCACGTACTGGCCACCTGGTCTCTTTTGCCTCTTCTCCTGATTCTTGAGTTTCATCTTCTCGTTCCCTATACAATTCTTGACCGTGTAACACTCTTGGAGAGGAAGGTGGAGGAGACACCACAGCCTTAATGTCATGAGGCTTCCCAGGGGTAGGCTTTAACACAACTATTCGCGTCGGCGGAGTGGGATTATCATTGACCCGCAAATGGGGAGGACATCCAGGACCGCTTTTGTCCCAACCAATCAGTTGATCCACGTCAGATGCTCTCTTTATCTGCTTCTCATCCCTCTTCCCCGGTCCAGAATATTTTTTATTATCCACCACCTTTGAAGGTCTAAGAACAGTGATGCGCTTGGTCTCCAGAGGAGGAGGCAATGACTGAAAATCAGAAAGGAGATGCTGAGAGAATATGGAGTTTGGTTCTTGCAGAAACTTGAGAAAGAAATCTTTGTTAGAACTTAAAACTTCCACTGCATCGTGGAATTGTTTGGATTGGCGAAGTTTTTCATCCGTGGATAGGCGTTTTGCTTCAGTGAACTTTTGACGAACAAGATCCATCTTTTTCTCATTTATGCTCTCACTACGCCGTCCTTTCTGTGGTGACTCTCTTGCATAACATCCTTTCTCTGATTCCTGCCATATTTCGTATACATCTTTATACTCATCCTCCGATTGACAATGAGGAATCTCCCGTTGCGTGTGCATCTCCAACTCATCTTCTTGCGGCCAATAATCCAAGGGAATGCCCAAATGACTTTGTGAATAGCCTCTTGAATGGCTTCTTTGCACAGCTGAATCAGGCCGTTGCTGAGGGAGAGCATCAAGCCCCATTAACTTGGCCACTACACAGGGAGGGTTCCGTTTGGACTCCACCTCTTTTGACATTTCCTGAGCAATGAGCATCTTCATCGGAGTTAAATTTGATTTTTTATTTGAAGAGCTTCGCCTTAGCTCAGACACTATCTGCATGCCATTCATAAAGACGACCATCAGAGTAATCTTATATTGTGACGACTCATAATTCAGATCTCAGTTTTGCAGAGACATTCTGCATGGAATTCAGTCGGCCATTAACCATTACTACAATCACTTCTCAATGAACTTAAAATATTACCTCTTTATCCTCTATTGGATCAACAATAGGACTCATCCTAACTGCATCTGATTGGCCCACTGACAGTGAAGGACCTGGCAATCAACAATTACCTGGTCAACAAGCAGGCTATAGAAATTTATAAGTACAAACGTACAGGTAAATGAAGAAGTTTCGTAGTATCGTTTCGGTCAGATTAACTCATCCCTTAAAATACTCCCTCCGTCCCATTTTCATTGTCCATTTTTGAATTGCGTGCCATTTTTTAATTGCTTATATCTTTCAATCTATAATGTTTTTCATAATTTTGAAAACTTTGTATTATAGAACTAATCGAGATCTATCAAACAAGATCCATATTGCATATTTATCAAGATCTGCACTAAAAGATATAGGCAAAGGACATAAAAGAGACAAACAGAATAATGGACAATGAAAATGGGACAGAGGGACTAACATTTTAGTAGCAAAACGGGTTAAGCATTTTCCCAAATTGGTAACCAACATCAAGCTGAAAGAACGTAAAACTTAATGATACAACCAAACCATACTTCTAGATGGTGATTCAGCTTGATGGTGATTACCTTCTAGCTATGAACAGTTTCAGTTATGCTTTGGTCATTTTTTCTGCTCTGTCCATTCTGAGTTTAAATTCCTTAAAGTTGAGGCTGGCAATAGATATTAACAAAAGCAGGCTGAAAACTCCAATAGGCAATTTTTTAACTTTCGACCTGACATATGGCATTCTTGTAAGGTATAGCCAAACACTGTATTACAGCCAAGCTAAATTAACTTAGACATTTTCTATCTCAAAGCCTCTAACTTGAACAGAGAAACTAACAGGCAAAAACGTGTCCACTAGCAGCTGGAACCCAGATTGGCAACCTATCAATCAACTGCCAAGCAGGGGAAAAAATAGCCAATAAGAAATTTTGTAAGCAGTAATTTTCTTTTTACATCATCTCACCCCAATCTTACAATAGTGACTTTGTTGAACAATCAACGAAACTGGACTTAACAGTAACTTTTAAAGTTGAGAAGAATGAAGTAACTTGAAAATGATTAGCGCAGGAAATCACCATCATGATGTGGTTTTTCTGTGAGAAACCTGTTTCCTTCTAGACTTGTATTCAAATCCAAGAGGTTCACCATTCTTCCCAAGCATCGAGGAAAAGTTTTCTCAAGATTGCGAGGCTTGCTGGTCCGAGCCCCATTCATTTCAACACCTGAGATTGCATGCCTCAAAATATTCAGCCTGTTGACAATATTCTTTCCGAAAAAAATAGGAACACAAGCAATTCAAAATTTTAGCCAACAAGAAACAAAGAAACAAGCATAGGCCAGAACCAGAATTTGAGTTGAAGCAAGCAACGGGGTGGGGAAATTGAGAAGGAACGACACCTGAAATAAATATAAGCAAGTTGCACGTATGGACCTTTTTACCCAACAAAACACACTAACTTCCAGTCCCAGAATAACCAAAGTAGGACGATCAACTATGTCCCACCACCCCAATGAGCTTCAACCTACAACCTCGAATCAATGGAAATCACCCACGAAAGCGAGCCCAGGGCTCATATTTTAAACTCATTCACCAAAAGCGAGCCCCTCTTCAGAGAAAGCAAGGAAAGCCCCCCCTTCATACACCAAAAATCCTTTAACTCGCAAAATCTTCAAATTTATCCGGAAATTGTAAGACTAGTTTTGTGTGTTGGGAATGGGAGATATAGTGGGGACAGTTCCAATGCTTAAAGAGAAACCGCCTTAGAGAAGTATACTACACATCAGGATAAACCACCTTAGAGATGCATTTACGTGATGTTAAGCTTTGCCTTTGTGGATTGTGACCTGTTGTTTATTTATTCTCTATTACAAGTGTATTGTTGGATGTGGTTTTTGATCTTTGCTCTTTCTTTCATATCATGTTGGTGCTTTATCTTGGAATTGTAAGAGGCATGGATGTCCTACCTCAGATAGAGATTGGCATGATAGTTTGTGTTGCATCCTAAGATACATTCATTGAGCTCCTTTGTTAACTCTCTTTTTCGTTTCATTCCACTTGTCTTTTCTTAACAGAAAAAACCTCAAATTACCTTTCTCTGAGCTCCTAAGCAACATAAGGTTCCCAATCACCACTTAGAAAAAGAAAGAGAGAGTCAGAGAGAGAGAGAGAGAGAGAGCCGTTGGATTAACAGGTCAACCATTAGCATTTTGTACCAAAAGTAAAACGCCTTAATTTGTCAGATAAGCCAGAGTAAAACGCCTTAAAAGACAAGACTACTGTGTCAATTGGTTATTGGTCATGATGTTATATCCACGTGAAAGCATACATCAAGCGATTTAGTCTTGAGTCTCAATTGATCAATTAGTGCCGGCTACGTGGATTCGTTTTCTCCATTAAGCTCTGTCGAAAACATCGTCTTCCGTGATAACAAATCTGTGACAACAAGAAATCTAGTTCTTTTCGAACTACATCAAGTGATTTAGTCTTGAGTCTCAATTGATCAATTAGTGTCGGCTACGTGGATCCATTTTCTCCATTAAGCTCTGTCAAAGACATCTCGTTCCGCGATAACAAGAAATCTAGTTCTTTTCAAACTACATCAAGTGATATCCACACACACACACACACAAAGTAAACATTAAATATCAAGTGATCACGTCGCGCCTCCTGAATCGTGTACGGGCATCAAACAAGCTACATTGAGGCGAATTGAAACCAAACAATCAGATTCACAAACAACAAGCAAATTCAAGCCATAACCCTAACGAAAAAGATATAAATAAATGTTAATAATAACGAATCAACGACTGACAGGTGGCAAATTACGGTCAAACTTGAGATTCGAGACGTAGCAAGGAAAAACCGGCTGAAATTGAAGTAAATCACTGACATTCAGAGCAAACCAATGCAGAAATCAACACAAAGAAGAATCTATATTCAGCTCACGTCTTTGCAGAAGAATCGATACGCTTCTCAGCCTACGGCAGAGACAGAACCAGATACGGTTACCGACGAAAAAGCGAGATCAAAAGCCGATGTGGAGAAGAGTGAAAAGCGAGAGAATGCGGCGAAAGACTTCACGAAGTGAGAGAGAGAGAGAGAGAGAGAGAGAGGAGAGTGGACCTTTGGGAGGAGAGAGGAAGAGATCAGCGTGGTGGCTGAGATGATGCGCCGGAATGTGACATACCGGCGGACAATGTGGGCGGAGATACGGCGAAACGTGGCCGAGAGAAGAGCAGCCAAATTGGTCGTCGTCTTCCTCTCTCTCTCTCTCTCTCTCTGTCTAGCCACCGACTGTGTCGGGATTGATTGAGAGTTTGTTTGTTTATTCTGGTTGGTATATTAGTACTGTCAGTTTTAGGCTCAGTTTGGAACCTAAAGAAAAGAAAGGAAAGGAAAATAAAATAAAATGGGAGGAAAATGAGAGGAAAATAGGAAGAAAAATTTACTATTCCATTCGTTCCTTTTTAAGTGTCCTGCTTCGTAACTCTAACTTATTAAAAAGACATCATCAGTATACCTTTCACATCAGTTTTTCCTCCATTTTTCCTACTTACCCATCATCATTACACTTTTACTCACTTACTTTTCAAAATGGAATCTACTTTTAGGGACAAAATAGACAATGCATCAACTTTTACCCACAACTTTTTAAAATTGACACTTATTAAGGGACAGCCCAAAATGGAATACTGGACTCTAAATAAGGGACGGAGGGAGTATTTATAAAATTTAAAATTGTTATTTTCTTCTCACTTTATCTTCCAACCACACAACAGGAGGGAATTTTTTTTAATTTTTCCTTCTTTTCCTTTCCTTTTCTTAAGTTCCAAACAGAGTAGGGAGGCACAAGTATCATCGTGGAGATTTTTTTTTTTTTGGGGTAAATTATCATCATGGAGATTGATGAGTGTGAAAAATATGGAGAAAATATTGGATGGTGACTACACTGACTGGGGTTTAAAGGAGCCGAGCCGAGCCGAAAAATCGGAAAAGTAAAAAATTATGACTTTTAAACACGTATTTTGAAAAATATTTAAGAAAATGTCCAAAAACTAACTTTTTGAGCTTTTCTTTGGATATTTCCTAAAATACTTGTGTAAAAGTTAAAATTTTTTACTTTTCCGATTCATTTCGTCCTTACTCATCTATATCACATCAAAGTTTGGTGTAAAACTAATAAATGAAAAAAAAATTGAATAAAAACAAAACCAAAAAATTATTCTGCATAAATTAATCACTAGCGTAAACATCATTCCATTCGTATTTTGGAACTCATTTGGTCTACCCAACTATTTTGAAACCTACTAGGTCGATTTTGACAAAAATAGGACCGGATCCTCTGAGGATTCTCTCTGTGAGGATGGTGTGAGGGTTTGCATCTGGACTGCTCATCTCGGCAATCAATGCTCCGAATTGAAAACAAAACTTTTCCGGGGAAGAGTCAGGAAAGAGTCAACTCTTCCCCGAAAAAGTTTGTTTATAATTCAGACCATTAATTACTAAGATGAACAGTCCGGATCCCATGAAAATCGTCACACCAGGCATCCTCACTGGGAGGAACTCGTAAAGGACAAAAATACGGACTAGGGGCAGCAGCTTGCGGCTGTGCCCGGATTTTGGGCTCACTCTGGTCTCGCTTCGATGATCGAAAGCGTTCACTTTGTAGAGATCGTCGAGTAGAACAACTGTACAAAAAATCAGTTTAATTGGATATCATTAAGTGTCTGATCGGAACCTTTTTCTCTTGAAAAGAATGGATCCGAAACACTGGATCAAATCCACTATAACCCATGGACCGAGAGTTGTATGGGTTCCGATCAGGCACTTAATGATATCCAATTAAGTTGATTTTTTGCATAGCTGTTCTACTCGGCGACCTCTATGAAGTGAACGCTTACGATCATCGGAGCGAAACCGGAGTGGGCCCAGAATTCCAGGACAGCCGCAAGCTGGGACAGCAGCGCCCCCGCTTCCCAAAAATACCTTCAATTCTTATCGAAAAGCAAAGATGGATGATTTCTACTCCTGAATAGATGTAATTTATGTGCCTGTTTGGATGGAGTGTTATAAAGGGGTGTTATGTTATCCCCTTTTAACACTTGGGACCCACCCTTATACCATGTTTGGGATCCCAAAAGGGAGGGGGTATTCTCTAATTGGGGTCTTCCACTACACCAGCTAACACCGGCTGAGGGGGTGTTAGCGATGGGCTACCCTCGACCAGTTGCTGTTGAATCCCCCCAAATTCCCTTCTTTTTCAGACGAATCTACCCCTCCTAATCCCCCTTTCCCACCCCGAGGCACCCATTTCCTGTCACAATTCTTCGTCGCAGTTGTTCTTCGAAGAGACGAGGGTTTGTGGCGATTTTGGGTGCTTTTCGATCTGACGATTCAGTGAGGTATGGGTTTAATTTGTTTGTGCTTTTTGTGTTCCTACTCTTCCCGCACTCTCTCTGTTGCTATTTCGATTCAGTTAGGTTAGGTTCGATTTTGAGCGCTAGGGTTTCGACTGGTAATGGGAAGTATGGGTTTTGGATTTTGTTTCAGATTTTGTAGGTTAAAGTAAGGTTCGATTTTGGGCGCTAGGGTTTCGATTGGTAATGGGATGCATGGGTTTTGGATTTTGTTTCAGATTTTGTAGGTTAAAGGTAAGGTTCGATTTTGGGCGCTAGGGTTTCGACTGGTGGAATGCATGGGTTTTGGATTTGTTTCAGATTTTGTAGGTTGAAGATTATGAAACCCAAACCTCAGATCTTGATTTTTTGGTTACTTGTACACAGAAAAAAAAAACTACATTACCTCCTTTTTATCACGGTAAGTATAGATCATGAAAATGTCAGCAGTAAGGAAAAAAATTATATGGAAAAAATTTGCCAACCTAATTAGTTAGGCACATTATCACCAACAAAATATGTTAGCCACATGGGATTTCACCTAACAAAATTGTTAGACACTTTTTCAACTACCAACCAATGTATTTTTCCAAAAAAAAAAACTAGAATTTAAAAAAAAAATGAATTTTATAAAATTATAACTGACTTTTTTATTTTCTAAATTATTAAATGTGTACATTTGTTAGTCAAATTAAATATTACGGCTTAAAGTGTGAAATATTAATTATATTTTAAATTATATATATAACATAATACATAATTAAGTTTCGGACTGCACAAGGGCAAAATGGTCATTTGACAGCTTTTTACATCATCCACCATTCCTTATACCCCCTATTAATCCTTCATCCAAACAAAGTACTATTTAATCCCCCTTTTCTAATACTTCATCCAAACAATCTACTATTTAATACTCCCTCCATAAATATCACATCAATGTGTGTCATCCCTTACTATTTAATATCCCTTTCTTACATAACACCTCCAAACCTAATCCCGCATCCAAACGAACCCTTATTCCGTTATTCCTCTCCCTAAACGGAGGTTATTTGTGTACTTAATTCGTCCACTAAATGGGAATTCTAGTTGGGCAAGCGAAGTGGTAGGCACCATACATTCTTAAGCAATTTAAAAGTGGTGTGAATATCACTAATTACAACAAAAAACCTGACTTTTGCCAAATATGATTGTAGACTTATGTCAACTTAATAGAATTCAGATACTTTTATTCTCCTCCTACCTAAAAAAACACTCTTGAAGTTTTGAGATTGTTAGCATCCATGTAGGTAGGGATGTAAATCTAAGTCGAGCTAGAGTTTATTTGTTTTACTTCATTTAAGTGTGTATTCGAGCTTTAAGTTCATTTCAATATCTGGTCGAGTCGAGTTTGAGCTCAACTAAATATAAATGAGACTATGAACTCGATCGAATTCTAACTATATGAGTAGATTCATTGGATCACCAACGGTAAGATATCAAACAAGTAGTATATATTATCTACAACATACGTGGTTATAGAATAAAGAAATCTGGTAATTAAAACAAATACTAACACAGTGGCCTAGTGTAGATATAAGAAATATGGTCATTTCATTTAGGTTATGGCGATGGAACTTATGTAGGGTGAAAATTTCTTAGGGAAGGTCACATGATATGAGATTTTGTGCTTGTATCTTACATTACATGCATGTATTCCGGTATGCTTTGAGGCTCCGTTTGTTTGGGCGTAAAATGTTTTCCGGTAAAATGTTTTATCTATTTTCTGGTGTTTGGTTCTGTAAAATATTAGAAAAATATTTTTCATCAATTGGATGAAAATGACTTACTCTTAAATCTTCTGTAAGTTATTTTCCGAAATGAATCAGCAGCCTTTTACTGCAATTCTCATTACCCAGTTTCCTCGATCATCAGTCCTGACCCACGTTTAATTCCAATATTCTCATATTTCTCCACCGTTTAAGCCCCCTTCTCTCTCTCTACACTATTTGTTGATTTCTGAAAATATTTTCAAGTGCCAACCAAACACCATAAAATAAAAGTTTGAAGTTTGTTTTATGAAAAAACATTTTACATGAAAAATCTATATTATAAAACAGAGCGGTTTTCTTTAAAAATGTCTAGACATACAAACAAAGTAGCATCTACAACCGTTGGATCGTACTTTCTGATAAGGTTATAGTCGTTGGATTGAATAAATAATATTTCCTAATATAAAAAAAAGAAGTTACACGTGGTTAAAGTGATTCCATGATTTGTGCTAATTATGTTGGTTGAAATGGAAAGGATCGATGACAATAAATCATTCTTAAATAGAAGATTTACTAATTCATCGATTTCATTCACATCCTCATAACAAACTGGCCAATTACTCTTTGAAGATAGAATGTCCAAAATTGATTAGGAAACGTCTTTATATCCAAAATTAATTAGAATGTCCAAGATAGGATGTCCAAAATTTTCTTTCCTTACGCTCTAATTAAATTAGGAAACGTCTCGAAAGGAAGGATAATAAGTCACAATATTGCTTAGTGAGGTACTTTTTGCCCAATATTCTATATATCTTTCGAAATTTCAAATTTATAAACCTTGCTCAATGTTATATTCGAAATCAACCAAATCTCATAGTGAAAGATAGGGGGAATAAATAGGTTCAATGGCTCATCTGCAATTGAAGGTGAGATACTAACAATATTCTTTTATTTTAATATTTTTTTCGAACTTCAATCAATTGAATTTTGTTGGATTCAAGAAGCATGTTAAATTTTGGATTTTCATGTTTGGTTAATGCGCCACTGTGATGGATTCAACCTTTTCTTAAATGTATGGGTGTTCTAATTACTAAATAGCTTTTTTTTTTCAGGATATGATCCATCTATACAAATTTGTGGAGAGACAATCAAGAAGCAAGAAAAATGGTAGTAAAACTTTTTTTTTTGAACAACAAAATGGTATGAAAACTACGTACATGTTTTTATTTAGACTGTGTGTAGTCTGTAGAATACGTTGCACTGTGCCTTCAGGCACGGGCATATAAACTAATTCTGAGATTTTGAAGTTAGCGACCAGACAAACTCTGCTACGACTTTAAGGTTTGTAATGTTTCGCATTCGTGGGATTCGAACATGCGAATGTCGTGGGAAATTTGGAAACTTTGAAGCCATTGATCTCATGCAATAATTCATCTTCTCTCCCTCCCTCCCAATCATAAGACAACAAACCCTTCTCTTGTTGAGCTGCAAAACTTAGAATAAGGAACATGTTGCACACAATAATGTTAAATAAACAAGGCAGAGAAGAAGAGAGGAAAATAATTGTAAAGAATTACTAAAGTTTATGAAGAATTATTATCATTTGGTAAGGAAGAGGAGAGGTCTTCTCGCCCACATAAATTTTGGTCCTTGTCTGTGGGTACTCGACAACGCGGCATACAACGGTGCGGATATTACTCTAGTACTCCCACTACTAATCTGAAAATTATGAAAAACAACCCATACGCTCACGTGTAGTGATGAAAACCGTTCACCGCTGGAAAAAGCCACCACAAAAATTGACTATTTGCTCTATGTTTGTTGGGCTTCGAACGAACCGAGCTGCTCTCGAGTAGTTCAAGGCTCAGCTCATTAAGGCATGGCTAGACTCGAATCGTTTAGTAATCGAGCTACTAAACAATCCGAGTCTTGCTCGAATTTTAGGCCTGCTTATATACGCTCGGCTTGTTTTATAAGGGCTCGTTTAATCAAGAAATCGAACTCGGCTAACCAACCTTGAAGATAACAAAACTCGGCTCGGCTCGTTTGTGCCCCTGGCTGTACGTGACCATTAGTCTCGACGTGTTTATCAGTTGCACGTAAATTAAGTAGTTCGTTCATTTCTCTTCAGACAAATATGATTCGGCTAAGTCTTCTCTGATGCCTGATTGACCTGATTTTTGCATGTCTATTACTATTACCACAAAGGGAACAAACACCCTTTTTATGATGTGAATTTGAGTTTGAAACTGGCTCACATTTATATCCGAGATTCGAAATCAAAATCTTGCTTTCATCCCTATGTAGCCATCGAAAGGCGAATAGAAAAGGAAATGTACTTTTACTAACGTTAAGCGTTATTCTAAAGGGACGTAAGTGGAGTTAATCATGATTTACTTATTCTTCTTTTAGTTTGAATCCTCTTTTAACTTTTACCCTAAGGTAGTAAAAGTTCATGAAGAACAAATTCTGTGATGTGCACGCGAAGGAAATGAATCCTCTCCGGTCTATGTTTTGGACTAAAAGAGAGAGTTTTGATCAATACCGATCGTTTGCTGCAATTAATGATTTGGATGTATTTTTAAGTTCTTACCCGTAAGAATTACTAATTCTTAAGCGGTAAGAATTAATTAGCAAATCCAAAGTCATTGATTATACCAATGGACAGTCCCAATCAGGACTGTCTTGTCCAGCAAATTTTCAAACTATTGATTATATCAATATACGGTCCCGATCAGTACTGTCTTGTTTAGTCACTGTCTTGTTTAGTCCATTGAACATGGAGAGAACCCGAATCTGTAGGCTAATGTCATCTCGTTTTCAGTACAATACAAAGTATCTCACTCTTCGATTTGGTTGGTTAATTTTCGTTTTCAATTGGTCTCTATTTGGAATTTATTGAAGTATATTTATGGTACTATTTCTTGTCTTGTATTATGAAAACGATATGACCTTGATTACTTACAAGTTACATGCAAACGAAAAAAGAAGAAAGAGGGAAAAAAATATATATACTAAGTGATACTCCCATGTGAAAGTGTCACTTTCTCATTGTTGAAATGTGTCTTTCAAAAATCTAATGATTCATTTTCATGCAAATTGAACAAGATTTAG
Organism: Rhododendron ferrugineum; assembly: GCA_025642025.1. Classification (NCBI taxonomy): domain Eukaryota; kingdom Viridiplantae; phylum Streptophyta; class Magnoliopsida; order Ericales; family Ericaceae; genus Rhododendron; species Rhododendron ferrugineum. The sequence goes on from JAOTQK010000001.1 coordinate 25,861,882, forward strand.
AAAAAGTAGAAGTTAACATTATGAATGGAGGACTTTGGGTATTTTCCCACTTTTGGAATGATTTGGTGTCACTTCTTTATTTCAAACCAATTCCGTTTCTTCCCATTTATTAAAATGTGCCTCGTTCATCATATTTCTCTTTCTCTGTCCCGTGGGCCCGCGGCTAAATTACATAAAATTTAAAATAGGCTTTTTTTTTTTTTTTTCGTTCTCAAATTCTTGCTCCTGCTCTTAATCCTTACTTTTACAAATCTCAATAGCTTGAGATTTCTTTTAGACGACGTTTTCATGCTCACACCAAGCCGAAGCGCATTCTATGTGACTTATCCCTAAGCAGGAACGGTTGCAAAATTTTAATTCAGCAGTGACAAAAATGTAAAAAAAAATTGTATACTAAACACTGTATACAATAAATATACTTTGATTGAAAACCTACAGGGCTTTAATTTATTTTGTTTTATTGAGATATATAATCTACTACTTACCAACAAATTTAAGTGAATTTTCATTACTACTATGGATTTATACGAATGATGCAGTGTAAACAATATTAAAGAAAAATCAAATTATGTGCTAAAAACATACTAGTGGTTATGGCTCCACCTTATTGGCTCATCGCAAATACTAGTGTCTGTAAACTCCACACTTGATATGAGTGAAATTTGTTTATTTGTATGTGCAGGTGTTTGTGGTTATAGAGTTATTGATCACAACCAACCACCATCGGGAAGTTGAGAAGAGCCTGGAGGGGCAACATGGTCAAATTAAATAAGGAAGAAATTCGAACTTTGACTTTGAGGTATGTGGTTCCCAGTATTGGGCTCGTGTGAGGTGTAATCTTGAGACTATTGTCTGTATTCTCCCACATGAAGGATAAGGTTCCAACTTCCAATTAATTAAACACGTCTGCCAAATTTTCAAGCAATAAACCTCTCACGAAATGTGTAATCAATAACTAGTGATTTCGCAACGGAAATGGATCCTCTACCGTCGTACTTTTAGACCTTTGGACCGGAAGAGACAATCCACATCGCAACTTACAGTAATGAATCATTGAGATTTGTTCAAAAAAAATTTAACTCTTCCATAAAAGAGTTTCGAACAAATCCGAACCAATGATTATGAAATACCAATGAACGGTCGCAATGTTGATTGTCCCCCTCCAGTTCAAAAGTAAAAGTACAACTGGAGAGGAGCCGGATCTGCAACGGAAATACTCATTCTTATGCCAGGTGCAGCGCTACAACTTTGCAATCACCAATGTTGCCTCAGCCCGCCTCCATCACCCTTGCTCTCCGGCCAACATAACTCTATCGCCAACGCCTCATTCCACCCCCACCATCACCGACTCCATTGCTACATCACTACCATACAACCAAAAACACCACCCATCACCACCACCACCATCATCACCACACTGCTTTAGGCACCACCACCTATTTCCTGAATGAATGAAATAACTAGAATGCCAAAAAAATTGCAACCTTCAGCAGCTTCAAGTGCCTATCAGTCACAATCAAACTTGATTAAATGCATCGCTCTATCTTTGGTACGTACCAAACCTTACCCAAATTATAAGTTGGACAACCATTTTCCAGTACGTAATATGTACAACTTCCACAACTCTTGCAAATTGTCTTTTCTAAAACGCAGGCAACCTCTTGAGAAACAATGTGTTGCCTTACACGTATTGTAAAATACAGCATTCGATTGGATGCACAAACAAAATGCAGTTCTTGCATTTCCTCAACATAAAAAACACGGATGCGCAAACATGTGATTCTTACATCCCACCGTGGGTGTGGGCGGGATTTTTAGGTAAGGTACTCTGTTCTGCCCAACAGGCTTCTGAAAAATCTACAAATGATATTTTAAGCGGCAATGCCGTATGATTCTTCCTTCATGTAGTTAGCGAATACACCTTGAAAGCTTGTATATCACCCAACATGGAACACCGAATGAAGGGGGTGAGAGAGACCCTAGTGCTTGCACAAAAAAGGATTACAAAAGAATGGAAGCTGAGCCACCAAATAATCTGTTCATCTGTACCTATAACACCGGGAAAGTGCCGACAGAAATTTGCAGCTCTTGAATATTACACATCAGACACGGTTAAGGAGTAATGGTCACACCCATCAAGCCATCGCGAGCCATGCACTCCAGTTCATGCCCCACAAAACTGCAGCCACTGGTGCCCTACTGGAGTTGCAGCCACAAGCAATAAACTCAGCTATGCTCACCTAGGTTGTGCTAGGGTCCTGGATTTGCAAAGGGTTTGTCAGAGGAAAGATGATGGATAAGAAAATAGATCAAGTGGACAAGAAAACTAAATTATTTGATCTCCTGCTGTCATTTCCCTTACCCTTGAAAAGTCTGTCGAGAAGTACATAAGTCAAACAAAGCACTACTGTCTAAACAATTCCAAATCAAATAAATTGAAACCAATGGTTACCTAGTATCAAAGAGCTAAGTTGAAGATTATGAGGGTTAATGGTAGTCGAGGCACTAGTATTCAGGATATTTCCTTCGCATCTTCATGGGGATTCACCTCAGTTGTTTCCAGTTCTTTCAACTTCTCAAGCTGCCTCAGGAGATATAACCTTTCCGGCCCGTATGTGGATGGTATCTGCAAGCAGAGAAAGAAGTACCTTGTCAGTCAGGATCGAGGTCCATTTAAGCACTTAAGATAACAAAAATAAATAAAGGGAAAAAAAATCTCAGGATCCCGAGATACAGACCAGCGATGGTACATATCTCTGAATTGCTGCCAACATTGCTGCATGCCCAACTGCAGTAACCTGTTTGCACAGTTACAACCGTTCAGAGATTGAAATTGGTTAGCAAACCAATCAAAGTGGGGGCAAAACACGGACATACTGAAGTTCGAATAGAGCGGGAGTAAGATAAAAGTAAGAGCAACATATCTTGTTGGAAAAAATTCAGATTAAGGCCACAAAAAACAGTAGGATCAATCGCATTATTTAAATCCTAGCCATGCCAGCCACTGGCTTGCAAGAGCAGAGGAGGGCTAGGGCTGTGGGGTCTAGTGACCCCACTGGGTTGGAAAATTTTCTTATAGAAATGGGTTTCTCTCTTTTTAAAAATATCGCACATTCGACCAATGTCTGACCCCATAGGGATTAGAAAATTCTTATAAACCCCATTAACATTACAATCTTTGTGCTTTTATCATTGCTCTAGGCATCTGACTAGTGAGCCCAATCAAACTTCTGGTTTAGTCAGGCAAGCCAGGTTGCTTCTATTTGCAGTCTGCTGCAGACACAACCCCATTCGTTCAAGACACTTCCTGTCTATCTGAACATTTCCTACATCAAACATGTGAATGTTTGCAAGCCAATTCACAGTGGCAAAGGCAGTAATGAGTGAATTTTTTCATGATTTACTATAAAATTAGGAGAGACTAGAGCACTGGAAAAAACAATGACAAGAAAAGCTCTTACAACTGCAGAAGGGTTCTATGACAGTGGCCCACAACAAAAATTCCGGACAAGTGATTAAGTACAAAAAAGAGTCATGCAGACCCACAAGGAAAAAGCCAAAAGCTTCTCCAAATAGGCATGGAGTTGTGTCTGCAAACGCTGCCCAGAGTTCATTGGTTAGCAGTCCTATTTATAATATGAACAAAGAGCCCATTGCTAAAAATAAATCTACAGAAATCACGACATTCTCAAATACAACTGAAGTTACAAGACTATTAGAACTCACAGGAAGGAGCATGAGGAAGCCAATAGGAACTACAGATGCCAAATCAGTTAATGTCCTTTGGAGAACTTTCTTTTCTTTATCTGTCAACTCATCCCCCATTAGGACCCTTCTAAGCAATCCCAAAGCCGCAGCAACATCAATGGCGAGAAGCTGCGTCCCTTGCCAAACATCCTGCTTATAAATAACACGATGATCATCAGTTTAAGGTTTTTAACAGCAAACCACTTTCATCAGGCTGACATTATTGTCATGAGTAGTTAAATCACTTCCTCATTTAACCCATCAATGTGATGAATACAATATGAAACATTAAATGGGAAACCATACAGGCAATATCATCTCACTTGAACCCGTTAGATGTAGCGTTTAACCCGTCAATGTGACGAATACATATGAAACATTAAACAGGCAATCATATATATTTAATAATGAAAACATTAATCTACCGGTAACTAGTGGTAAAAATTTCAGTACCGTGCTGGTTTCTTTAAGCTTATCAAATGATTTCTCAATGATGTTTCCTTTCTTCTGAACTGGGGCTAGTTGAGCACCTTCATAAGAATAATTGGAACTACCATCTTTCCATTTAACTTCCTCCTGAAACAGGTGCATTAAATAATTAATGTAACCTAATAACAAGCCAAGTAGAATTTCAATCAGAAGCAAGAAACAAACTTTAAAACAAAGTTTCTAGAGCCGCCAGTTTGAAGAATGTCTTTTTTTTTGTGTTATTTTACCCTCTTATAGCTTAACTTTGCTATTTTTATTGTATTCATCAATGATACGTGGTTTCCAATACTAGTGTTATAAAACTGGGGCAATTCAAATGAGATCCAGACAGAATAACATATTCAGACTCGCTCCCTTTGCAGTCAATTCCTGAAACTACGGCTCCAAAGAATCGTGCAGTGGATGTGTCAGGTTCAAAAGTGTCTCCCCGAGGAGTGTAGCATATCCAGAAGTAACGTAGTCAGATTTACTTTAACATAATCTCATGTTCTGGTTAAAAGACATTTTCTGGGTCCAGATTCACATGATATCTGACTGACGGAATAAATTGACATGTGCTGGCATGAGAAAAATTAAGGTACTAAATTGTCCAAATGAAAACTGAAGGACCAAAAGGATAATTCAACACAAATCCTTACAAAGGTGTACAATATTATTTACCCAGAAGAGGCATTATGAAATCACTACATTCTTGTATCCAATCACAATTTAGGAATTCGTTAGTGAAACCACAAATAAGAGTACCGGAGGAACAAAGAGAAAGGAATAAACGAAATCAAAACCTAAGGTATGAGATGTAGAACCATGACAATATATTACATGCAACCGTAGGATAATTAAGAGATCCCTTTCAAAATTATCTATACAAAGAGAGAGCGATACCTCTTCATTTTCAGCTTGATCAGCACTTCTTTGGACCCTTTTCTCTAGTTCTATAAGCTCATACCTCAAAAGTTCAAACCGTTGAATTTCATTCGACTGCAAGTCTTCTACGCCCATACTCGATGCACTCTTTCGAAAAAGCTCATCATCCTGTTTATAGAAATTCAATTACAAATACTTTTCAGCTCAAAGGAGCATGGCTAAGCTGAGATTATTGATATCTAGAATAGCCAAGTTTGTTTTAAGCAGAAGCGCGCAATGACAAATATATCTGCAAAAACAATAAGAATACTTTCAACCAGCCAACCAGCTATTAAATGTTGAATTACGTATTTCCAATACCGAGGACATTGTGTTTGAAGGATATCCTTTTTACATATTTTCGGTGAAATTTTAACATTAACGCCACTCAAAGTTTCATGGAGTTAACTTCGAAGGTCATAGGAAGCCAATGTGCAGCATAGCAGTATGATAATATCATAAAACCATTCCCGGTTACCCTTCACACTGGACAGACTATTTGCATAAGAACTCCAAAGGCAAAACCTATGTTTAGCATATATAAAATGCCATGTTAAACAGTCTCTCTCCAGCAAGTCAAAATTCAAAATTATGGATGGGTGCATGGGGCAGAGATTACATTTGCATGTACTTCTCAAGATAAAAGGCAGCAGCATTGGCTTTTACTAGGATAACAAAGTTGACCAAACTTTAAATGAACTGGCTCTACATAAAAGAATCTAGTGTAAAATTGATTCAGAGGTAGGATACTCTAGCATTTAATCCCAGATCATACACTCTTTACATTTGAGTCAGCTCTACTGAAATAGTATCAATAAATGCAAGCAATCCCTTTTTCATTAATGCTGGACTTGAAATGGAATTGAATGTTGAAACATCAAATAAGCATTGCAATTTGCCAAAGAACACCAATCAATAAGCCGATCAGTAAAAATGTAAGGCATACATTTCCATCTGCAGTTAATGACCCAGGATCAGACCTCCTGTTTGGAATGTGCAAAAGGAAGTTCCATAATCCTCGAGGTTTCCTGAGAAGTCAGATGAATGGTAACAACAAATAAGATGAAACAAACAAAAGAATGCAGCAGGTTTACAATCAATAAACAAGTCAATAGAAAGTGGAAGGCCTGTAAAAGTTCAAATCAACTGGAGAAATTTCAAATACCTCTTGCTAACGTCCCTGGAACTCTTTCCATTTTCTCCTTGTTGCTGCTCACTGATGGAAGGAGGACTGGTATCATCATCTCCCTAGTAGGGTAATCAAAAGTCCGAGTTAGAAAAGGTGAAAAATGAACAATTATATCGAGACAAGAAGATGCTCCATAGCATGCATAACTTTTGAAGCTGAGGAGCAAAAGCTGCAAAACATAGCTTTGATGAGCCACAATCAAGTGCAAACAGTAAAGTTAAGAGGGCGACGTAGATGGCATTCCCAGGAAAGCATGAACTCTCAGCTCACTGTGCTGGAAACATCACATTTCAAGTTCATATTCGATGATGAATTAACCCTTGTTCTGCCATCTTCAAAAAATGTATCTACAACGCTTATGTGCGACGCCAGTCTTTGATTAGAATTCTATGGTTTGTATGCTTTAATTATCACAACGCCACAGCCAAAGCAAGCAATCTTTAATGTGCTTATTAAAGAACAGCACGAAAAAGAAACTGCAAAGCAGTTCATATAGAGATTCCCCCCAAAAATTGAAAACATCCAAAATATACCAGAAGGGAGGCTTGAGATGAAGAATTGACCAAGAAGAAGAATGAGGCTTTACAAAATGCCCCACAAGAGGGTTCCAAATATTGACCGTTCCAGATCGCATCAGCCCATAGGCCCCATACATTGTGGTGTCACTACTGATACTTGGCCCGATACCAAAATTTAGAACCCTGCTGAACAGAGATTTCATGAACAGAGTCCCCTTTTATTTATTACATCACTTTCACTATCTTAAGCAAAACCCTGATTGAGATTTATAAGCTGAAGATAGAGACCTACAGTTGATTTTTGGAGTTGTATAGTCATGAGAAAGTGCTGTACACTACACACAGCCTGTAATTGCTTTCCAAACATAATGAGCCCAATGAATGTCTAGATATAGAGGGCCGAAAAACTGGTGAAGGTGATGCATGAACAAGACTGGATATTTTGTACTTTGCCTCGTGTAACATGACAAAGTGCTGTAAACTACATGCAAATACAGGTTGTTCACCTATAATTGCATTTGAATGTCCACAAGTCCCAGGACCCAAAAACAAACTATGCCAAACTTTGGACGAAGAGAAAAATAAAATATCAAACAAAAATTAGTTGATGCTTATTTTTGAAGCTATGCGTGTATTACAATATGGTTATTGAAGGATGCATGACAATATCTAACAGAAACAAAAGCCCAATCGGCCAAATACTAGAATGTGAGATTTCAAGATGTGCAAAATAGAATATTTGTAACAAGTTGGTAGCTCATAAATAAGTTAGGTCAGAAGGAAACTACAGCAGTAGAATGCAGTCCCTGGCAGTCAACAAATTGTCCTAGGATACAACTTATGGCGCTTAAATGAAATCCAGAAGCAGACCTGCTGAAGGGAATCTGCCTTTGCTCTAAAAGATGCCTCTAGAAATTCAGCTTCTTTCTTAAGTCTCCTTATCCGCTCAAGATCAGTACAAGCAGCCTTTAAATGCTCTTTACCAGAAATAGAACTTGACACATGGAGCTCCTGAAGTAACTCCTCTAGCCTTAACAGGGCTTCTTCAACACTCTCCATTGCCTGAAGGCAAATGCCACATCCATTCAGTTGCACAACATAACAAAGGTTCATAGAAGTCCAAATATACAAAGACAAGACCATAATACTTGAAAAATAAGGAGATTGCAAAACCCTCTACCATGGCTAAAGTGACCAAACACCATTCAAATTGTGAAGGCCTGTTAAAACAACAATTTAAAACAATAGTCAGGTGTCCAATGAAGCAAACGATTCAAACAATTGAGTGTTCCGATGCCCTTCGCTGCAAGTTTCCAACATAATATGCCCAAAGATGTTGAAACATGGAGTACATGATACTTTTTCACCCAGGGCACATCATCAACAAACCTCGAATGTATGCGTCTCGGTATGAGATATGAAAGAGAGTCACGAGACTGATGTGGGACGGCATGAAAAATAAGAAAAGAATTGGGAACCAAAGTCAACATACTAACATATCACACGGTCAAAAAACTTGCATAATTCCAACTAGGAGGGAAATGTCATCTTATTGTTTCTTCTTTCTTTGAAATCATAACGAAGAAGAAGAAGAAGAAAATGATAAGTAGAAATATGCGGATAACATTCTTTAGCTCAACATAGGCAGGCCATAACCACTCACATCCCTTTTTCTTTTTCAATTTTTTCCCAATTGCAGTACCGACCTTTAGAAGTATAACGTTATTATTTTCGCTAATACCTTGAATCTTTCTTAATTGGCAGTGCTTTGTTTTTCTCTCTTTTCCTTTTTATAAAGTTTTCTATAGTTTCTTTAGATTACACGGAGAGCTTGAAATATATAGTTTGCTTAGTTTACAAGAAGAGAGAACTTGAAATAGAGCCTCTTTATAAGGAAATACAGCCAAAGCCTTGCAGGTCCTAGGGAACTAAAATTGTTGTACACAAATATGCTATATCAAAATGGAAGTTAGGGTTTTGACGAATATGGGCATAGGGTTTTAAACTACAACCTCTTCAAACCTATATGTACACATGACATATAGCAGTCTGAGGGCTACCTTATCAAAAGAAGAATCTGGTTCTTTTCCAGTCAGTGAATAGGTGCCAGATGCAATCCTATCAACAGATTGCTCAACACTGCCTTCACTAATTTCATTCCTGCGCCAAATTGCCTCAAATAAGTTTTTTTTGTTTGTAGAGAGAGAGAGAGAGATTAAATGTATTATAAACTTCAATCCAGAAGGTTGTGCTGGGCATTTACTAATTGTACTTTATGAGAGGAGGGGGGGTTACCTTCGAACCTTAAGTTCTTCCATGCACTCCATCAATTTGTTGTGCCTAAACATAGAGAGGTCTTTGTTTAGTTAATCACAGGACATGGAACTCATCAATTTGCATATCTTACGAATCACAAGATTATATACCCTTTGGAAAGAAACCTTGCCGCCTTAACATTAGAAGGGTTCTCCAGCCATTTACTATACTTGATAAAGCTCTGGATCCAATAAGAGCAAACATCTAACAATTGGGGGATGGCTTCAGCATTTGGAGGACCTTCATATGTACTTTTGTGGCCATGAGAGCGTTTTGAGGTGCTCGTAATGCCTGGATAAAAAGGAAGCCACTCCATCTCTTCACAAACTACCTATTATATGAACGTACTTCTCAGATTGAAAACAAAAGTATATTGCCAAATGAATTTGAAGTTTAGAGAAACTAACCTCGACATACAGTTGATAAGAACTTATTGAGGAAAGCTGAGGATAATATAATACACTGCCACCAATAAGGTATCTGCTTTAAGGAGACAATGACTATTATATTCGAAATAGTATGCAGTGAAAATACTAACCAAGCCAACTGAAAATTAACATGAGAACTTGTACCTTACGAAGCCTTCAATAGGTTCATTGACAACTTCAAAGCCATTTGCAGAAAGAAATGATTTAGTGCTTCTCCCCAAGGCAATGAAGAATCCAAATATAGCCAAATCCCTTTCCAACACCTTCGATATCATCAAACACCACAAGCAATTATACAGGGAAATGCTTCGTTAACAGAATACCATTAAGCCAAACCATTCGTCTCCAGACTAGCTAATATGATTCACATGTTACAAAGTGTTCCTAGAGTATCTCTATCAACCAACCACAAGAAGATGCCAAACCATAAAGCATGAGAAGAAGAGTTGGAAAAAGTACAAAGTTTACATGGGGCTCATTACAACCTTTTGTTATCAAGTTAGTATTTTGAGTCTTACAGTATCAGAATTATTCCAACTGGACCAAAAAAAAGTTTTCATTTAAGTTCCAAAATCAATAGGATTCCAGTTATATAAATATTTGCTAAACATGTTGTGAACTATGGGCTATAGGTTGTATCAAAAGTCTAGATACACTTGGGAACCCAGATAGTCACCCTCTCCAATACAGAAAAGTTATGCAAAAGTTTTTGACTCTGAATGCGTGATTTTATTTAACCATCAGAATCTTCTTCTTGGTCTTTGACTCTCACAAATACTAAGTCTCAGTGATTATAGTTCGCATCCCCGAAAGTGGCAATGTTTTATCATCAAAATCTCAGCCATAAATTTATCCTCTAATGTTTGTGCTTCAATTCAAACCAAAAGGCTGAAAAAGTTCATTGTCCCATCATCAAGCACCAGCCTTCAAAACAAAGTCAATTCTGCCTTTTCCATCAACAAAATAGCGATCGCTCAGATACACTAAAAAATTCTTAGAACTACAACCTCCTAAAGCAACTGAAAGAAAAATTGATTCCAGGTTCTCTAAAACTGTCCAACACTGCCAGTCAGCCCCTCTCAACATGGAGAGTATTGTACTATTAGTATCGACCTTAAGGTACAGACAAGAACAAGCCAAGTAACTGAAGCTCTGTTAGTGGTAATCAAAAGAAGGATTTGGCTTCCAGCAAAGCAAATTATAGTTGCTTGAAGGAAACTATATCCGTAGCTCTAGGACTAGAATCGAAGACTTGAGGGCTATAACATACACACTATGACACTACTTTTAAACAAGTAATGCTTGAAACCACAACACATATGCAAGCTATCTTCGGCATGAGTTTACACCATTAGTACTAATTCCAGCATCCTCAATTTAACATTATCGACTATTTTCTGCTATGTTAAAGCATCTCATTTTTGTTGCTAATTTAATTACTCTTTCACATGCTAAATTATTTTGCTTCAGAAGGTGAGGAGGGCACAGGGAAGACGGCTCATATCCTGGGCACCTCACATGTCTGCAATAGATTTAACCTCTAAACTAGAAAACAAACCTACATGACCACTTAAACTTTCCAATCAATGGAACACCTATTCAGAAGTAAAATGCCTACAGGTTGTATTGAGTTAAGTGTTAACATGATTGAGAAATGCATTACTGCTGACCTCAATGCTTTCACATGTTGTGAGTCTTGACCATATTCTCTCTCTATCTATAGCTCGCTGCAGCTGTTTCTGTACTAGACTCACCCAGAATAAAACCTCTTCCATACCCCCGTCATTTCCCACTCTACATGCAGCAGCTCGAGGACCAAAATGAACAAGGAATTCTCTGTGTAGACCAATATCCTTTACGGAACGATAAGTTTGGCGTATAGGAATGAAATCAACCAGCATGTCCATCAATCTACCAGTTATATCAGGTATCATGGAGAAGAACTGTGAGCATGACACTTTTGTTGGACCAAGCTTTGTGATTGCTGCAATGCAACTCAGTGCCAGCACGATGAGTGTTATATCCTTTGCATTGCCTGGACCAACGCAGCTTCCATTACCAGACCTGGGAAACAAACAGATCAAATATGCAACTTAAGATTACCAGGCAATCTATAGACAATATTTGTTGGAAAGTGACTAGAATTCCTATATTAAGTCGGTTTAGGCTTATTTGACTAGAATTCCTATGCTAAGTCAGTTTAGGTGATTTCCTATAAATAGGGACCTTGGGGGTTCCTAGGGTATATGGTTCTTTTGTTCAAGGGCTTAGATATTGGGTTTTGTTCATCTCTTAGGGTTCCACCAAGAGTTTGTGTCTCCCTTTGGGTTCCACCAAAGATTTGTCCCTAGATATCTGTTTGGTGCTTCATTGAGAGTTACGGGTATAGCCGGCTCTTTGTTTCTCTCCCCGTTTATAGTAAATCCTCTTGCTCTTCTCCCCATGGAGTACGTTCTTGCTTTGTGCTTGAGCGGAACCACATATATCTTTGTGTTCTTGTTTATCGCTTGTTGATTTGTTATATTCTCAATTTCGTGTTTGGCACAACAAATGTTCAATAACATGGAGTTGGCTACATACATAGAAGTTGCCGCAATAAAGCGGATATCACTTTCAAAATAATTGATGAAACTAGCCACCACTGTCGGGACTTGCTCAGACCAAAACCATTCAGAAGCTTCCGGTTGCTTGGTTGATAGTTTCTCTCTTATTACACTTTCCAGAGGACCAGATTGCCGTAACAAACTGCAGTAATGAAATGGTTAGACCACCTAAAAAAGCCAATCTCAAGAGGAAGCAACACAGATAATGAAGTAAAAAAAGTACACAACTAGCATTAATGAAAAATGGAATTAACAACTCCACTTAAGAAAAGAGACCCCAGAGAAAATTAGAGATCACTGAAAATGAACAAGTAGCCACTCAGTCACATAATTTGTATGGTTTATAGCCATCTTGTAAATCATTTCCTTTGTTTGACAGGTTCACAGAAAACCACCCTGAGAGAATCGGAACATTCATCCATCCTGTTTTAAAGTACACAATTACAATTTCGGAACATGATAGGCCCGTCCAAGGAACGTGATAAGCCCATCCAAAATGAAATGAGACTAAATTATCCACAGATATGAAATATCAGCCATTTCCCTTTGCTTGTATGTTATTGTGGATCATATATAATCTGAAAACAAAAAGGGCCAATTCTTATCCCAACTATCCAGATTTATGACTAGAATCACTAAGATAAAATATTAATGGTGTGAATAATTTATTTATAAATTAACTCTAGTAGAAACATTATACTTGCAATAAGGTAAACATGCAGAATGAAATTCTGATGGTGGTAGGTGCACAACCATGTATCTAAATAACTCTCTCTCCCATAGTGATTCCATCTTGTTCCTCAGCAATAATCTCAAATACCTTTTTCTATGTTTAGATAAAGCACGTTGTGAAACATGCCCATAGAAGTTAAATATATAAATTTAATGATATGACTGCCCCAAAGGGTTATACAGTTTGAGCTCCTCAGCTTCAGCTATAAGATAAAAATAATGATCCCTCCCTCCTCTCAAAACCAGCTACATTACCATATTTCATTTTAATTAGAACACGAATTTTTTTACCTCCTTTGGACAAAAACATTTATATCTCTGTCTCGTTCATCTCCTCGAGATGAAATCTCGCTTGCTGCTTGGAGTAGGGCATGCACAGAAGCCTGAAAAAAATCTATAGCCAATATTAACCAAGTTGGGCATGAACAAGCATTCAAGAACTGATTATTCACAACGCAAGTCAAAACCTCAGCATAATGACTCGGAATTCATACTCTGAAGCACGCTTTGCCAAAACATCATAAAAGTTCTTAAATCAAAAGTTCCCATGATTCCCCAGAGTAGCAAAGTAAGAATGTAGATACCTTCTGGATAGAATATTACAAGCTCGTAAAGAAAAACAAGTATGCCGTAAGTAGTGAAGAAAAGTTGTAACTTGTCAGTTTTTCTTTTTGGTAAGAAGTAAAAGTTGTAACTATGCCAAGTCCACTTGCGAGAGGACCACTAAATCACAATTCAGAATCTTTATGTGTATATCCATCGTCAAGATTCAACAAGAACAATCAAAGAAGCCATGATAACACATTCGCTGGCCTGAAATAGTATATTGTGTAATAACTCAATGCCTGAAAACAATTTGAATAGGACACCAGTCACACCACAAATACGAGTTGGGTATGGGTTTCCAATTGCAGGTAAGTATCAAACTATCCCTAACTGTCTCTTCTCTGGTTCTTCCTGACAATATCTCTTTTTCAAAAGCATGGAAGACAACTACTAAAAATATGAGTAACAACCTATGAAGAACCGACACTCCTAGAGGTCCGTAACCACATATTGGACGCGGGGACATGCGAGGACACGTATGAAACACGCCACATGGCGTGTCCCTTATATTAAATTAACTTTTGGAGGGGGACACGGCAGGGACACGTTCGGGGACATGGCGAGGGTAGAAGTGTAATATTATTTTCTTTTTTCGAGGTTAAAAATGTTATTAATCAAATGTTTGGGATTTAGTGTAATCAAACCTATATAAACAATCCTAAATGATCAATAAACAATCAAATATTAGTGTAATCTCTCTCTCTCTCTCTAGAATTTCCATGTCCGTATCCGTGAGGTAACAACAGTGCGGAGATGCACTTTGTGCATGAGTGAAATAGAGACAAGACTTGGAACATTCAGCATTCACACTAACTCCAATGAAAATTTTCGTGACAAACCTGATAAGATAGTGCCTTCACCCATGCATTTTGGTCTACACCAAGCCATGCAGTAGAGAACCAGGAAATTCTCAATAATGAGATCTGTTCTTTAATTGCCAATTCAAACACCCGAGCTGCATCATGTAACAATTGAACAAGGCCATCACTATAATCATTACTTGGCAGTGATTGATCAAGCTTGGCCCTTGTTTCATCAACACCCCTGCTACGACTTGATTGGGGACTTCCATTGACAGTAACACCGTCCTCAGCAGTGGCAAAGGGAAGGAAATGTCCTCCCCTCGATTTATAGGAGGTTGAACGAGTTTTCCAAAAATCCAACAATCTGCAGCTTAGGTTTAAATTACCATGAACTGAAGAATAAAGCTTTATACGGCATCTTTTCTTTGAATGACCCCAGTTGAACTGTAGACAATCCAAGTCAACCACCTTTTTGTTGAAAAAATAAGTTCTAGTTGGTTCTCGTGAGAGCAATCCATTTGAAGAACTGCAAATATAGAGTTCCAGAATGAGCTCCATACAGAGACACAAATATTTTACCACGACTATGTGAAGTTTATAGTTGCATGACATGTAGAACTATCGATAATTGGGTTATCTGCATGCATGATTTTCTGGTTAATCGAGAATCTGGTTTCACCATTTTTAGTTGGTCAATACAAAATGATCAACTTAGCAGCATCACGTAGACATTGGGGTTATCTACAGGCATGATAAGGAATGCTTATCAAGTCACAATTCAGTCAACAACCCCGGTAAACGAAACCCAAATTCAGTGGCAGACACAAGGGGGTGCCCCAGCACCTGCGCGACTTCAAATGTTTTCGCATATTATACTAGTTTTTTTAGGTTCATTTAGGAAATTTCTTTAGGATTGGCCCCAGCAAGTCCTTTGGGTTAAAAATTCTTCTTATGTGAGGGGAAAATTCCTATAATTTCAAGTTACGCACATACACACAATCTCTCCCTTTCCTCGGACCTCGCAAGTAGCAATATATACATGTGAAATATGTTTATCGTATAGTTTGGGGCCGTGCTAGACACAAATCCTACGTCCACCACCGCCCTCACTTCAACCAACAACCCAGGTAAACTAAACTAATCTTATTCAGCCACAAACAAGACTATACAAATAATCATACACACAAGAATCACAATTTAACCTAGCACACTCGGCAACAAGAAGAACTCTTCAAACTTAGAGAGAGAGAGAGAGAGAGAGAGAATTTAGACATAAACCTCGAGTTCACAAAGCTATGGTGTTGATGATGATGCAACTTGAGCGACATTAAAGAGATAGTAATGATTTGAAATATCTTGAGACGCTTGGCAAGAAAATCCTGGACCGAGGCAAAATTGCTGGAAAGAAAGCCGATGCTGACGTGGCAGCGAGGGTTTATCCGAGTTCAGCACAATCAAAAGGCTAAGAGAGAGAGAGGGGCTATGGCGTGTTGGTGTTGAAGATTTCTTCAGAGGCGTAGACAGCGTAATAGTACTAGTGTGTGAGTGTGAGTGTGAGTGTGTGTGTGTGTGAGAGAGAGCGTGGTTTTGCAATGCTTAGGTATGTGGCTCTGATATCTCCGCTGTAAACGACGACAGGCTACCGTATAGACAGTAAGAGAGAGAGAGAGAGAGAGAGAGAGAGAGAGAGAGGAGAGAGAGAGAGGGAGTTGTCTCTGTTATCCGCAGAACAAAATACAAAGATGGACACAATTAGAACACGCTGCAGGCTTGGGAGCCATCTCTGATGATAT